>JAWRVF010000338.1:0-354815 GCA_036785485.1 Physcomitrellopsis africana
AGAAACTGGAATGGCTATTGTCAAAAGACAAGACAACTAGAGGCTCTTGAAACTAGATTAGAAGCAAGAAAGGAGTTGACAAGAGTGAAGAAGGCTTCACTCTTGTCTCTATTTATACTATCTACCTAAGAGCTAAGTGGCGACGTTCTATAGGACCTCCAACACGTATCCAATTTACAAGACACGTGTCCAAGTTGCAAGACACGTGTCGAACTTGCAAGGCAAGTTTCCTATGTTTGCCACGTATTTAGCTTGGTCTTCAAGCTACCAACATGTGCGACATGTGGCTAACTTATTGACCAAATTTCTAATCCAAAAGTCTATTATGGACACTTATAAAGTCAAAGCAGCATCTATGAAGTTTCTAGGAAGTTTCTCTAAAGATATTATGGAATTAACGTGCTTTTACTTTCTTTTATCTAGTTCTATCTGATCATATAGGTAACTATGTATATATCCGTGACACAAGGATAGATCTTGCTTATGCAATGAGTGTTGTAAGTCAACACATATCAAAAGCTAGACCAATCCATTGGACAACCATCAAGAGGATCATGAGGTACTTAAAAGGCACATTGGACTTTAAATTGTACCTTGGAGGTGAAAATATTACTTTGCATGGTTATTGTAATGCGGATTGGACAAAAGATACAAATGATAGGATATTAACAACGGGCTATGTGTTCTTTGTTGGAATAGGAGCAATCTCATGGAATTGTAAGAAGCATCCCACAATTGCAAAGTCTACAATGGAGGCGAAGTATATGGCAGCAAGCTACGGAGCAATAGAAGCAATATGATTAAAGCAAGTTTTGGAAGACATTGAACTTGTTCAATTAGAAGCAACTCCAATGAAGTGTGACAACCAAAGATGCCTTGTCTTTGCAAAGAATCCAAACCATCATTCAAGAATCAAGCACATTGACATTCAATATCACTTTATAAGAAAGAAGATTGAAATGGAAGTGATTGACTTGAAGTATTATGCAACGGAAGACATGCTTGTTGATTTATTGACCAAAGCATTAGTGAAAGATAGATATCACATGTTGACAAAGGCATTAGGATTAAAAGACCTTTGACCAATAGCAAAGTGGGAGTATTGAAGTAAATAGATAATAGTAGAATAAATTATCAAATAATGGATATTATCTTAGATAGATTGTTAATGGTCAAAGGGTTGTCTCTTGGTGAATGGAAAGGTCATCTTATAAATAAAGGATAAAGCCAAGGACTAAGAGATAAGATCAAAGGAATAAAGAATATCCTAAGAAATATCTAGAAATTAAATAAGAGTATAAAGTATATGCCATAAGATACACTTAAGATAGATGAGATATGAAAGGATCCTAAGAACATATTGGATATGCTAAAGGTATATTCACGTAGAAGATAAGACGCCAAAAGATATACTTCGTATATATTTTGATGAATATAAAAGTGAAAGGATGGATGTTGTCATTAAGAGCAATAACCACCACCTATAAGTAATAGGTGTTGGAAGTGAGAGATATCTTACTCCATACTTCTCTTTGTGTACAACCTTATTCATGCTAAGAATTGTAACTTAAAAATTTTCTTTCTTCAATAACTACATTATTCTACAATGTTTAAAGATATATCACATATAAGTACAATTAATATAAAAAGTATTTATATAAATCAAACATTATTCTTTAACTATAAACTTATTATTTTTTAACTATTATTATTTA
Source organism: Physcomitrellopsis africana (assembly GCA_036785485.1). Lineage (NCBI taxonomy): Eukaryota > Viridiplantae > Streptophyta > Bryopsida > Funariales > Funariaceae > Physcomitrellopsis > Physcomitrellopsis africana. The sequence continues at coordinate 1,716 of JAWRVF010000338.1, forward strand.
TTTTGATTACTTTAAAACTCATAATAATTTGATGAACTTTTCTTGAATCAACAATAATAATTTACCACATAATTTTATATTCAATATTAATATAATTTCCAAAAAAATATATTAAAATTTTGTTGTAACAAAGACACTATTAGAAATCAATTAAATACTACATTCATCAACACTAATAATTAAATTCACTACTAATATTGCCAAAACATGTAATTATATATATAAGAAATGTAACATAGGACCATTATTAACATGGTTTATATTTTAATTTTAAGAATTTTTAAACTTCCATTGTAATTATGTATACATATATACATACATATATCCAAAATTGTCGACCTTGTACTTCACTTACTATTTTCTTCAATTGTAACTATGAAAACGAGACAATAGCGACGAAAAACTTCATGTGAAGACTACCACACAGCAGAGAATCTACGGTGCAAATTTTGAAGATTAAAAAATGACAGAAACTTGTTGCTATAACTAGCTAGTGCCGGGAAGAGCTTCAACCCTGGAGCCATCAGGTGTCCTGATTATTGTACTGAAAAGCACAGTGCGAGTGATGAGCCTATCAATTTGGGTGCTTGCTAAGTATTGATGAAGATCAGCGGTGTCGTATTCACAAAACATAGTTCAGAAGCGTGAAAAAAAAGCTTACCAGTTTAATGATGAAATGTAAGCAAGCCGGTACCTGGTGACAGAAACGGCTCAAGAGACAATTGACAACCCTGAAATAATGAATTAAAATCTGAAAGCCTCTATGACATGGACGTAATCGCTAGACACCTAAATGTAACAAATGTTGGAATCGGCAACTGAGACACCGCCAAGATCTCTAATGTACAAAAATTAACCTAACCAACTGAGAGTCTCTAGCTATAGATGGCATTCCGATTGGGCAGTAGTTCATCCAATTCTGGTATACGCTGGCATTTTGGCAGGGTCTTTGGTATCAATGAGAAGCACATTCTCAAGACCATTGGAGAAGTCCAAATGATTCAAAAAGCAAACCCGCATATTCTGTCTCCGAGAGATGCATAGAGGTGACCATGCGCATTAATAATCAGACGTGAAAACGCAATGTTACTTCACCGCATCAAGGTGATTGTGCAAGTTTGCCTGCTTCCATTTCGATTGCCTCATCTGCCACAAAGAAAAGAAAATAATAAATACGCGATCCGCATAAGCAAAACGAGCTTCCAGATGACAGTCAGGTGCAGAAAAGAATGATTGCAGGGACGTTCAACCACCGATGGCGACCATGAGAAGTATAAAAGATCGATCGAAACCCATTAAATATATACTTTTCACACAACTTTAAAAGGATAAGCATTAACAGGAAAGCCGAGTTGATCGAGAGTTACCTGTCCACAACGCTGAGATAGAGCCATTCAGGTCAGAATTGGAAGGGGCCTGTGTGATTCTTTGTGTTCAACGAACCCAAGGAACGAGATCTTAGTCGTGACTCAAAGTTGTTGCCAACAGCAAGCCCGGGTGCTTGATTTGATGTTAAGCATCTTCCTAGAAATCCTTTTCTACGAACAGGCTGCAAAAACACATTCCCACAAGCAGGTTGTTAGAGGATGAGCAATAGTTTCACGTGCAATACAGAAACCTACAAATTAGTTTTTTGAAATGCTGGACAAACGCCGTAGTTGATGACGAGGGATTCCAGAACCAAAATGGACATCCAGACAAGAGTATCAACATTGTTATTTATACACAAAGTGTGTACCAGGCATGTGCAATGAAAGAAACATCCATATTTGTCTTTCGCTCGCTTTCGCTGGCTCAGGCTATGGGCCTCTTCCACGATCCTGAGCAAGACGTCAGGAGTCTTTTCGATGTCGAATCCCGAGCTTAAATGACGCTCCAGCCTCGGTCCCCTGTGAAGATCGATGCTAAACCTCCCGGAGTGATCGATTTCAATGTAGCCATTAAATCTTGAAGACCCTACTTCCACAATCTCAAGGTTCGAGCTTTTGATATAATGAAAACTTTTCGTGGGGATCCAATCTTGCTCTGGCTGTAAGAAGCCGCTTTCCAAGGAGTAGGTGTGAGAATCGCCACTTGCAACGGACATGCATTCATGTAGCTCGTGCAGCTCGAAGTTGGACGACGAGAATTCTCGGACAATAGGACCAACAGCTCTCGGGATCCCGTTTCGGCCGCCACGTTGTGAAAATTCCACAGAGCTATTATGCTCGCCAAAAACGAAAGAAGATGCGATCGGTGAAAACGGGAAATCCTCTTCATCCATCTGATGCACCATCTGCTGATGAAAAATGTCACCAGCATTAGAATATGGTCACCCACTTAAAAAAATAAGCACACTGTCCAAAGTACAATCAGTGTGTGAAGACGACATCCTGACATATGATTACTTCTACTCTGGCGACATAAAAAATCGTATAAAATTACCTCTCCAGGCCGATCATAAGCCTCAAAGCCGAGTTCATCTGAACTAGGCAACGAACAAGACGGCGAGTCCTTCTCCCACTTGTGCCTCCCATGTGCATCTTTACTACGATCGTATGTTAGTACAGTAGACGAGCTAGCTCCGGTGTGGATTTCTCGCAGAGTCACACTATTCGATACACAGGAAGAATGCCTCTTAGACTTTGATTTCTTCCCGCCAGATATGACAACTTTTGTGACGGTTGCTTTGGGTTTCGAAACCAATGAGAGGTTCCACGAACTACTGTTCGAGGACCACCTTTCAATAGTCCTACCACTTTTGGGGGAGGTTGTGCTGCTCTTCGGATGTCTATGTGAGGGCTTTGTGGGCGGTCCTTGATACTGCACGATAGGCCAGTCTACTTGTGGCTCCGATACTTGCACCACTGGCTGCCACAAAGGAGCAGTCGTGCTAGGCTGCTCAAATATAATGTCATCGTCATCAGTTGTGTCATCAGCCATGGCCGTGAGCGACATCAAGCACTGGGCGAGCTGGGAGGAAGGTCGACCCACAGGTGTGGTACTTGTATCCTGGGAAGAGGTTCGGCCCTTCGGGATAATGTTATCTACATGCCTCGTGAGCTTGGGATTCCGAGAGGGGTAAAGCCTTTCCGACTGCGATGAAGGCGAAGATTCAGATTCGTGGGGGTCGAGTGTACTCGTGGGAGATACAGAATCATGGTCCTCGTATCTCATGTCGGGACTGTAATGACCAAAGTGACGATCCAAAGCCTCAGTAGAACTTTCACCCCTCTTTTTTGACGTTGATCTTCCGACTCCATCGTATGGAAAGGTGGAATTCGTGTTCGGTGCAGCCCTTGATTGCCTCACTAACTTCTTAAAGAGTTTTTCAGAGAAATTCATTCCTCCGCCACCAAACTGAGAATCAGGACCAAGGTCGATCTGTCCAGAGTAGTGTGCAGTGCTAGTGGGCCTGCTTCCAGTCGTAGCACTTTGATGTCCGTAGTACAGAAGCCCGCTGCTAGGCTTATTTCCAAGCTGACCAGGATATAGAATCCCACTGACAGGTCTGCTTCCAGGAGGGGGAGTAAGAGGTCTAATACTTGGATCTCGAGTAACCGCCTCCGATGGCCGACCTGGTTCTACCTCCCACATGAAGGGCACCGCGCCACCAGTCTGGAAATTATGGGTACTTGCGTTGCTGACTTGCCTGCTAAAAAACATCTCCGTCTCATCATCGAGAATGTGCACGCCCATGAGACTAGCGCGAAGATTCAGTTTCATAGTGCGGTCATCTGGGCTGCTTCCAGATGATTTGAGAGAGGAAGTGGACGTGTCTGGATCATCAGTGTGATCCAGGATATCGCGGGGCCAGTTTGAGGTGCCCTCCCGTAGAGACTCTCGCCTTTCGATTTCTCTAGTAAGCGCTGAATCAAACATCTGTTGACCAGGCCCTTTCGGACGGCCTGGCTCTTCTTCCCATACGAAGGGGACTACTCCAGGGGTGCCCACAATATCAGAGGAGTCAGAGAGCTCGGAATGAGGAGTCAAAAGGACTCGATCCGGATCCGCACCCGCTGTTGTCATCATCTTGGCCAGGATTCGCAAGCCCCTGCAAAATTTGGAGCAGAATTCTGGCGACCTCTCAGGCGTAGAGTAATCCAGTGCTCTTATCCTTAATCTCCTTGACGGAGACAGTAATGAAGCATTTTCTGCCCAAAAACCACGATGCACTCAACGCAACTGAAACTGTATCAGATCCATTCTGTCCTTCTGCACATGGCCTGTGCTTGATGTCGCCAGTGTAGAAAAGTGAGAAGTCCACATTCAGGACCGGCGGAAACCTGCGAGATCTCAACGAAAAGTTTGCATCAGCACCGCATTCAAACAATTTCTCCGACTCAAATGGACCACGGCATATCTATTCTGAGCGCGCTAAACGGGCGAGCACCTCAGTGGTAGTGACAATTGAAAGAGAATCATGGGCCAATATTGAGCACCTCTCATTCATTCATTCATTCATTGAGTAACACCACATCATAACTAATCTAAAAATCAACTCCTTCTTTGGCAACTGAGAACAGCCTCACTTGACAGCCAAGGAACTTGTAGTATGGCGGATTCCAAAATATTCTAAAAGATATCCGCCGCTACAAATAAAAAAGAAATAAAACTTCTTCCAAAATGTATAAAACCAGAGAAATGCGACAATGCGAATAGCAGAAATTTTCTAAATGAGCGCAAGATGGAAAATGGTAACACAATGCATACAAAAGAGTGAAAGCGACTCCGTGGTAGGCACAATTGAACTAGACATTGTTTGATAATCATACACTGTCCCGAGTACCGTTCAAACGTAACATCGCGGCTCAAAACAAAACAAAATAAATGCCACATCCCTCGCTATCCTTGCTGCTTTGTTCTCAGCAACCACGTATTCATTGACTCTCAGGGAAAGCACACACTAACAAGCATGAGATCTCACCGAAAAGCAAGACTGGTGGTGATTCCTGGTCCCAACGTCCCGTTCTGCCGCTACAATATCCGCAGGAGTCTGGGCACGCTGCCTGCAATCCCGCGCATCGACCTAAAAAGTCCTGGAGAAAAATAAAAGCCAGCAGATGACTTCAATATCCTGCCAAGGATTTGAAGCTCTATAAGGCAAGAAGCCCAACTTCACTGTTCTACCGCTGTAGACTCAACAACGAGAGCACCAGGGCACCAAAACCTCATTGACATGCGGTCCTCATTCTCATATCCTCGAGTCCAACCCAGAAAATCGAAGAGAGAGCAGCTTTGCGACTACCATCATTAAAGGCCAGAAGCTACATACCCTTTAAAATGCACTCCCACTGTCGACGACCAATCCGAAGGAGCCTTCACGATATGAACAAACACAACTTCACGCAGCACGGTTTCCTCTCTTGCTAGCTCACAAACAAGCTTCGAAAAAACATCACCGCCTAACAACCTACGCAATGTAGCAGCCCCTTTCACTACCGACTGGACCATTCCCATTCCTGCGTCAGCGAAGACTGCAACCCAATCACGGAGACACAGAGATGCAACACAACACGACCCACTGCCTGATCCCTCCAGCAGGCCGAAATGGGTGTCGCGCTTGAGCACCTGAGAGCGTCAGACGAACAAAAGCGGACTGTCGCCAAGAGGTTGGCAAAAAGAAAAAAGACAGGGCAGTCAAGTCCAGATGGACAGGGACTATCCAGGATCTCAGTAGCTTGGCAACCCATTGTCGTGATGAGGCTGGCCCCGGTTCCTCGCCCGAACATGGTTTCCAACGCCGAGCATCCAAACCGCCGAGCAGGAGATTTCCGCACTGCAGCCATTCCTTTTTCCTGCGTTGCACAAGGCACCCCTCTCGCTTACAGTTATTCTTCAGCTCCTGTGTCATTATATTCTGGCCTCGACCTACCCAATACAGCTCACTTGTAGTGGCGGGACCTCCTCCATTCCTAAATCCTACGACCCAACTCCCCCGCTGTCGCTCCATCGACCAATCCTCCCCGCGCCCGCCTCCTCGAGTCATGTTCGTTGCCGCCAGCGTCCGATGAATGATCCATTTGAGGAGCAAGTTCGTTGGATTCCATCGCCATCCTTTCATTACGGACCATGTGGCCGCTCCACCGCACTGGTGCCCCCTCTTGAATGGAATACCCCCGAAATTGCTCCATGGGTCGAACCTCGAATCTGCTGCGCTAAATCTGGCAACACTATAGGCTCTGCTCAACGCAACCCAGCTGTGCGGTAAAACCCAGCTGCTGCTCGAATCAGCGTGCCATCGTCTGCGCGTTGAACTGAGATGTGGACCCTGTCTTCCGTGATCAATTGCATGCTGAATGCTGATCCGCACCCGTGAACAACACAAGTCTTTCTAAGGTTTTTGCAATCATGTAGCTTTCAACTGATTCCAGTACCCATCGCTCTCCAAATCCACCTCGAGCTTCACCGCGCCGTGTCGCAAGAGACGGTGGGCGCGGCCAGTGCTTGTGAAGACGTGTCCTCATTCAATGGATGAAAAGTCCCCAATCGGAAACTCATCCTCCCTGATCCCATATTAATTCATCTATATATGTTCATCCGATATGGATGAGTTCCCCAACGACAGGTCTGTGCTATGGTCTATTCTTCCATTCGGGGAATTTCTCTACAAATAATTGTTTGAAGTTTATTATTGTTGTTAGATATCAATATTTAGGAATGAATACTTGGAAGGTTGAGCGTGAAAGTGAAACTTAAAGTGAAAGAACTTTGGGTTATTTGATGTGGATTGCTTCGTGGTTTGAGAGTTTCCATTCGTTGGTGCAGAAGCATGGAAATGTTACAATGGAAGGTAATCTTCATCCACTTTCACTATTACACACACTACCCTCTTGAACCAAAATCTATGCTTTATGTTTTAAAAGTGCATAAAATCATGACGACTTTGAATTTGTCGAAACTTTATATAAACAGGGTAATATAAAATAAAAAATAATTTGATACTTTTCAATTGTAATCCACGCTAAAATTCTGTTTTGCTGCAGGTGTCATCACTGTATGACTCTATTTCTCAGGAACTGCCAAATGTTTAGTATTTTCCACCTGTTTAATGAACTAAAACCGCAAGTAAAAGAGACCCCTATCCATGTTAAGGATTTAAAAAAATCCAATGTAAAAGAATTACATCACCAAATCACAATCAATATTCAATGCATTGTTATTTGTATGCATTCAGTGAAATCAACTAAAGCAGTATTCTATACAGTTTGAAGTGTTTGAACCATTATAGCGAAAGCAAAGTTCCCAGTTCCCAAGCTCGAATTTTGGGACCCCCCCCCCATATATGAGGACATGTAAAATTAGAATAAAGGAACGATTCCCACAATGTCAAACATCAATCTTTTTTTAAAAAAATGTGTAAATATTATAAGGTGAGGCCAAGTTATGAAATTTCATCATCTCATAGTACATCAATGTGGTTGTAAAGTGCAATTTCTTTGCAAATTACAACTATAGATGTAATGTTATGTTTAAAAAGTGAAAATTAAACTCATTTTTATTATTATTCACGATCATGTATTTTGATACTAAATTTGGAGGCATCCTTTGATAGATTCATCTATGTGGTTTGTATATTGTGATCCAAACTTTATAATTGAGAAATATATTTGAAAAAACATTAATGGAACTACTGTATTTGAGTTAACTGCTTAAATAAGATTAAGAAAGTAGAATAAAACTCATTTTGAGATGCATAAGATGGATTGGGAAGTACCACAATATTGCAATTGTATTAGTAATGTACTTATTCTTTTTTTATAAGTATTCTTAGTGGTCAAATGATGATGATCAGATATTAATATAAAAATTTAATTTATTGCATTACAATTTCACTACAGAATCTAACAATAGACAAATAAATGCTCCCAGCACAACCATTGAACAACCATATTTAAGCATCATTATATTCATGGCCAAAACTCTCAAAGGGTGGCAGCTTTATCTCAACACAACCAAACCGTCATAAAGTTAATTACTAAGCAGCTGAAAATGTTTGATTCAAAGCAATGTCATGTTTCTCCCAAAGAAATGGTGTATTGTAAGACATTTAACATTGTTGTTTCATTTTAACTATAAAAAAACAGGGTTAAAACGTGCTGACGTAGATTACAACTATTGTTTTAAATTCTATCACAATAAAGTGCAGAGAGCATTTGAAAATTTAAGTGAAAATGGTAGGTATGATTTAATTTTTGTTTTTTTAACAATTTTTTAACAATTATTGTGCAATGCATGGATGTTGATATCCTGATTAACTTAATCTTATTTTATGTGATACAATTAATGTGGAACACATGTTTTATTTCATTCTAATCAAAATAAATGCTGATTGATATAATTTAATCAATCAGCAAACATCTTACCACAAATAATTAAATTAAATTAAGGCAAGTATCTGGGCTGAAACATGTACTGAATTAATAATCCTTTAACACAATAATTTTTCATGCAATTTGCAACATTCATGGTCAGATTTTTCAACATATTTGTATGTTGAATTTGAAAACAAAGATTGCAAACTACTTGGTTTACAAATATACAAACACAAGCTTTTATGTATTTGTGAACACATTACTTGAAACCAAATTTGTAGATGGCAAGATAGTTTGACATAATTTGCTGATAATTGGTTGGAATTAAAAACTTGTTACTATTTTTTGCTAATATGAATGTGTGTATATATACTTTCTTGTTCAATTTAATAAATGTAAGGACCATTTGTTGAATGTATTTGATGATCACGATTAATATTTCAAACAATTAATTTGAAAAAAAAATCAGGTCATTGGAATTTTTAAAATAAATACTACTCTCATAAATTTTGAAGTTTTGTCCCAACCCACAAACTTACTCCACATAGATTCTTTGAAATACAACTAAATTTCATTGTTCAGAGCCATGTATGAATACACATCATTTTTGCAATCACCTTCAAAACTTTCATTCTTTCAACTCCTCGTTTTTTAGTTTATAAAACATATCAACACAAATGGAAAATTTCTATTTTACTTCCCTTCTACATTCAATTTTATCCAAACTCTATGCAAGTACACATGGATGACATATTATGTGTCATTAAAACAAGCTTACTATTTAATGACTTGAATTTAGTTTTTGGGTTGTTTCTTTTGCCCGATGTGATGTGGACCAACTAAAAATACAAACCATATTAAGTCTCATTACCAATAAACCATGAAAATTCATTCAAAATCCCCAAAAATTAAATTCAAATTTCTAATTCAAACACATTTTGCGCGGGGTTGTTGAAGGAGGTTTCATACTCACACGTGTCTGCCACCGCGGACATGGGGGCGACGTTCTGCCCAAAACGGTGCTGGTGATGGGAGCAGATTCAGATTGGAACTGGGCTCTGAATCAAGAGCGGAGTACAGTTCCACTGTCAGAATATGTCAGTATATGTGTGACGTGCGCATGTTCTATATGTGGAATGGTCGTCGTACACGTGAAGGAGGTGTGGGAGAGGGATCTGCTGGGCTCGTATTCTTCGGCGATTAGCACCAATCTGCACTGATCGGCGAGGCTATGCTGAGAAGGATTACAGCTTGGTGGATTAACTCAATTCACATGCCTAGTTTTCAAATTTGTCTTTGGTTAGGGGTTGGATGAAGCAGCTTGTTGCGAAGAGAATGCTCCTTCCCGTGATTCTCGACTTCATTTGGTTGCTATTTCTATTGGTGATGAGATTTTGACGAGGTTTTGACGAGCTTGAAGGATTTGTAGAACCGAAGGAGCAGAGAAGACTAGGAAAACAACGAGGATCACGTCGACTACTACGACGGAGCTGTTTTGTTACTTCCTCGAACAGGAGGTTACTGTTGGTACTGCTGATCCTCCTCTTGTTTCTATTCGGGCTTTTGTGGTGGCTCTGTGTGTGCGCGATTGTGCTTGTAATTGGTTGTCGGGGTTAGGTCATCAATTAAGTCTGATGTTGGGGAACAGGGCAGTGAAATGTATCACTGAATCGTACTTGATGGATATTTAATTTTTTAATTTAAAAACAAAATGAATGAATATGAACATCGAGCACTTCCTCTATTTGTACAATAATGTACTGATTAGTTGAAGCTGGAGCGATTATATATGATGTCTGTGAACATCCGTTGAATACAGAGATTCAAACCTGATTCAGCTTTCAATTATAGTGCATGGTTTACTATGTGGTGGTTGCCACTGCTCCCCATCCTTGCACCACGTGGGTGGGCTTAGTTGTAACGAGGGCCCGTTGTTGCCAATTCTTGCTGAATTCCTGGATGAAATGAAACCCTACCAATTCTTTAAGAACGGGCAGTCCTTTTCGGGACTCCGTTATTTTGCAAAAAGTTACAAGAAACCAAGCCAAACCTTTTGAGGTGAGTTGAAGTGCTAGCTGATGCGTTTGCCCGCAAATTGTCGCAGTATGAGCTACATATACTTGCTTAATGAGCTAACTCAGAATCTTATGATGTGCGTGTTGCAGGTTGTTCCTTCACACAGTTGACATCATGATAAGAGTGGCGCGCGCACCTGTTAGTGTCTGCACATCCGTCACAACCATTTCTGGCTCTAGCTCTCACAAGCGGCGTGTCGAATTTGGACAGTGTCGTGCAAGATGGAAAGGTCAGCTTCTGGACGCTTCAGCAATCCCTCGGGGTTTTGTAATGGATCATAAACATGGTGTAACCTATTCCTGAAGGTACCCACGAGAGTGAGAGGCTTGATCAGTCATGTTCTTGAGAATATATTTATTGAATTGTTGTCCCTGGATATTTGTTCTGGTCATTTGCTTACTAGAAGCTTGTGGGGGCTAGGATGATTACAGATACGACCATAAGATCCAATGGCGGGAGTATGGAACCAGGAAGGTGTAAAGAAATTCAGGCACGCATTTTGAAATGTTATTACCTTAGACCTGTCATGATATATACATGTGTAAAGGATTTGAGAGCTATACTTTTCTGAGTTACTTTCACTGTTCTAAGTTGCAGCTGCTGGTTTAAAAAAATCAACCCTGGTGCATCGTCGTTTTTGAAATCGTTGAAGCGGCCACTTTGGATGCAAGTGACCATGTTAACTGTCAGTTGGTGCAATTCCTTGGCGAGTGCACAAGTAATATTCGTCTGACGTATGAGAACTTACGACTATTCGGACACATATGCAATGAAATGCAGAGTCTAAATCACTCGTCTGCAAATGTTGGCGATTTGGTAAGTTCAAGAGCTAAGCTTTCTGTGGACGATAATGCGGAAGTTTTAATCGAATGTTGTGATGTTTACAAATCTTTTGGCGAGAAGCCCATCCTGCAAGGTGCGAGCTTTAAGGTAAGCCAACGTCTCCTGCTTTATCTCACGAAATTTTGTATCGCAGTAATCATGGTTACAAGTAGCACCGTAGTAAATGCTCTTCTTCATTTGATTGTGCATACGAATATAACTTCCCATAAGTGTCGAAACGCTCGGGAGTTCTAGTGTGCACATATGTAAGGATTGGCGTGGCTTTTCAATATGCTTATTCCGATGTACTTGTCAGATACGACATGGTGAGGCAGTTGGCATCATTGGTCCCTCTGGCACAGGCAAATCTACTATCCTCCGCATCATGGCTGGACTTCTTGCTCCAGATAAGGTGAACATACGAACGGAATGCTCAAATTACACAAGAGTGGATCTCAAATCTGGTCCTTAGTTTAGGAGGATGTTATTCTATGAGTGTTTTTCTTGCTCAGTATGAATACTTTTCTCCTGTTTTCTTGACATTCAAAATCACGAAGACTGGTTCTAGTTTTATGAGATACAAGGACGTTTAGACACAAAGATATTCATGTCTATTGTACTGCTTTCAGGGTGAGGTTTATATTAATGGGAAGAGGCGAGATGGTCTGGACAGCGATGAATATATGTTTGGACTTCGAATTGGTTTGGTTAGTACTTCCAATCCATCGTCTGTTCAGTCGTCTAGTAGGTTTTAATGCCAATCTGACCAAATGCATCGGGCAAACATTGTTATTGACCTTACTCATTTGCAACGACTCGAAGTTGAAAGAGCTTTTTACCGTTCTGATTCTTTCAGATTCAATTTGGGGTGTAGGTGTTTCAAAGTGCAGCACTATTTGATTCGTTAACTGTTCGAGAAAATGTCGGGTTCATGCTGTATGAGACCAATACCGAGTCGCCACATTCTTTGTTCGTCTTTCCTTTCTGTTGTATGCATACTGTAGTGTTTTATAGGAAATCATGATGCTTAATATTATGTCTTTGAATCAAATTAGGCTACATAGTTCAAGTCTGAACCCAGCAGTGCGGTTGTTTCTTCAATTCTATTACTTGTGTGAGAGTGGTTTTTCCTACGAGTACGTCCATTGACCACATTGACTACCGATTTGCAGGTATGAACACTCTAATTTGTGCAATGACAGAATTGCTGAGCTTGTTCGGGAAAGTCTGGCAGCTGTTGGTTTGAAGGTAATTGTCTCGCAGGTTTATCTTGAAGTCGAGCAATTGGTGACTACCAGGACATTCTTCCAACATTCAGTGAACTGTTTTGAGTACTCGAATTCTGCCACTGATTCTGTGTGGAACTGATTTTACTCTTTTCGTGGTAGGATGTTGAAGAGCGGCTACCTTCAGAATTATCTGGAGGTATGAAAAAGAGGGTTGCTCTAGCCCGTGCTATTATCTCTGATGGCAAGCCAGCTGGACACTCTGAACAAGAGGTGAAAAATATAGTTTATCCATTTTGTGTTTCCTTCGTCACTCGTTGGAGGTATGTGAGATTTTTTCACGGAACAAACGGAGTCAATGTTGCTGAACGTGAAGGGTTTCGTCTGGTTGCAGGTGGTAATGTATGATGAGCCTACGGCAGGGCTGGATCCGATTGCTTCAACAGTGGTTGAGGATTTGATACGATCAATTCATATAAATGGTCGTGATGCTCAAGGAAAGCCTGGAACTATAGCCTCCTACGTTGTCGTAACTCATCAACACAGTACCATTCGCCGAGCTGTTGATAGGTACAAAATTAGGCCTTTCTTTCTGTTTTGTTTGGTTGGTAAAGTAAATACCTTTCGCATGATACATGTTAGAGCAACGTGTTTCTTTTTGTGGTCAGGATTATCCTTTTGTCAATTATTTCCGTTGCAAGCATGTCATGGGGATAACTTGCAATCAACAAGTGGTTGCAGGGTCCTATTTTTACATGAAGGGAAAGTGGTATGGGAAGGTTCAACTGCTGAGTTTGACACATCTGACAATGCCATAGTTCGACAGGTAATAATAATTGGCGTTTTGTTAGAACGTCAAAGCAGTGCATACGTCTAGGAAATATAGAAAGTTGATTTGTTTTTGCAAGACTTGCATATTGCGTTTTGGGCAATGTTTATGCACTTCTGTTTCATTGATACCTTGTGCATCTCTTGCTTGTGTAGTTTGCGGATGGAAGCCTACGTGGTCCAATTCGGTACTAAGGTTCCAAAACGTACGAACTCCATCCACAGGCATCAAATTGTAACTTAGTCTCGCTTCTTATACATAAACCTTCTCTCACCAAATTGAAACGCTATCTTAGTTGGTTTACAGTTAGCTTGATGCAACGTTTTTCCAGATGGTCGGGAAGATTGATTTGCACGTAAACATACTCTTTATTACATGTTTCGACCTTGAGACTTCACTAACCATAGTGAAGAAACAGGCCAAACAGCTTAGTGGCTTCAACAAAAGTCCATATGCTTTTATTTAATTATTGTGGAATGATATATGTTGCCTCTAGGACACTGTCTACTATTCTTTGGAAACATGTGTTAAAATTGGAACACTGTTGAAATATGGTGTTTGGCCACCACAGGCTTTTCCTGCTACAACCGAGAAACTGTTTTTGGCAAGTTATTTTGAGTACTTCACTTTGTTCTCTATTAGCATCAATTTTCTCTTCGGCATTCTTCATTGAGTGTACCTGGAAAGAAATGAAGTTTCTCGTCTGCACAATGCCGACCTTGCACAAAAGCTTGCCATACTTTTGTACACGTCAAGAGGGATCTCGGAATGCTTGCACGACAAGCAGTCTCATAGTAAACACAATCATTTTGGACGCAAAATCTGGACTAGGCTAGAGGTGTATGTGCACGTCAGTGCGAAGAAGGAGAAGATGCGAGATTGCTGTTGTGACAGCTGCGGGGAGATAAATAAAGCATGGGATAAATAAAACGTGGGCTGGAGACGGATATTGTGGCGGGGTGGGAGAGGCCGAGTGGCAATTGTGGGACCGTAAAAAAGGAGAGATTACTTGATCTTCGTGTCTCGATGTGTCAATTAACAGCCCATATTATACACTCCGGGAGAGCACCAGTGTGTGGTTACCAGGATATTTTACGGCACCAAGAGCACATCGGGGTACGTCTATTCCTGTTGCTACTGCTGTTGTTCTTCACTGTTAATCGTAAGATCTATTGTGGCGATTCAGTCCTGGTTCAAAGTGTATCTTGTGTTGAATTATCTCTTCAGATTTTACGGCCGACATACTTTATTTGTGATTAGGAAGGATGAAAGTTTACCTGTACGGTTCAGCCCTATCGATTTTCCACTTGGGTAGGTGATAGCCGACGTTCATGACATTCTTTCGATCCCATCCAGGTACATAATGTGTTTCGTCTTCATATTAGTGCTTTGTAAGTTTTAACTCAAATCCCTGCACCTACAAATTGTAGTACCTAGGGACTAGGAGTTTGCATGGATAATTGTAGAAGAGTGACTCTGTTGTTAACCTCTGACATCTAAGCAGAAGGTCTCAATAGCTGCATTGCAGAGGGTCTCTTGCTCTTGTTCGAAAACGATCTGTACCAGACTTTGTGTCATTTGTTATTTGTGATCCTGTCTGTTGCTAGTTCAAAGTTTCTGTTTCTTCTTGAATTTCTGTAAATCCAACTCTGCATGACCTCTATGAATTAGATACACAGATTGGCAAAACATTTGTAAGGATTGTCAAGTGCAATAGGTTCGGCTGTTTTATCTTGCTAAAGCTGCACCGATTCGAAACCTGCGGCCACCCATGAACAAATTCACTTACCAACCTGCAGCGCTGCTGAGGTTTGTATTTCGTTTCACTATTTCTTGATATGTGTGTGTGTGTGTGCAGCAAGCCCTTTGAAGCACCATGTCTCAAGTTGGTGGATCATCACTTATATTAGATTAGTGACTCTTTTGTGTGCAACAACTCGTTGTGTTGCCATATCTGCGGCAATTGGTTATGTTGTATAATATTTATATAGTAGGGAAGGATGGGTTCTTCATGGTAGATAAACCAAAAAAAAGAAAAAAGAAAAAGAAAAAAACCCCTCTTTGTTCAAAATTTTCTTTTGTTGTTTTTATTTCCATTAATTTTGGTATTAATTTGAGTTCTGATGAGATGTTTCTAAACAAGAGAGTAATGTTTAAAGTTCATGTGAAGTTTGTAAGATATGTTTCGTAATTTTGTATTAAATACAGTTTGTAAAGAAGGGTTACTTAAAATTCACAAAACTATTTATCTTCTTGTTGCCAATTTTTTTGTTAGTTTTATTTAAGTAACCATTATTTTATATTCTTCGTATAACATGCTTTGTCAATTTTAAGTTTAGAGCTTTAAAAGAGTAGCTAGAGAATGAAAATTTTAATAGTATTTGATTGCAAGAAAGTTAATATATATATATATATATATATTAAATATATATATATATATATATTAAATATATGAAATTAGTTTTGCTGATGTTATTAAAATAAATGATATATAAATATTTTTATTCATTTTTTTTTTTTTTGTTTTTTTTTTTTCTCAGTAAATCTGAAAACCAGTTACATTTGTATCAGTGTAAAATGGTTTAGAATAAAATTTTAGTTTCACCATAATGTCAGGGTTTTTGATTGAAGTTTCAAAGCATTTCACACTGAATTTTAAGTTTTGACAATTTCAAAAAATCGTGATACACATGTGCAGTTGTTGTACAAGCATTTGTATCATAAAAGGTAATGTCATAGTTTGCTATAGAAAATTATAAGAAACTGTTTTTTTTAATTCTTCATTTGTTGACATTATTAGAAGGGTTTTAAACAATCTTTGTAGATTTTAGGTCTAATAAATTGTTGTTACAATTTTAAAAAACATTAGTAATATACAAAATATAAATTACAAAGAAATTGTTGAATCCTTCATTTTTCTTGTGAAGTTTGTAGTGCAAACCCCAAGTATTGAAAACTTTGTAAGTTTTTACACTACCTTTTTTGATAAATTTAAGTATTTACAATGTAGGTTTTAGAAGAAGGGGTCTTATTGCAACACTCATCTTTAATGTTACAAACTTCTATGTCTATTCATGTACGTGAATTCTTTCAAAATAATTTTGTGGTAGTGATGTTAAAAATAAATTTATTATAACATGTTGATTATTAAATTTTGTCACACATTTGAAATTTAATTTGCAATTCTATACAGTTTTTTGGTGATTTATATTATATAGAAGATAAATTATATTATTACACAAAATAAGAGCATCAGGGACAAGAACACACAGACTAAAATTGAAATAAACACTAAATCCTTTACAAGTTTCGTTGTGCTAGCACTAACATATCAAATCAGAAACTTTAAAATAAAAAAAAAAAAAAAAAAAAAAA
The DNA here is from genome assembly GCA_036785485.1 of Physcomitrellopsis africana. Taxonomy (NCBI): domain Eukaryota; kingdom Viridiplantae; phylum Streptophyta; class Bryopsida; order Funariales; family Funariaceae; genus Physcomitrellopsis; species Physcomitrellopsis africana. Next base: position 18,338 of record JAWRVF010000338.1, read on the forward strand.
AAAAACCACTTATAAATTCAACAAAAGCCATCTATTGTTTGACAGGAAATCAACTTCTTGTAATATATTCTTGTAATGCATTCCCATGTTCTCTAATTCAAATATTTAATTCCATAAATCAATTTAGTTTTGGCTGACTCCTTGAAATGTAGTGCGACAAGCAACATAAAACTCAACCTTAATTCAGTTTCAGACTCTTCTTCTCCAAATCTGACTACGGATTTTCATTCGCCGTCAAGATTTCATCCGGCAATTTGTGCGTGAAATCTTCAGAGCATAGCACCTTCATCCGTCAGATTTAACAACGAATCCTGAAAATGGATGTTTTGCATCTTGCAGTTCCGGAATGGAATCCACAGAGCATTCAACCTTCATCCACCGGTTCCGACTATGAATCCCAGGAGCGGTAAGTTTTCATCCACCAGTTTCGAATTTGAATCCTACGAGCATTAGTTGCGGCGTCCCGGATCTCGAGATAGAGTTGAAAACTTGCACATGTCGGGGAGGGGGTGTTGAATCTCGCCCCGCTTGGCACCACACTGCAGGGAAAACGTGGCGGGGTCACGAATGCCGCCTGTGTCGCCGTGGATTCATACGCATGACCCTCTGTGGGACCTGCAAGTGGAAGTGATTGCAGCTTCTGCAGACTGAGCATTACCCTTCGTTTGTTGGTGCCCACTTGGTTGCTATCGTTTGCCCCTTCAAGGGGTCTCTCAGACGAGCCGGGCGAGTTGTTTGTTTGTTTTATTGATTACCCACAAGTTTGCGTTGCGAGTCTCTTCGCCCGTGTTTGCTCCGCTTGGTCTTCTGATGATTTATCCCAACTCTTGTCTATGCTGTCTTGGATATATTTGATTTTTCTCTTTCGCAGGTTTGAGGTGCTTTATGTTTGGTTGTTTCACCACCCTGTCGACTGCTGCTTCTTGCGAGCAGGATACTGTTCAGTTTTCTATTTTATCCTCGTTCTCGCTTCATGTGCGTTTGGTATATACGCTTTTGTAACCTCGTCTACTGTGCGTTTTATTCTAAAAATTTGCAACTATAGCGTCCTTCTCACGTATTCAAGTTATAATGTTTGATAGTTGATTAATAGTAGCAGGGTTTGTGAGCGATGTTTGAGAATGTCAGGGAAGAGGTTTTCAGCAATTCTTTCGTTAATCGAGTCCCGGCTGAGTGCTTATATTGGGATCGCTGTCCCGTAGTAAAGATCCACCCTACTGAATCTGGGTAACCTTTGTTGCTGTGGGACGTGCTCGACCCTTGATGTTATTCAATGGAAACGGTGCAACTCAATATTTCCCTGGTTGAACGACTTAGGTGGACGCAGGTGCCTTTGTAGGTTTCATAGGAGGAAGTTCCTCTCTCTCGATGAGCCCCTTCAGACAGTGCAAGCTGGCAAGCAGTCTTTGCAATTTCCCCTGCCCAGCTTCCATCTACCTTGACAACTAGAAGCTTCATGACTAACAGCAGATTCTCTGCTTCCGTGGGCATTCGGACTTTTTGCTTGTGATATGTGGGCTGCAAATATATTGTAGGAGCCATGTTTCGCCGGGGTGGACTGAAAATGCCTCGGTTGAAGATCACAAATTGGAAGTTTAAGTTGTTGACGTTAACCTTTTTTTGCATTTTCTCAGTAGTAGCGACCCTCGTTTATGTTTATGATTACCGCACCGTTACGTATTTTTTGCGACCCATTTGGGATACTCCCCCTAAGCCCTTTCAGGTACTTTCCTTTCTTGCTGCCATTTCACTTCGAGTCCTAGTTTCTCACTATCTTTGTGTGTCAATCGATGTAGAGGTATCGTTCAAGCTCTTCACCTCTAAGATTTCAGTCTCCTTTTACATTATTTTCATGTTGGATAATGTCATCCTGAAAGTTTTGTACGTTTTATGAGCAGATAATTCCTCATTACTACGCGGATGGCATGAACATATCCGACTTATGCGCACTCCATGGCTGGACTCACAGGCCCACCCCGCGTCGCGTGTTCGATGCAGTAATCTTCAGCAACGAGATTGACCTTCTTGAGATCCGAATGCGGGTAAGTCAACTTTTCTCCTGTTTGCTCAAAACCCAATCCCCAGCGTCATCACGTTGATTCTGTGGACTGAACGATTGTGATCGTGTCTGCAGGAACTCATGCCCTTCGTTACTATGTTCCTTGTCCTAGAATCGAACGCTACATTCACAGGAAAACCAAAACCTCTCTTCTTCGCAGACCAGAAAAACAGCCGCTTCAAGTTCATTCACCCGCAGCTTCTCCACTCCGTTATTCCGAGCCGTCCGCAAATCCCCAACATGGATCCCTTCGACAACGAAAAGTATCACCGAATCGCCATGGGAAAATTCCTTCGCAAAGCAGGCATACAGGACGGTGATCTTCTCATCACAGCCGACGCCGATGAGATTCCGTCCGCTCATACCATTCATCTGCTGCAGAATTGCGATGGATATCCATCCCCCATGCATCTCCAGCTCCGCAATTACCTCTACTCTTTTGAGTTTCTCGTTGACAGCAATTCCTGGCGCTCAAGTGTAGAGCTCTACAGAAAGGAGACGCAGTATAGTCACGGTCGGAAGACGGATTATTATCTAGCGGATGCGGGCTGGCACTGCAGTTTCTGCTTCCGCTACATCCAAGATTTTGTCTTTAAAATGCAGGCTTACTCTCACGCCGATCGCGTTCGGCATCCCTCTCTACTGAACCCCGAGCGGATCCAGAAGATTATCTGCAAGGGTAGCGATATCTTTGACATGCTTCCGGAGGAGTATACCTACAAGGAGCTAATCAGCAAATTGGGTGCTGTTGCAAAATCATTCTCTGGAGTCCACTTGCTGAAGTATTTGTTAGAAAATGCGGAGACTTACAGGTACCTGTTACCGGGTAATTGCATACGTGAGCCCCTGCCAGTCTCTCCATGAGCGTTGAATGCTGCAGATTACATGAACCTGATTATGAGTGCATAATCACGAAGCTGGTTTTTTCCGCAAAATTCCTACACTACTGGAAGAGCTTCAGAATACATGTCCTTTACGGCTACATAAGACATCGATTCCCTGTCTTTCTGAGAGCTCTAAGCCAGATTATCAGCTTACAGGTTCTTAGTCGATCTGTTTATGAGGAGGTGCAGCTGGTGCAGCACAACCATGTAACTCCTAAACGAATCTACTGCCGAATATACAGCTAAATTCCGACACTGTAGTTTACTTTCGGCACTAGAATATGATCAAGTTTTGTGGATCTATCCTTGCAGATGAAGAGGTTGGACTGTACGTTATCTCCCAGGTATGCAGTTTCAGTTTTTCATTCTACTGAACATTTCTTCTTCTTATTCTATACGACTTTGCAAATTCTTACGAAACTCATTACAACTTCAAAAACTAGAGCTCCTATCTGACCCACCTGATCTGAATTGGCGAGAGCTTTCCTGTTTACCCACACATTTTTATACTGTTTTCTTAAGGATTCTATGGTCACTGAATTTCGTGCATTCTTGTAGATAGATTGATGCTTGGATCAGCTGAAGTGACAAGTTGATTTCATCAGTGGGCTTCAAGGCTGGTATTTGGGATAGAGGATTCAGGGTTGCTGATTTGACACGGCAGATTCAAGTTTCTGTGAGTTGGAGGAATGTTGATGTCCACCTTGCAAGCAATTCCTCCACCCTTGTAACTACTTAGATGTTCATTCAAGTCATGAATTTGGGCAATTTGTTGTCTCTGTCTATTTATCTTGGTGATGAGGGTGCATCACATGATTATACATTACCTTAAAATGGTGGTATAGTGGACATGTGTCAAACAATAGCAAAGAAGTGTTTTTTCCAATACTTAAAATAAGCCTTCTTCCTTCAACACTTGGAATTAGATCCAAGACTTAATTAATGTTTAGAACCTTACATGCAATTTGTGTTCAACTCTTAAATTTTTCTTGTCAAGGAATAGATATCTTAAGAAGGGTTGTCCCTTTTGTTTATGTTTCTGAAGCTTTAGAAGGTAATGGTTAGGGAGTAGCACCTTGCTTTGAGTACAATACTATGAATAATAATTCATAAGATGGTATCCATTTATGAATCTAGGAATAGTTTCGTTAATAGGAACATTTTCTTAGGGTAGTAACATCAATTATGTTTATTGCATAATTATATGTGTCAATGAATAGTCCTTGTGTTTCTAAGTCTAGTTATTTTTCTTACTCTATAAGATGTTTTGATATTTGGTCAGTGCATAATTATTAATCTTATGTTTTTTGAATCATTTTCTATATTTTCTTTACTATGATACTAACTAACTCTAATGTCTCTTTTTATAAAAATAAGACTTCAAGCATTATATTACTAATAATTAATTTTATATGTTTATTTTGCATATTTTATAATAAATTATGACTTAAAGTCTTTTATTGATAAAAATTGAAGTTGTGGAAGCAATGAAAGTTTCACGAGAAAGATAACACAAAACATTCATGACTTAGTGTATTAAAATTAAGGTTTTTATTTTTTATTTTTTAAATTTAAAAACATAATAAAAAAATTTAAAGAAGTAATTTTTATATTAAATGATATATTTTTATGTTTTTGATAGTGCATAGATTTTTTATTAAGTTACAATTAAAAAAACTAAATATAAAATTAACTAATTATATACATAATTATGTATTTATATTACAAAATAATTTTGATATTTATTTAAAGTTTCAAATATAAATTTGATTCAAATTTTATTTTATTTTTTTGATTAAAAAGTCACATCAACAATTATAAAGATTTTATTATGGCTAAAAATGATTATGATTTTTTTAAATACTTTAAAAAAAATTAGATATAAGAAAATAGTATGTGTTGGTACTCAAATACTTCAAACATTAAAAAGAGATGTGAATTATAAAATACATATAGATATATATATACTGATTGACATAAAAATTGGATGATTAAAGCCACAATGTAGTTATTTAATACTTTTATGCAAGAATTTTATTCTTTAAATGTAATTTAAGAAATCAAAATAAAATATAAAGTTACACATGTTACATTATGGAAATGGTTCAAAATTGATTAATAAAAAACATAAGATATTAAACTTCTTATTTTAGATTAGTACTACATTTTCTTAAAAAGTATGAGATTGTCAAAAATTTCATTCACACTTTTTTCCCTTAAACTAAAAATATAAAATAAAAAGATCAAATCAAACATTACACTTAGTTGTAGAAAAATATACATTCAAAGCAAAGGATCACACAATTTGTATGAAGCTAGTGCACTGAAGCTCTCACCAGTTCACTACCACAATCCATAATTAAATATCTATATAACTTGTGTTCTCATTCTAAAGTCTTTGTGAACCCAGCTCACTTTTTACATCAATTCTGCGAATCTCCGGTGACTTCATCGTGAGCTTAGGAACAGTGATTGTCAACGTGTCATAGGCCACGTCCGCTTTGATCTGCTCCACGTCAGCATTTTCTGGAAGTAGGAACTTGCGCTTGAAGCTGCAGCTTCCGGATTTCTTCTCTTTGCTCTGAGAGTTGGACGACGCTTCACCCTCCTCGCCTTCCGCTTTGGGCTCACAGTTGTAACTCATGTAAAGAGTTCGATCCTTTATCTGAATGTTCAGGTCCTCCTTCTTTAAACCTGTACATGACGTAATTGTAAGCCATGCTTACTGCACACAATAGTAATACTGGCTGCAAATTACGGACAAACTCGTGTCGAAGATTGCTGTAGTTCAGGAAATCTAGTCCCTGACCAAGACGTTGTGAAGATGTCAGTGGCTCACCAAGGGTACTTTCTATACATACCTGGCAGGCGAAGTTTGAAGATATGAGACTCTGCTGTCTCTTCGCATCGTAGTGCACAAGTGTTGTGGAGGGAAGCGTTACTAGCTGGCGCACAAGCATGTCTGTGCAAAGGAACTCTGAGGATGACCAGATCGGTGAACAGTTGAGGACAGTTCAAGCCAAACTTTGTACGTCTGGCGCACCCTCGCCCAAACCACGGTGATAACACCAGAGCCATTTCCTAATATAGCGAATCTGACTGGAGGGGTAACAACTGATAATTCAAGACTCGATAGCTCAATCAAAAAACAAGTAAGACTTAAAGTTGCGTGCAAAGACGCGGCTCAGTTCCTTGAGGTGCAGCTGCAAGTAGAACGACTTGAAAGTGATTGATATGAATCAGGATGATCTCAGTGATACATTTATACGGACTGTAAATGATGAGACGAGGGACTCTGCCGTGTAGGCGTTGCACTCTCCAGAAAGACCTGGAAGAGCCCGGAAAAATCAAAGTCGGTTCACCTTCTGAGAGGCATCAATTGCTAAGTTTCCTCATTGGTTTCAGAACAAGTACCTTAGAAATCGAGCATCCAGCTCATCTCTGTGTAGTACAGCATGAATTCCAGAAAAATTCCCATTGAAGGACTGTTTGCCGAAGCCTATTCTATTTTCCTCCACACATGTCAAGATCCGTCACCGACCGAGCACCGACCTGGAACGGAAGTTAGCGAGTATCACCCTAAACCTGTTGTCAATTGAGTCTTTGGATGTAAACGAGATTGAGAACAAGCTGCCAAACCCGGTAGGAGTGCGCGGCAAGACTCTTACACTTCCGGATCCTTCTACATTTCTCCCGATCATTCCATAACGCTCGACACATTTCTTCATAGCATCAGAAAGAAAGGCTGAGCAAGGTTCACAGTCATTATCTCTGTGCTAGTATCCCTCAGGCAAGGCCAGGGACGACAGGGGTTTCGGAGCTGGGATTCGAACCACCGACCTTCCTTTACTTACAAGGAAAGTAAAAGGACATTGCGTAGCAAAAATAGTACATTTTGAATCAGTGCTAAACACATTGAAATTTCGGTCATCGAACTTTGCTGTATATAACTATGAATTGGACAGCACATGAACCTGAATTCCTTATGGCGCATCACTAATCTGTCATAGACTAATATGGTGTAATTATACAGTCTTAATGATTCAATGCAGGGTAGAGTTTTGGTTTTAGTGCTCTGAACAAAATGATTGTAATAATTTTCATACAAGAGTTTCTACATGAGTTTACATTTACATTTTATAATGGGAACCACCAGGTGGACATCCCCCTTTTACTGCTTGGACACCCCCCTTTTGTAATGTGGACACCCAAGTGCCACATACCCCACATACATTGAATAAAACTCTTATTTACATCAAAAAAATTAGGATGAATTTACATTAAAATATTATTTAAATGAAATTAATAATCTTTTTAAAATGAATGAAAGAATTACATGAAATGTATTATGAAATTTTGTTAAATTTAATCCACCTAACAATTCCCTTTATAATTTGTTACAAAACTTAGTTAAGATATTTAGATCAATTATAATTCTAAATTTAACCAAAATGTAGAACTTATAAACTATTGCATAAGATGACTTTATGGTTAAAGTACCACACTCACATTAAACACATGTGATTTAAAAAATCAGATTTGATTGTCTAAAAAGAGTCCAAAGTTATTTAAGATAACCACAAACAACAGCAGCTGCAAAGTTATAATTAATAGGAAACTAACAATCAAACTGCTTAAATTACTTGAAAGATCTTTTTTTGGTTAAATTTTGTTTTCTCAAGTCCAAAAACTTAGACAATATCCCAAATTTTTTATTCTCAAGTTATGTGACACAATTTTTTTTTTTTCTTTCTTTCTTTATTACATAATCATTAAAAACAAATTTAATATAAAAATTTCTTTTGAAGTCCTCAACAAATTAATTTTCTTGGATGATTAAAGATGTAATAGGAACTCACCCTTTCTTGTATGACATCAAATGTATGATTTGAGTACATTTTAGAACATGTGTTGATTCTAAATAGTTTATAATAATTCATGAGGAAACCTCTACTTTCAACTTTAAAATTTTTTTCTTTTCTTTTCCTTAGTTTGTAATATTGCAAAGAAAACATGACTCTTTGATCATTTAATTTATTTTATTATAATTTTTCATTAAAACTTAAGAAACTTAATGTGGTAGATTGAACTAAAACCAAGACAGCAGAATAACCTAAATAGAAATTAAAAATCATACCATGTTGATTGGAATTTGGAATATGACATCATGATCGAAATTCAAAAGATCTTCCATTATAATTGGTGAGAATTTAAACTTAACATGTGAAGGTTTATGTTGTGGCTATAAAGCTACCTCGTAATAACTTTAAGGAGGACAATAAAAATGACTTGGACTCTTAGGCACTAGTTTTAGCAACATGATCTTGTTTCATCGACCATTTTGAGGTTTTTCCTTTTCTTTTCATTGTTATTTAAGATTTTAAAAGCCAACTTGTTTTGTTAATATTAAGATACACAAACAACTTTGGTCATGAGATGAGATTTTTTGAATATAGTTAATTACTAATGTCATATCCATATCGCTCTTTTACCTGCACTACTCTTAAAGAGTATTCTCAGTGCTTTAATGAACGTATCACCAATATCTATTAATATTATACTCGAATGTGGTACAAGTTGTAATTCCAACCACAAATTAGTAAATGACTAAGATTTTCATAATCCGGCAAGAGGTCAGAGTATCCTAGCACGAGGCCCATGTTCTCTGACACCTACACTAATTAACTAGTTAACAAATTATTTTGTATTTAGTTGTCAGTCTCTTGCTTGTGATAAATCAACGGTAAAGGAAAAGGCGGTAAGGTGCTGAGGTGACATTCGACAAGGACGCCAAGTTACCATCACTGACGTAAGCCCTAATTCAGAATTTCTCATCCCGCGATAATTCACCCGCTTAAAGAGTAGTCTAGTTCACCGGCTTCCGATGTCTTGCTTTTCATTTTCAGCTTTTTTATTTTTATTTTTTCAACGGCACAAGGAGCCTTGCACGCGCACTTGAATTCAGAGAGATCTCGCGCGCCGACGGCGATCTGCGGCTCCACACTGGCAGACAGAATTGTTTCAATGGACCACGGATTCGTTGCGAGTGTTTTAGACCAGCGAGATTTGCTCCTGTCGGTGCAGAGCTCAAGCAGGGGGATCGCAGCGGAGAGTTGAGCCGCGAGCGTGAAGAAGGATTGGGGATGGTTTAGTTCAAGAGTGGTGTCGTTATCGAGGTTGAGTACCAAAACTAGTGTTTGCCACGATGATGAGTAGTAGAGGAGGAAGAGGTGGAAGAGGAGTGGGAGGTTGTTGGGGCATGGCTCACTTTCTGGGCTTGTCCGTGCGTTGACGGTTTCATGGGTGGGGCCTTCGAGGGTCCAGTATCGGAGAATTTCGTTCTTTTTCTCGAACTTTGGGGGATGTCACTGGGTTGTGAGTAAGGAGTATTGAAAGTCTAGGCGATGTGGACCGGAAGTTGTTGACGGATAGCTACTACCGCGTGTAAAGTCCAATATTCGTTCTAATTTGTGGAGTTCGTTTAGGTTGATGGTTGGTTTGGCTAGTTCGATTCATTGGGGGTTTGTCGTGGTGGACACTCGGTGCATGTGTATGCTCGTGTGTGAGTGTGTGTGTGTGTCCCTCTGTTGAAGAGGTTTGTGGTGAGCGTTGGAGTTTGAAGAGTATGGAAGTTCTTGGAGTGTGCTGTAGTGGATGTAGTTCCAGATTATCATGCTTCGGGTTGGACTTGGATGCGTCATGGTTTACTGTTGCTTAGGAGGAAGAGAGGTTATCGGTTGTGTGGGGGAGATACAAGGAACACTGACTAGCTGGTTAGGAAGGCGGTCCGGAAGAAATTAAGGTTTAAATTTGTAGAACCTCGGGCATTTTGGCGGCTACAACATTGGAGGCCCGCATCTCGCTAGGGGTTTAAATGATCGGGAGCTAAGAAGTAATAATGAGGCGAATGCAGCCTCTATCAGGATATGAATAGGTAAATCTTAGAAGATTTTCTCAAATTTCCTTGCAACGTGTCTCCCATACGTATACCCTATGCTAGATTCATTGCTCATGCATAATTTACAATCTGCAGCATTTCTGCCCCGGCAGCTGATTGACATTTTTTATATTGTAGTCTTTGCACTTGTATTGTTTTCATAGTACAAGGTCATTAATCAAGTTCTTCGCACCATTCATTTGACTCCACAATCTTGCTAAATCTTTCCCTTCGTGAAGAGGGGCTCTCTTTTGAAACATACTATTTGAGTTGTTTTGAATTTCTGAGCCCTGTTTTTGGACTGCAATCTAGCCTTCTTTGTTTAGCTTAACTTTTCAATACAGGTTGGATTTAACGAGTTAAGTCCTGCCTGGTTCTCCTACTGTTGTTATTTTCTATTTAGCTTTTCCACAATACTGAGAACCGTTCTTTCTATCGCAAGTTGTAATGCAGTTAGTGGTCTGAAAGAGCATAGATTTAATTTCTGCGTCTGTTCGGGTTGAATTTCTTGAGTCGTTGTGCTGAAATGTCCAAGTATTTACCTGTGAACTCTTTTTTAGTTCTAATTTACTTTTATTGTTTTATTGTTTTTTATTTATTTAATTAAACTTAATAGTTTTAATTGGATGCCAGGGTTAAGCAGACTAAATGAATGGCAAAAGCTGCAGCAACCACTCCTCCTGTCCCTAGGGCTACCCCACCCACTTCCAATGGCTCTTTATCAATCGGAGTGATCATTGGCATCTCTATTGGAGTTTTCATTGGAGTAATTATAGCCTCCTGCGTAGCGTTGTGCATTGGATGTCGGAAGAAGCGGTTAAAGAAAAGAGGGAGTTCACGCCGCGGCTTTGTCCTGCCGATACGTGTCAATGGCGTCAACTCTAGCACCATTATGTCTGACTCCGTTTCTTCTCCTCCAGCTTATGTCGCCAGTAAGGGCAATACTTGGTGGGGAGGTCAGGAAAAGCAGCTTATTCCATCCTCATTGGGGGTGACTAAGTTCACTTACAAGTAAGATCTCACAAGTATTACCAGAATAAGACTATGCAATATTTGAAGCGTGGAAATTCGGGTTTTTTCACTTCTTCCTGCGCAGTTCCTTTTTGAACGTGTCATGACACTGCTCACCATCCTGTGGTGATTTGTTCTTGTTAGTCCTAATTGGAATGTGCTTACTTGCAGGGAGCTTCACAAGGCAACCTCTAATTTTACTGCCCTGCTCGGACAAGGTGCGTTTGGTCCAGTTTATAAAGCCGTATTACATTCAACTGGAACAACCCTTGCAGTCAAAGTTTTGGCTGAACAGTCCAAACAAGGGGATAGAGAATTTCAAAACGAGGTAATTCACACTGCTGGATTGGTTTTACTGCTACTTTCAGGGCTTCACCCTCCTCTTAGTAACTTGCAGGGCCGCAGTGTCCTTTAATTTAGTATATTGTCTCTTCTTTCCATAATTTGCTGGTCATAGTTTGACTTGAGAGAAATCCTCAACAAGTATCAGATATCTATAGTGGGATTTGCTTCTCTTCCCATATGACCTCAGTGCAAATTAAGGATTTAATGTCTTTCTGTGAGCATCGATTACTATTTGCAGAGATCAGTATGACCATACGCAATTCAATGATGAGATGAGCCAACGGTTGTGTTATAATCGACTTGTAGGAGACGGTGTAAGTATGCCGTTGATTACTCTGAAAGGTTAATGCAAATGTTTATGTTCAGGTAATACTCCTTGGGCGATTGCATCATCGCAATTTAGTGAATCTGGTGGGGTATTGTGAAGAAAAGAATCAAAGGATTCTAGTATACGAATACATGCACAATGGCAGTTTAGAACGTAAGCTAGTTGGTAAGTTTTTCAGATCCAAGACATTTCAACATCATTCGCCCTCATCGTTAGCTCATATAACTGAATCTATTACAGAGCTATTAACTAAGTAAGTCAACAATCAAACAACTAGTGTTTCAGTAGCAGTAACATTCTGTGACGATATGATTGAAGATTTGAGCAGCACTAAATTTTAATTGAGACAGATTAGCGTTGAATGAAGATTTTAATATAGTGCAAAATGCGTGCTCATTCTTACACAAGAGTGGCATTGCAGATCAAAATAATGAACCGTTGACTTGGGACCAACGGATACTTATCGCTCAAGACATTTCTAGAGGGCTTGAATACCTTCATGAAGGAGTGAGTATGCTTTACCTTTCTCCCAGTAGGTTGCATATCTAACCAGCGCTTATCTTGGATAGTTATTTTCCATGTGTTTGGTTGAATGCACGTATATCCTAGTCTAATGCTATTAACGTTCATCTGATATTTTCACGGTCTTGGGGCTTTTGCAGGCTACTCCGCCTGTCGTTCATCGTGACATTAAATCTGCGAATATTCTGTTGGACGCTACCATGATAGCCAGGGTGCGGATCCAATCAAGTTCTTCCACTTCAATTTTTGATTTCCTCGTACTTTAATGTTTAAGAGTTTATTCGTTTGCTTCGTGATAATCACAACTTCGTCCTTGTCTTGCACCATCGATTACTGGATGTGACAAGTGGGGTCCCTAATTTGAGCATACGGCTGAATGATGGCTGCAGGTAGCTGACTTTGGGCTATCAAAGTCGGCAGACTCAACGAACATAGTTTCAGGCGTAAAGGGAACTTTTGGATATGTTGACCCTGAGTACATGTCTACAAATACCTTCACTGCAAAAAGTGATGTTTATAGTTTCGGCGTGCTTCTTTTTGAGCTTATCACTGCCCGTAACCCGCAACAAGGGTTAATGGACTACGTTCACCTAGTATGCCCTTGACTTAACATCTTTTTTTTTATCGTGTTCTATTTAAGTTGTATTGGCTAAGGGTTAGAGGGGCTGTTTCAGTAGCTGTTACATCAATCACGAGCGAAGGATCCAATCTGTTCTTACATGCTGAGGAATATGTTATCTGTGAATGAAGGCGGCAATGGGCATGGAGTCCAAGGAAGACTGGGCAGAAATAATGGACCCACGAATGAATGGGACCTGTAATCTTCAAGAGCTGGGGGACATGGCAAATATAGCTTACGAATGCGTGGGACCTGTGGGAGAACGGAGACCAAAAATGCGTGCTGTAGCCCAGAATTTGTGTAATCTTGGTAAAAGGCGTTCAAAGGAGCACGCTGTCTTGTCTGTAATTGAGGAAAATGTACTACCCGCAAGATCTTTGCCCGCAGGGGAAAGGAGTAAGCCAGTGAAATCCAAAAAGGATGCAGGTATCCCTCCACTTTCTCCCCCAAGGGGTTATAACAAATAAGACGCTGGACCTCAGATGTGGTCTAATTAGCAGTTTTTGAGTATGTGCTGGCTTAACATAAGCGGCTTTTTCCCACGTAGGAATGTATTTTAGAGTTGTGCACAATGTGCACTGTGCAAGAATGTTTTTGACAATCATCGAGGTTGTTCAAATTTGTAACTGTACATGTCAACACCCATCACATCTTACCTTTTATTTATTCATTATTATTATCTTACCTTCCTACCCTGTAGAAACGTACTTTTCTCTTGAGATGGTCCTGGAAATACCTGGGAAGGAAGGAATTTCAGTACCTTCGTGCGTAGACATCTTCGATAGAAATGTCACATCCTCGGTCTCTGAGATTACTAATGCATAAAATCACGTCAACGATATACCCCACTCCTTATTTGCTTATCACTTGAATTTAATATTTAATTTCTATGCTATCAATCTCTTCAGAATATCTTTTTGATGCAGTACTTTATTCTACTTAATTGATTGGAAGAAAAGGTGTTTTTTTTAGAAGTGAGAACATTTAATGCAAGTTGGTATACAATCACAATTCAATAAAATATTCTTGTCTAGGCTATAGACGGGTATTTTCACGTATCAAGAATATATGCAAGTCAGTATAATTTAATTCTATGACATGAACTTCTGCTCAAATAAAACGAATACTTTCTAACTAAAGTAATATTTCAAAAAATCAACATTTATTGGATTGTTAAGGTGGTATCAACGAGTGTATATCTCGTGTTTAATATTGGTACAATTTAGATCTATTTGAATATTTAATTTTTAAGAAATTAATAAAATTTATACAATGTGTCAAATTACGTTATAAAAGTTCATATGGAATTTTTAAAATATAAATAAGATTCTTAATCCAAAAATATTGAAATATTGATTTATTATTTTATACATGAAAGTAAAAAATGTTTTTTTGAAAAGTCTCACTATATTATGTATATATGAGCATTTAAACACCGTCAGTTATGCCATAATTATCTTTGATAACTTTTGCAGTCTAATAAATTTTATAAAGTGCCATGTGATTGTCAAAGATATTTGAAATGAAATCTAAGGGAAAGTCTAATTTTGAAAATGATACAACTTTAAAAAAATATATATTGTAGTTAATAACTACTAAAAAAACATATTATTTTAAATTACTAAAGTTGATTTGATTTCATAAACAATAACTTCATTATACTTTTTGTGAAAAAACAATTAAATACTAAAAATTATAGGTTAAATGATAAAAATTTGCATGTGAAAAAAAAAATTAAATACTAAAAAAACTGTAGAACAATATTGATGTAGCTTTTAATTCTTTATTCTGTTTTAATTTTAAATAACAAATTATTTCCATTCATTTCTTCTGCGATTTTAATTTTAATTTCTAACAAAGCGATTCTAATTATATTTGTGATCCTGGTTACAACATTCAAATATCAGAAAAGAAAAAATTGTAAATCTTTCAAATCTTTGGGTTATTATGAGCAATATTGATGGTAATATTAAGAAAGAAAGAAAATATTTTTGCATTAATGTGTCAGAAAATGTACCTCTCCAAATTAATTAAACACTGAAAATGTAAATAATTATGTAAAAAATTAATTCATTTTAAAAAAAAACAACAAATTTACATCTGCTGAAGTTTTTAATGACAAGTCGCTTGTAATTTTAAATATTAAAAATAAGAATAAAGTTTTTTATTAAGATAAATAAAATTATCCTTTAAAATATTATTAGTGTTCAACGATTTTGTTAGTTGCATAACAGACATAGATTTTAGTTACAAAAATTAGAAAGATTCAAATTCACCATTAAACTTATAATAAATTTGTGATAGAGAAATTATAAGAGTTATACTTTTTGGAGCTTATATATTTATGCCAGTATAAAAAACAGGTTATTGTTTGATAGATTTTTTCTTTAAGAAAATCTAATGTTCTCCATTACGAAAAAATTTAAAAATTTAAAAATTCTAAATTATATTGGAAGTGGTTTTGATCAATGAAAGGTTGTTAATGTTGAATTCGAACATAAGAATATAAAATCAACATTTGAGAAACTGTTTTTTAAAATTCATTTCTACTTTTGGTAACCTTATTAATCAATCTAGTATTTTAGAATAGTATATTAATTTTAAAAATTAATTTCTCATCAGTTGCAAGAATGACACAATCATCAAACTAATTCCAGTATTCACAAACACTTCATATGAAATATACATCACCAAATACTATATAAAATAAAATATCTGAATTACACATGGATATTAAAAACTATAGACTAAATGATAAAAATTACTAAATGCTGATTTAATATTCAAACTCAAAAGTTAAAAAAAAAAAATACCTTACTTGAATAAAGATTGGTAAATTTTTAAAAGATCAAATTTTCAAATTTGACCGATATGTTTCTATCAAATATTTTTATGTCCATCTTCAACCAAAATATTTATCCATGGTTAACTACATATCTAATTTATTTCTTTTACAATTCTATTTGTGCTAATATTCTAGTTGTAAAGATTGACAATTGAATAAAAAAGAAATTCAATCAAAATTTCTATATTTATTTAATTATAAAAATAATAAGTATGTGTGATTTTTATAATTCTATAAGTTTTCAAATTTCATTGATGAAATTCATTTTTTAATTCACTTAAGTCCATTTATGATAAATTATAGATTAAATTATAAATTTTACTACACACCTTTTAGTTACATTTAACAATTTAAATATATACTTTTTGAATTATATAACGATTTGCATATTGAAAGATGTAGAAAACTAATAATAAAATCATGTGTTATTTATGCCAATTAATACTCTTTCTAGAAAGACATGTAAAAAGTTTGTAGTTATTATAAATCTTTGCTATTAATTTCAGGAATTGCTAGGTGGGCACCCCCTCATACCACACATTGATTTAACGCATAAATAAAATGAATGATCATCATTTGAAATTGTGTCTAAAGACTCTTGTACTATTGTTGTTACTTGAATTTCAATACAAACAAAATGAATTTTATTTTTATGTATATATATATATATATATAAATAAAACTTGTGTTCTATTATATGTTTATGGATGTCAACAAAGTTGATTTTGTTTATACTGAAATTCAAGTAACAAACATATTACAAGAGTCTTTAGAAATAGTTTCAAATGATGATCATTCATTTAATTTGTTCATTAACTCAATGTGTGGCATGGGGGGTGTCTATGCAATAAAAAGGGGGGGGGGATTTGTCCACTTAGTGGTTCCCTTAATTTTTTACTATCAATGATATTTCAAAAATATTCTCTAAATTTACTCATATATATTCAAAATTGATAAATTTTAATTATTATATTAATTTATAATAGAATTCATCTTGCATGTCTTTTAAAGTCTTATAAAATATTACCTTGGCATTTAGGAAAAAGCAGTCCCAAGTACAGCAAAACGACCCCACCAGGAAATCGCCTTTTACTTTCACGATCTCTACTTTACAATTTTTCACTATTCTTACTTTAGCTTTATCGAACCACACTTTTATGCTTTTCCAATTCTTAAGTTCACTTTATCCAGCTCCACTTTTGCGTTTTCACAAATCCTACTTTCGCTTTTATCGACCTCAACCTTTGCTTTTTCCACATTCCATACGTTTACTTTATCGAGATCCACTTTCGCTTTTTCGGCATATACTATTTCCGTCTCCTTATTATAGCTATGGCGTCGCCTCCAAGCCAATCTCATGAACAGCGTCGTCGTCGTTGTCGTTGTCGTTGTGAAGACACCATTGAGCGCCAAACGTGGGCTCCAAGCAATATTTTGCCGCTACTTCACAAGCTTCGCAATTGCTAGTGAAACGCTGCTCATCGTTCGACATCGAAATTGCGAAGTACGACGTTCTTGGAGGGATCTGGTGGCAGGTACAGGCTTCGAAATTAGCTTCCATTTGAGTTGATCTGTCTCATGGTGGCTTAGAACAACCAATTGTGGTGCTGTCGGAGTGCGATGTAAGGTTTCAAGCTGCGCATCTGATAATCCTGTTGCTGACATCGAGGTATGGGTTGTGCTGCCTGTAAGAGTTTTTCGGACGTTCGTTTTGATTGATTCTTGGTTGATACGGTGTTTAATTGTCGATGTTGTTGCCGCTTTGGCTGCAGCTTTGTTGGTTCGGGATATAACGAAGGTGTGTGTGTGTCTTGTTAAGTGGTGTTAAGTTTCGAGATGATTATGAGGAGTCAGTGTACATTAGAGACTTGCGTCGAGGATGTGGACTGGGAAGGGGACGTTAATGACGAGGGGGTGGTGTTGAGATGGACACTTAATCTATTTCACTAGTGGTTTTGAATGTTGTGAAGTAACCTGGAGATTTTGTGTACGTGAAGCTGGAAGTGTGAACGACATGGCAGAGGGTTGAAGCACCAGAGTAATACATCTTTTTTGTGTGCTTTGTAGATTGAAAGTCGATATTCAAATTCTCAGCTGAGTCCTTGCCCGACGTAATTTCACAACTGTGACAATGACGAAATCATCTCAGAGTCGTCGTTGCATACACCAGCGGAACAACATGAACACTAAGAAATGCAAACGGGTATCGGGGTTGTCGCGGATTACCTCGGTTGAAGCACAATCCCGATCCAGCCGTCCCAAAGCTCCCTCGACCGGCCCTAGTTGCGATAAATTCGATCATTTTAAGCGCAACCGAAGTGTCCAACAGGAAATCTCCAAGGACCACGCCACGAGAAGCACAAACCATAGCCTTGCCAGCATGCGAAAACGCTCCGTTCACGTCGTTGAGCCCAGACGAATGGGCTTGGGAGAGGTTAGAAGAATCTCAACCAAGAGCGTCAACGTCGAATCAAGCTACGGCATCAAGCACTCGCATTACTCCCATTTTCCCAGCAAGGAATATCAGTGGAAGCCTGCAATCGGTCTGGGAGAATCGGGAAGCTCCGGTTACTCCCTCCCAGCAGCAAAGCGTTTTGAACGTGGCATCGGGATCGTTCGGGAAGAGGAGGAGCAAGGATCAAAGCAAACAGGTTTCCTCTGTGGCCTCATTGACCACTGAATCTTCCTCTAAAAACATCAACTCTCGTCTACAAGAACAAACTGAGAAGCAGCAGGCAAGTAAGAGCTGCCGACATTTACAATATGTATCAAATTATTGCCGTGCATTACAAAATTTTCTTCCTACCAGCGGGCTTCGCCAGTTTCAAGCTTGTGGTGAAGAATGGCCAGCTCTTGGAAATAGATTCACTGTGGCTCAGGGACGAGAAGAGGAGCTTGAGAGTTATAAATCTACTGTACCCATATCACGATTTAGGAACAAGACTCGCTTCGGGAATTTCTATGCGAGCTCTAGCTTACGCTTGAGGCAAGATCCTCAACTTGTACAAAGGCGAATCTTACGACATGAAGCCAAAGAGGATGCAGTAAATGAAAAGGCAGTTGAAAATAAGGTTCATGAGCCAAAGCTGATGATGCTGAACAAAGATTTTGCGGTGACATCATCATTGCGGGATAATCTGCTTATCACTATTGCATTGACAGAAAGGGAAGACAAAACCCAGTTTGTGGAGGATCAGGGGGAACTGAAGCTGGGTTTGAAGGAGCAAGCGCATTTGGTTCTGCTTGGACGGTTCACGGCATTTTCATCGTTCTTGCGGTTCAAATTGTGTCACGATGCACTGCGAGTGAAGTATGAGCAGAATGCTGGCGGCTCTTCTACCATCTCTGAGGTATCTTAAGTGACCTTATCGAGTTAGAAAATTGATTACAATTTTTTTTTTTCTTCCAGTTGAATAAACAGTTGAACCACACAGAGCTCATCAAATTAGTCTGCTTTCATGTAAGCAGCTTGTTTTATTGGGTAATGGCTTGAAGATACATATCTTCTCGATTCTCAGGGTGCTGCATTTTGTGTAAATTAGATACTTCACACTTTATGAGTACAGCACTGCATGATACTGAAATGGTGGCTATTGTTCCAGTCCTTGTCTGTGGAGTACTTTGCGAGAAGGTTTCGTGCTCAGGACATTGTCTCAGAGATGGAAGTTGAGTACTGGTCTTCAAACTGGAAGAAAGTGGATTATATTTGCACTCTGTATGGCCAGCGGGTGGGAGTATCAGTTTCTCGGGCAATGGCATTCCCCGACCCAAAAGCCTTCTCTCCTGAAATGGCACATCGCCTACTTCATAAGAAATTATACGGCTTGGTAAGCTAGAATCTCATCTTGCTGTGGTGTCTCAATTCTAAAGAAAAAACGGTGCATTTCTTTTTCAATATTCCGTTATCCTGAAAGTGTTGTGGCAGTCATCCTAATGATATTATGAATGAGCAAAGGTTGTTGCAAGAGATGGAGTTAGCAAGCGGCATAGTTTTTCCAAGAGTATTCTTCACGTGTGGTGCGAAACTCAACGGACAGCTGAGATAATGAGGACTATGTACACAGGTGAGCTCAGCCCTCTATTCCAACGATGTACAAAATATAACATTAAAAAGGAAGTAAAATTGGTTCAGATATTCTTTGTACTCATGATTGGTGTTTTCATTTTTGGACAGATGTTCGGAAGGACTTGAATATCAGCGACAGTATTATCATGGTACTCACTGTTGCTGATGATTTGAATTCTCGCCCTATCTTTTACGAGCATGCCCTTCATCAGAGTTGACATGAACGTAAGAGCGTATTCTCCACCAGCCTAGCCACCCCACCACTTAATCATATTTAAAACTTTTCATGTACTCTCTGTAAATTTCTCAATAATACGAAAAGACATTGTATATATAAAACTTAATTATGAGCGCTGGACACAGCAAGCTCTTTTACAAGAGTATCTTCGCTCATCTTTGCAAAAGGAAAATTGTCTCCAAGTATTTCCTGGTCACCTTTGGTATCCTCGAATTTCAAGTATCGATGAAGAGATCCGGCTAATCTCCTCACACTTGCTCCAGACACACTGCAACGATGGATTTTCCACGAAGTTAAATCCTCATAGAAGTATCTGAATGTTACGGTTTTACACAATTTGGAATCAGGTTTAGCTTCGCAGCAGCTCTCTAAAATCGTATTTTATTCGGGACGAGAGGCCTTTAGACTAGTCTTCGACCAAGGCGATCGGTTTCCAAAGTATCATCGCCAACTGGCAACACGCACAGCAAAGTCGACCCCAGAAGGTTGGACACGGAGCCACCTATGGGGGAAAGTCTTCTTCCTGCAGTGACAGTTCCTGTGCCGTGATGAACACAAGCTGACTAAGGTACGAGAGCCTCATGAAACGAGGGAAAGTTATTTAAAGCGTCTTGCCTCCAAGATTTCAGCTGCCACTTGGCATTGAGAGTATCCAGGTCGGCTGCGGGATTCGGAATCCAAAGGTGTTGATTCCAACGCTCATACGTTATTTCAGCTTTCTTACTGTCTCAATAATTCATCTTGTACAGGTGTTTAAGGAGAATTGAAATGCTGATTGTGGAAACATTCACACGCCCAGAAATTCGTGATATAAAATAATAACAGCTACACCACAACAATAGCTCCGAAAAGAGCACTACCGAGAAACACAAGAAAAGTTTACTCGAAATGTATTAAACCTCTTTGGTAATGCATCCGCTTCTTATAGTACAAGGGTGTGAGATACATTTCGTAAGCACATCAAACTCCATAACCCAGTAGTTTAACACACAAATCTATGTACACGCAAGCAATTCACGCATGGATGTTTTAGCTGCTGTTTCCAAGAGTCACAGCACTTTCTCTTGCAGGTGCAGGAGTCTCGATCTTGGTCTTGTCCAAAAAGGTGCTGCCATAGCCATGTTCTGTTTCCTTGGGCTCATGAATTACTCCCCGCTCCAGGGATGATCCTTCAAAATTGTAATCCCCTTTCCTTGTCTCAGCGCCCTCGGTGTTCTCCAAAGTCAGTGCGCTATCCTTTGCCGGTGTCGGAGTTTCTATCTTTGTCTTGTCGAGAAACGTGCTGCCATACCCATTTTCTGTCTCCCTGGGCTCGTATGGCGCGCCGCGCTCGATAGCAGATCCCTCGAAATTGTAATCCCCTTCTCTTGTCTCGGCACCCTCCTTATTCTCTAACGTCACTGCACTGTCGTTCTTGATTTCAGGAGCTTCGACCTTCGTCTTGTCCAGGAACGTGCTCGTGTAGCCATCTTCGGTCTGCTTTGGCTCGTAGGGCACCCCCCGCTCCAAGGCAGACCCTTCGAAGTTGTAATCACCAGTCCTCAGCTCAGCCCCTTCCGTGTTCTCCAATGTCAATGCGCTGTCCTTCGATGGCTCCGGGGCTTCAATCTTGGTTTTGTCCAGGAATGTGCTGGAGTAGCCATCTTTCGTCTCCCGGGGCTCATACGGTGCGCCTCGCTCAAGGGCAGACCCTTCGAAATTGTAGTCTCCTACTCGGGTCTCCGCGCCCTCGGTGTTTTCCAGTGTCACTGCGCTATCCTTCGCTGGTTTCGGCGTCTCAATCTTGGTCTTGTCCAAAAACGTGCTTGTGTATCCATCTTCTGTCTCCTTCGGCTCGTGTGGCACGCCTCGATCGAGAGCAGACCCGGTAAAGTTGTAATCTCCCTCTCTGGCCATCCTGCCAACGTAACGCTGTTGCACGAGACCTGAATGGGATTAGACACCAACTGGAAACAACAGAAGGCTAACACCGACCACTTCATCCCACAAACCAAAAAACTCAACAACACCTGTCGAGTCCAATCGTCGATAGCAGCTTTTAACAACTTCGACAAACCCACAGGCGATTATTTACCTCGCGATGCGCACAAACTGTGTCACCAACTCGACGTCGAAAACCTTCCCAACGAAAAAATTGCACCAGCGATCAGGTCTAAGAGTACCACTGCCAATCTCGAACTGAAAAAAACAAACTGCGATCGTGAAGGAGTATGGGATGCTGAGTTCTGGTACTGGCTCATATATGAGCGAGAGGGGCGATGAAGGAGTATCAGTTCCACGGCGGGTCCGAGGTGCAGGAGACGGAGCACACGTGGAGACCTGCTTGGGATGGGCAGCCTGCGGAAGGTGGCAGAGCTACATATGCTACGGGGCACGACGGTTACCAGCCATCGTCACCATTCTTCGCGTCACACTGCTGTTAAGGACCATTTGAAGAACAAAAAGATACACGACCACAATTACTGTTTCATGACATAGAAGGGAAGCGCAAGTGATGAATAACGTGGAAACAACATGAATAACTTTTATTTAGACATGAGTCGTTCCAGTCGTTCTCTCAATCACCCTGCTTTTCTGCTTCTCATGTCTTCTATTGCTCATTCACGTCTAACATGTTGGTCCCTCTCCTAATCCACTTTCTTAACTACTCCGTGATCCTTCTCCTTTCTCCTGTCGACATCCATACGAGCCTCCAGCGTTTCGGTTTAGTTGCAGCTATATATATATCAGTAGGTGGGTAGGTGGGTCTAGCGCTATTGTCGGCTTGATCCTGTCATTGCATGCTTCTAAATCGAATACTTCCAGGAGTTAAGTTCAGTACTTTGGGCATGTGATTCCCATCGGTTAATGAAACGGTGTTCAATCACACCCATAACAATTTGGTGGTTTTATAGACGTCGGCTTTGGCGCTCCGGCGGATTCGGCTGCCCTCATATACTGAAAATGGTTCAGAGACTGCTGGAATGAGCTGTGCTAAAAGAGAGAATTGTCTGTAGAGGTATTTTACGTTAAAAATGGTTGCTAGGGGAGCACCACTGAAGCAATAGGCAGCACCTTGCTTCGTTTCAAATTCAACGACGACACTGAAGCTTGTAACTTGAGCGAAGGTCCGATGCAGTGTGTTCATAACTTGGATATGACAACACCAATGATGTACGTGACACATGGAAGCAAATGTGGGAAGCGAAAAAGGCAATGGAAATATTGTAATTAACTAGAGAGAAGAAACAGACTTCGTAAAATCACCGAGCATATCGACACCTTTGTCGGACTCAGAGACCTGTTTCAAGAGCTCTAAGTACGTGGCAGCACTTGCTGTCACGCCTGCATCTTTGAGCTCTTCCAACAGTTGCAACAACTTTTCATATTCTCCTAGAGAGACGTACTTCTGCAGTACGAGGTCCCACGTTTTCTGCACAGTCCGAAACCAACTCTCAGTGGCTAGTAAGTTTCCCATGCAACAAATAATTTCATGAAAGCATACAAGAGTGCGGTAATAAAGGGGAGCTACTAAAGGAAGATCTTAGGTATTTACGCAAGTGCAATGAGCAGTTCGAGATCAACCACCAGAGAATACGGTTTTAGCTGTGTTCACCTGAAGTGGCAACACTAAAAGCCAACATTCTGAACCTCACTTCCTAGATGAGACTTACTTGTGAGGGTTGTTGGGCGGTGGTCTGCATCAAATGAAGAGCATCCTTGACGATGTCCATCTGCCCCGTTTCTACCAATGCTTCTACTAACCTCTCCATGACGCTATATGACAGGGCGATTCCTGTAGCCTGCCATGATAAATACCAAGTGGGTAATTAGTATTGAACCGTGTGTAGCCGAAGCCAACGAGCATAACTGGTGGAGACGAACTGCAAGTGACATTATCTCTTGTAGACAAGACGAATCTAGTACACCCCTCTAAAGGAAGGAACGGTCGACAACAACCCAGAAGACATATAAACAGTAAGTTGTGGCCACAATACTCACCTTCAAATAAGGAAAATAAGCAAGCATGACATCAATCCGGTTATGTTCGATACATCCTAACATGATTGTTTGAAGGGATAAATTAGTCGGCGTGATCCCTCGTTGCTTCATTGCTTCCAAAGCTTCAAGCATTTCTTCCATCTTGCCATTCTTCACATATCCTTGAAAGAGTGAGTTATACGTTGCCTGCATGACATCACAAATGGACACGCGTCAAATAAATTCCTAACAAACTGAATGAATTCTCTGCAGGATGGGATTGATGTCATCTTTCAACTAATTGCTTGCATATACAACAGCTTGAGATTATTGTATTACAAACTGAAGACCTCTACAACAAGAATAATCGAATTTGATAATGCATGAAAAAGAAATCCGTCAGACACCACGACAGGTCAATTGCACAAGGTTCTTATAATCCCTCTTCGTGCTCGAAAGCTTCGACCTATCATAGAGTGAGCTTAGGAATTGACTACGCCTGGTGCGATCAATCACAAAAAGGAAAACAAAATAATAATAATAATCATAATAATCATAATACTACAAAGCAGTGACAATTCCTATCAACACAGCACAGAATGACTGCACACCTCGTTCGGCCGATGTCCCCTGGTTTCCATATCTTCCAAGGTCTTCAATGCTAAATCACCCAAGTCCTCCTTAGCGAAGTACCCAATAAGAATGTTGAATGTACCACGGTCTGAACCACAACCCTCAGCATCCATTTTCTTGAGGACGGCTGTGACCCCATCCATGTACCCAGCGTTACAGTACACTTTCAACAAGGTGTTGAACAGCAGAATGTCACATTCTCCATTCTGCCCTTTCTCGATCTGATCCACCAGTTTCAGAACACCGTCCATTTCTCCTAGTTTGGCGTAGGCAGAGATCAATATACTATATCCTACACTACCTGCACATAGACAATCAACAACCTTAGACACGTACCCATCACCCGTAAATACAAAGTGAGCCTGACAAATCTAAAAGTTGCATGAGCATGTAAACTACCACAAACATATAAAAAATAGACGAACTTGGTCATGTAATCTGTCACTCGTGTGGTCTGTACCTGGTTTCATTCCCTGTGCAATCATCGAATCAAAAGATTCTTGTGCTTCCTTGAGCATGTCTGACTTGGCATACGCATCCATCATGGAGCAGAATGAGACCTGAACTCCACGTAATCTTCAATTTCAGACTTATGTCACAGTTTTTCATGCCCACTGCAACTTCTGCTTTTTTACAGCCAGCACATTCACATTCCACAACTTACACAATATGAACGTACCAACTGGTCGTAAGAATCGACAAAAAGGTGAGTTACAAACCATGTCACGCTGCAAACCATCAGCTTCAATTTTATCAAAAACTTCACGGGCTTTGCTAGGCATTCGGCAATTGGCATACGCGTTCATCAGTGAGTTGTACACCACCTGCATAAGAGAGCCACACAAACTCTCCAATCAGTGACACTTATAACAACTCATATCATGTTATTAATTCAATAAATATGAATGTCACCACCTATATATAAAAGGATATTAATCGAGAAAGAATAGGAAGTTGCCTACTCTGGAGTGCATTCTATAAATCTGGTGTTTTTTTTAGTTTTCGACAGATTTATTAGAAATTTCGTGTAGTGTGTGCATCCCTCGATTTAAAAACTTAAACTAATTATGATATAACTTTTGTCTGTAAGAATCCAGATTTTTGTGAGTAGGAAAAGAGTAGGTACCAAATTTGGGGTAAGCCCAGCCGCTCGAATCTCTTCGAGGACACGTTCAGCTTGTTGATATTTCCCTCTGCTAGCATAAGCGTTGAGTAAAGAACTATAGTGGAAAAGGTTGGGTGTAAATCCAGCATCACACATTTCCTGAAATGTAGCTTGCGCTTCCCTGTCCAAACCTTGTGATGCGCAGACATTCATCATAGCCCCGTAGATAACCGCATCTTGGGTGAGACCGCTAGCTTTGATATCCTCTATAAGGGCTAAAGCCTTGGAGTAACCGTCTCGGGTTTTCGCACACCCAGCAATAACCTGCAAGAGATATCGAAAATTCTTCACATAAACTAGGAATTTGTATCCTCAATTTTGAGAAAGTGTGGACAACTTAAAATATTAAGCCAAAATAGGAATTGTTACGCAGTAATTGAAGTACTAAACAAAGGAAAGTACAAATCCCAAACCTACCGTGCTGTACGTTACAGTGTCAGGTTGGAGGCCCTCCTTCTTAAGTTGCTCAAACAGGCGGAATGCTTTATCAATTTTACCATTATATATCATAGTACTCAATATAGAGTTGCAAACGAAAACGTTCTTGCGCACTTCGCTGTCTAGAGGCAGTTCGTTAAACACGCGGATTGCCTTCCTTGATTGACCAGACTTGCCAAGTACAGAAAAATAACTTGTGTAGGTTGGAGGTGAAAGTTTATCATTCTCTTTCATGTACTCGAACACCTGAGAATAAATAAAGAAAGAAAGAGAGAAAGAAAGAAAGTGATCAATGGCAGACAAAGACCGCACATTACGGACTACAATCTCGTGTGCTAAATAAAATGTCCATTCTATCATTTGGTCAAATAGATCACATCATGCTGCTTAAGTTCCAAACAAGAAGCAGTTTGTAACATTCTAGAATAGAAAGACACATACCGTGCATGCGTCCCTCCATCGTTTCAATTTCGCAAACCGTCGGAGTACAGAATTCAGGTCCATGATCTCCAAGTTGTCACCCACCCTGTCGAAGAATCACCATGGTTCAAAAGTGCCCTCACATCCTCCTCGAACAATATACTAAGAGATGAATACTATAGATGTTGCTTGCAAACTGAAGCCTCTTTCAAACACAAGCAAGAAGTGCTCTGGCTTGCGAGGCAAATTAAACGAGACACAAACGGCGTTAAAGTTTCCAACACCGACAAGTGTTGCAGGGAGCAATGCAACTCACTCGCGAAGAGTAGCAGCCACATCGTCAGCGGAATGCAGAGTTTCCATGGCAAGCCGACGTTCCGACCACAACGCTGCTCCAGCCTTACTCTTCCGATTGGGGCTCACCCATATATACTTCTCCTGTAGCTCCTTCCTCTCAGCGTCACTCACAGCAACCGTAGAAGGAGCCCTACTGCCGGGTTTCTTCCACACATCCCTCCCAGTTCTTGGAGCATACCTCTGGAAATACTTCTTCTCCTGAGAGTCGTCGAATTCATCTCTATAATTTACCCTGGTATTTGACGAACTTAAGCTGTCCCTATCCTGACCTAAAAGCCTATCTTGTGAGGAACCCTCGTACTTGTTAGTATCCTCGGAGAGTAGGGGTTCTTGAGAATTTGACAAAGAAACATTGGGAAGAGCCTCGAGAGCATCAATCTCTCCTCGTGGCAACGCCCTTGTCTTGCGCAGTGGTAGCGACGTGCCGGACGACAATGCAAAGTCGGATGGGGTTGGTATACGAGTGCCGAGGAATGTCTGGGGAATTAAATGCAACGCCATGCTTTTAAGCATGGTCCCCTGTTACTGCACTTTGTTCCGAAGGCCTTTTTCCTCCTCCGCCCCTTGGCCTGCCTGCAGAGGATTCCATAGACATTCGTCACTAAACCTTTGAAAAACCCTTAAATTTTCTCCGAGCCTGTACAGTGAGACGCTGGCTAAGCAGAATAGATAGAAAATCATCTGAGTAAAACTAAGCCCAGCAGCCAGTAGTCCATTCAACTCCACTAAATTACAATTTCGTGATTGCAAGTTACAACAGCATTCCGCGCTCACGTTCAAAGAAAAGAGATAAAAGCATCCAGTTGATTACTTATATCACTCCAGTGGTACCAACACAAAGATGAATCAAACACTGAAAATGAATAACACAATCCCAGAAACTACGCAAAAACCAGAATGCAGAATTCAGCAGAATCACAAATACAAGCCAGACACAGGCAGAGCGAGGCAATCATACACCTAGCAAGCCGAGAAAGCACACTACGCTCAAAAAGACAAACAACGCCTGAGAAACCTCAACACACACTAAAGATGCATCACATTCTCAACCAATTCAGCTGTACAATCACTGCGGACTGAGTAGCAAACAAACTCAATGATAAAGCACACACTCAAAATCACAACTGAGACGGAGGGAAAAAAAAAAAAAAAAAAAAAAAAACACCAAAAACACCAAAAACACCAAAAACTAAAAAACCAAAAAATTCCCGCACAATGTGATAGGTCATGATCAAAACCCACCACAAAAACAATACTCTCAAACTCATCCCCTACTTTCCAATTCCAAAAATCACTCACCAACACGCCCACTACTTATCCAGCACCCACGTCGAGGCCATTCTGATGAGCCAATCTTACCGCCGCAAGACGAAGCGACAGAGCTGGAATACAAGCTCCCTCACACCCCCTCAAGCTTCAAATTCTACGACGGTGCGGCATGTCGCGATGCGCGGACGAGTCACGAGGATGGAATTGGAAGAGGAGCACCAGCAATTGGGGAGGGAGAGGAGGGGGTTGGGGGATATGCATTCGGCGTTGGAATTGTGAGAGCCCCGTGCAATTGGAGAATTGCGCTGCCGAGACACAACGGCGAAGTTTGGCTGGCCTGTGTGCGCGGAGAAAGGCGGCCTTTGCTGCGTTGAACTGGATAACTCCATCCTCAGGTTTCTTGGTCCCTTGCACTCGACCGTGCAGTCTTCTTTGGCCGTGAGGTATCCTTATACCGTGGGGTCTTCTTCGACCGTGTGTGTTACTCGACCGTGGGGCTCGGTCTTCAGGTCCCCTGTGATGCTCCCCAGTCACAAGCCTTTTCATTGGTTGCAATTTTTCTTTTTATTTTTTATTAGCTTTTTTTCAAAATCAATAATGGTATTGATTTCTGTTTATAACTTAGGAATGATGTTTGTGCTTGATGTTTCTAAAGTGGGAGAGTGTCATTATATATTTTGATATATTGTGTAATTTAATAAATTTACTATTAAAATTTGTGCTTCAATAAAACTATAGCAATTAATCTGCAACTTTAATGGAGATATTTATAACTTACACGAATTTTAATAACTTGGAGAAATTTAAATTTTATAACATATTAAATTCTATATGGTTATCAAAATAAGTAAAAAATATAATGTATATTTATTTATTTTTATAATTTAACAATCATATCATGTGCATTATTTAGCAAAATTTATGAGTATATATATATATATATATATATTTTTTTTTAATACACATAATTAATTTTTTTTTAAAATCAAAAAATTAATTTTATACTTTGTAATATGAGGCAATTATAAAAATTGTATAGGGTTATTTATTCATATTATTAATTCAAAAGGAAAGAATGAAGAAAAATATTTTAGATAGCTTAATACTTAAAATAAAAATTTATAATTGTTTCAAAATATTGTCTAATTTATATTGAATGGATTAATTAAGTAAAGATTGATATGACATTCTTTGATAAAAGAGTTATGACAATATCAATTTGTGCATTAATAAAAATCATAAGTTATTTTTTAAACATGTGCTAAGATTATAAAAGACCATTTTTAGAATATTACTTTTGCAACATACAAAAACTCCCCTATATTTCTTTTAAACATATTTGTTCAATATTTTTTTCACATTTTTTATTAAAAATTATTAACACAATATTTAAAGATTAAGACCAAACTAAGTTTATTCTACTTGACTATAAATTAAGCCTAGTTGCCAAACTATATTATAACAATACATTCTTTTTTATTTTGTAATGATTACAAACAATTCCTACAAAATATCTAAATAAAAAATTCATAATCCTGATTTGTATAAAAAATAACATGACTTAAGCATTGACTTATTGTATTACACTATTGTATAATCTTTATCCCTATTTTGTGTTGAGTTTTGGTTGAATCTTTCATATTTTAAAGTACTCTAAAAATATCATTGAAAATAAAAAATTACCAAATCACTATTTGTCACTAAATGATACAATATAAATTAAATTTCAACATGTCTTTTGACATTTTTGACTATTCACCCAACTATCAAGCATAGTATGAAACTATTGATATAATACTATAGCTCATATTCAACAAAATTGTTATGTTCAATACATTTAAAATCGATCCAAGATGAAGTTGATACTGGTTCAAAGAAAACCATATAATTGATACAATTGAATGTAAGAAAGTCCATTAATCATGTGAACAGGATCCGCAACTTAGTGTTTGGGAACAGAGGCATATCATGGGAGAAGAGGGAAAAAGAGAAACATCGACCGACTTCAGAATGGTCGGCAGCTATTCGAAATATGTCGGTAGCTTTTCAAAAGATACTGGTTTTAGTTGATAGCGACGGCATCATCTAGTGAGCAAGCACCTCCTTGTGAGAGTAGAATGGAATCCTGCTGGTGCTGTGAGCAAATGGTCGGTCATGAGTACTGGCAACAAATCAACGCCAAGTTTCCAGGACAAGACGTATTGGAATCAACAACCACAACCAAAAATAATTTAACATTTTTAAGTTAATGAAAAAATCTCAGCTTATCCACACGTCTTTGGTCATTATGAAACAAAACAACACGTTGAAACAGCATGAAATGCAACACGGCAGGAAAACCACCGATCTATCTGAACCAGAGTGGTGCTGCCTTGGAATAATACCCAACGATTAGAACACTAATTGCAACCTTTCGAAACTTGGTGCCATTCAGGACTAGTCTTTCTGCTGCGAGTGCAGTACCTGGGCTGAGACATCTTGTCTGTCAGAAGGCTCTCGATTTACATGTTGCTTTGCCGTTGCCAGAAGCTGACAAATGCAAGCCGATATCAAAAAGCTGACCCACTAAGTCGTTGTAAGGTGTAAGTGACACCCTTGCCCTGTGTTAGGACACAAGAAGTGCCAGAAGCTGCAGCCGGGGTCGAATGCTCCCTCGGAGACTTCATGTGGGCCGGCAAGAATCATGCTATGGAATTCCCACCGCTGCACTTGCCAATGTAGAAGTGACGCAATGGAGAGCCAACAGCAGAGTAAGCAGGCAACGTAAGCCCAACATGTCACAAGCTCAGACCACGACTTGAGTCGTTCTCTTGTTCTCAAATATTGTCCTCCTCTTTTGCACAAAGCGACAATCTGGCCACAGGAATGGGACACCGCAGAAACAGTCAAGTCTACGTGGCAGTAGAATCAGTGAAGAAGAGGTCAGGGAAGACAGTGAACGTCCAGATTCCAGATGGTTGGAATTCATGTGTCAAGGACTGATTACTTACCCAATATAGGCCGCATGGAGCAATAGCTGTAATTGCAGAGAATAAGCTCCAGTGTCTAAGATTCAAGCTCCGAACTATAACGTGTCCTTTCCTCGCTGCTCTGTCAAAAACCATGTAAATCGAACTCCTAGTCAGAATTCAATCTCACAAATTACCTGATAAATAAGTGAGAATGATGAAATGCAGGGGTTACTTACGTACCGTTGATGTCTTCAATAGCACAAATCTCATCGACCATAGCTGCAGCATCAGCACCACCACCTCTAGGAGCAGTCGACAATCCTTTCAAGCTTCGGAAACTCCATCTGTAACCCACAGTGATGCCGATGTCAATTTTTGCACACAATACTCATCGCAATTAGACAAAAGTCCTTCACCACCCACTACGTAAAAGAAAACCAAAACTTCACAACGATCATGCATGGTTTTCAAAGAGAGGCGATCGGGCTTAAACCTATACGAAGATGTCGGCGGTGATTGTAGACAGGAGGCAACCGATGTAGATGCCACGCTTGATTCGGTAGACACTTCTAATGAGGAAAATTGCGGAAAGCGACGCCATTCTCTTTGAAATGTACATGTCAGAATTGGAGTTGGTAAAGGCTTAGAGAAAGCGAGAACAGGGGAGATTTTCATTACTTTCTTATTCAAGGCTATGTGACCTTGCTTCAATTGCTCCTTGAAGGAAGTAACCCTCGTGGCCGACACTCGTACCGCCAGAGACCTCATCTAAAAAAGATTACAAAAATGCAATGTCACCGCCTGCTCTCTCCTAAACACAAAGAAATCAATTCCACTATACACCACCTATCTCCCAGTCACCATCCTACAACCCTCCCTGCTACCAAAATACTGAAAGAATACAAGAACCAAGGTTTCACAGAATCAAGCTAGAGAATATTTGCTTCTATGCATGCAGAGGCTATAACAACCATCACCATTACCAACGTGACCAGCGTAATTAGCTACAATCCCACGCATTCCCCATCACTGCTCTTATAACATACTCACAACCCCTCCGAGTAAAACCAATCCAGTGACCACACGCCACTACATGAGACAGATCAAACCAGCGGAGAGGAAAAAAAGAAAAGATAAGAAGAAACCCACAGAAACCAATCCCACACGAAACACGTATCACTTCCACTGACCCCCAACGTCCCTGTTTCTACAACCCACTTGCGGTCCCAGAGTGATCTGCTACCTTCATAACGCATTCCTCAAAACAAGAAGCGGGATCGATAGGCGGCGGTCGATGGATTGGACGAAGAGGAGCTGGACCGCCAAGAGAGATACCACGTGGCGACGTGATTTCTCTCAGTCTTCCTCGACCGCTGCTCTTTCTTCCTTCCCGATGCTTCTCGTATTTCCACTTTTTCGCAGCTCTTTTCGTTTCGTTTTGTTATTTTTTTGTTTTCCCCGTTTCTTTTTTCTCTATCATGAGACTAAACAATTTGATGAGACTGTCAACAGCAGTTGTGTGGTGGTTGAGGCTATTCTTAGGGCTGGCAAATGGAGCGCCACACCGGGATGGTTACTCCAGGGAATGAAAGGTCTGTAGGCTTCCATGTGTCTCTCGTTGTCTTCCCCAATTCCGGCGTTGCAGTTGGGCATTCAGTCAAGCCACGGAAAAAGTACTGGGATGCCCAGAACAGGGCATGGGCATTTTGTTTTGTTTTGTTTTGTTTTTTTTTTTAATCCTTGTTGTTTAGATCCAATTGCTGAAATGGCTCTCACTCGAACCCAAATAGGTTTTTTCCAAGAAAACCTAGTACAACGTATCAGATACTCCAGAAGTGAGTTGGTAGTTGAAATTAGTAGGATTTGTACGTGGAGCAATTGTGGTGATAATGTCGATTTTAAATGTGTACTCGTTTTTGTTTCTCCGCTTAGCATTAATTGTGAGGAGTTGTTTTAGTTCGTTAGGTTGACGTTTCGTATAGTCTGAATGTTTATCTGGAAGCTGGCTCGTAGATGCATCACCAGAATTCAGAACCACTAGTACTAATTTTCTACTTCCCTCATCTATCTTGTCTTCCTTTTGCTTTGATGTCGTTCCCAGTTCGGTAGGAAAGATCTTGATGCCGTGATGAAGATTGCTCTGCAGTGCTCAAGAGATTCAATGCCTATCCTTGGAATCTGGAGTGCAGTGCAGCAGAACCCATTGCTCATCATTCTCAGAATCTCCCTCTTGTCTACTAACCAGAATGGATGAACCCTTTTTGATCCTCTCTGATGTTGATTAAGCATCATCACATTCAGTGTGGTAGCATGAAACTGCAGGTTATTTGACTGACAAAATGAGAACAAATCTGTGCATGCTTAAGCTACAGAGCGAAACATGGACAGAGAAACTGAGCTAGTGATAACCGACCCATCTAGAACTTGTTCACTGGTCTATGACGAGACGCAGTGTGGCTGTGGCTCTGAAAGCTCACGCCAAACTCTGCACAGAGTCTTCATTCAACATGTGAATAAGCTTCGCTTGAACTCCGAATGCGCCGTCGGGGAGATGGATCATGAACTGGTGCACCCAACTCGTGGAGTGTCGGTAGCACTAGTCAAAATGCTGGACACCACCGACACACAGAAAGATGGGATCTTTGATGTTGGTTCGCACAACTACCGCTGCTAGTGGATTTTCGTATTCTTTTTGACATGAACGAGATTTACTAGTTGTTTTGATTAAAGAGGGATACAGGAACAGTGTGCTCTAATGCCTCACTTTGAGGTGAGCAGGTAGGCATAGGGGCGAAGAAATCATAGTAGATTGTATATTGATACCTAACCTACGAAGTTATGTCAAATGTATGTAAAACATGGCCACTATCAGATACTTTACTTCACCACTTGGTTTTCATTTCATCTTTGGAAGCCATTTATACTTTTGTCACTCAAGATTTAATTCATGTACTAAAGATTGTGGTAAAGAGCATATTGGTTCTTGTTTAAGTTTTTATTTTATATTTTTTTTTGGTATCTTTTTCACCGTGAACAATTGTACAATTGTACTTTAGAAGACTTGTTTATATTAGTTGTTGTGTATGTTTGTTATTCCAATTTTCTTCTTTAAACATAAGAGTTTATGTATGTATGCCTTGACAAAGGGTCCAAATGCCTCTAAACTTTGTGAATCAAAAAATATATCTAAATAAATTCTTTGCAAAAAATGGTTGTTAAAAGAAAAATCTCTCTTTGATCCCCACCTTTTTATGTTGGTCAAAAGTTTGTTAAAGAGAGACGTGATTCAATTCCATATTTGTTTTGCTTGAGAACATTTTTAAAACATGTACATGATTATTTTTATTTCTAAAAAAAAAAAAGATACAAATGTAAAAATATTTTAGAATTTGAATTAATCATCCACTCATTTACAACTATCCTTCTTTTATATTAGGTGAATCATATAACTTTTTTTTTGCTCAAGTTAAAAATTATTCATCTTTTTATATAAATATATAATTTAAACTAAATTTATTAGATGACTTGGTTTAGAATAGATGTAATGGTTAATGAGTGGTTTATAGAAGTTTTCCACCTATTTTAATAATATGTGTTATTATGTACTCTTATTCTATTATGTTATGATATATACCATCTTCTTAGGATTTCTATTTATATAAATATATATTAAATTATGATTTTATTGTGAAATTATAATATAATTTATAAATATATACATATTTAATTTTTTAGAAAATTTTATCTTTTTATTTATCTTGGAAAAATCAACTATATTATATAAAAATATCTCTATTTATATAATATTTTTAAAAAATTTGAAATTACTTTATTCCAATAAAAGAATATAAGATTGTACATTTGCTCGGAATATTTAAATTTCATTTCACTTCTACACATCAAATTATATGTTTCTAATAATTTAAAGGTTAACAATACTAAATTTAAAAAATAACACTTAAAGTGATATCCAACTTTAGAAGAAGTAATTCTATCTAATTTTTTACTTTAGGAATTTTTATACTATTACAAAAGATGTTGTTTTTATCTATATAGAAGTGAATTAGTCATAAAATATCCAAAGACCATGTTTAATTAGATAAGATTAAATTACTCTAAAATTTTATTGTTTCTAAAATAACTTTGAATATAAGCACAAAAAATATTCTTAATTTGATGCATTTCTTGTCTATAAATTTGTAAATTTGTACATCTTGTTAAAAAATTAGATGTATGTTAATTAGTAGAATCCTCAAATTCTACCATAATGATTGATTACATTGTATAATGATTTTGGTAGTTTAAGCTATAAAAATTGATTATTTTTACATTTTATTTTCCTAAAGTAAAATTATTTTTAGATCCAAGATACCATTTATATTTTTCTTAAGGATGTTACTAAGGCTTAAATTATATATGGACTTAAGAGTTAAAAGACAGATTTTTGTATTAAACTTAGCTTTAGTTGTTAGAAGTTGTAAATTTGCAACAACATATTTGGAGAACAAAAATAATGTACTAAGAAAAAAGTGAGAAATTTTATTTAATTAGATAGAAGATTTTTAAAAGTTAAAGCATAATAATAATAATAATAATAATAATAAATATATATATATATATATATATATATAGGATGTTGCTAATGCCATTATAGTTTTTCCTACTACCACCACAACTTACTATCTACTTGACATATTTCTTTAGTTTTTTAAAATTCCAATCAAAAAAATTATCAATATTTCTAATATTCTTTTTATTTTCTTTAAATTATATAGAATAAATAATTAAAAATTAAAAAAAATATTAAAAAAAATATTAAGTGGATGGTAGATTGTGGTGGTGATAGTAAAAATTGTGGTGACATTAGTAATACCTTATATATATAGATCTTTATAGAATTAAGTCTAGGATCTTAGTTATAGCATTATACATAGAAATTATTGATAAAAGAATGAATCAAACAAAAAAAAGCTACATTAGCTAAAGATGTGATGTCATGACAAGAAAATGCAAGGTTTTAAAAGAAGAACAATTTAATAGCATGCATTGAAAGATTGGTGGTATATATATATATATATATATATATATATATATCATAATACTTTTTCATAAATTATATGCAAAATATTAATCCTGAAATGTACAAAAATATAAATGATACTATATATATATTTTTTTTATTTTTTATTTTTTTTTAAACTATTATATTAAAGTATACAATTATAAAAAATTTGATTCATTATCTTTTAAGATGAAATAATTAATTCCATTATAAAACTTAAATAGATTAGTTTAAAATTATTTTTTTAAATAAAAGTTTTTAAAATAAATAAATAAAATTATTGAAAATCTTCAACAGTATAATGATCAATGTTGAATTTAAATTTTTTATTAATATTTTAAAACTTCTTTGATAAGTACAATTTAACATTTCAAACCAAATTGCAAAGGACATGAATCCAAAAAAACTTGTAGAATGAAAATATGTTCATTGATAATTGTATATATATATATATATATATATATATATAAGATGCATATTTAAGAAATAAAAAAGATATTAAGATTTCCATTATAAAATATAAAGGACTAAAGAGTCTAAAATTAAAATTGGTATATAAGAAGAGTATTAATAATACTAAAGATAATTATATTCTTATCTCCATATATAGTAGTTAACAAAAAAAATTCATATAGAAGCATCCTTAGGACTAAAGCTTGTAAGCCAAGTATCAAAGTTGTAGGATGATTTCTTAATAGCATCTTCAAAATAAAAAACTTTGTAGCCACATGTTGCACTTGTAGGTCCAATTTGCATCTAAAATGCTTCTTTAATATTTCTTTTAAAAAATATAATATTTCTAATTTATTTCTACATGCTTTTATTTATTTCTACTTCCTAAACTGATATAGAGATCTATAAAATAAATGAAAATAGTTTCAAAAAAGAAATCTTAAGAATTTTATTATATATATGATTTTTTTAATCAAAACTAATATCAGTATGTTATAAAATTTATCAACAAAAAAAATCAATTGATATATATGTGTGTGTATAAGATAATTAAGAATTTGGTAATAGATAATATAATTGATATATGACAATTCCATAGTTTTTTATATTTAAAAAAATAGATTGCAATAATTAATATCTTGCATAATTATTTCAGAAAAATTGTTTCAAATTATTTTAAGCATTTTTTGTTAGATAAGTTATTGTTATTGTAAAAATTTATGCTATAAGAATACAACATAATAATATTTTATAAAATTTATAATAGTATTTATTTAAAATATGATATAATTATAAAATTTAGATTTTGTAATTATATAATTACAAAATTTATAATTATATAATTACAAAATCTAAATTTGTAATTATATCAAAAGCATTATAAAATAAATGAATACATAGATAATTTTTGAATTCTTTAACAAAATGACAATACTATAATATATAGATTCAAATGTTCTATTTTAACATTCTTTGTTTAAAATCTAAACTTTAAGTTTAAAATTTTATTTTTTTGATGTTTAAATATTTTGGAAGGTTATAAGAATATTGTAGGTAAATATTGATTTGATTCAAATATTCTTAAAAAATGTTTTAAAAATACATGAAATTTATTTACACAATTTTATTATAATTAAAATATATATTATAATAATATTCTTTATATATTCCACCAATTTCTAAGATACCTACTTTATTTAAGAAAAAATTTACATGTTTCCTCATTCTTCAATTGGCTGAATTCCAATTAATAAAGAGTAATTATTAACCTCATTCAATTTTCCAACTGATTAAATTCCAAGTGAATTTTAATTGATATGTGAATAGCTGAATCGTTTGAAATATTCTTATTTATAATATCTTGAAATATTTGCCAACCAATATGTGAGTTTTTTTGAACTGCTTTGAAATAATTGATAAAAATTATGAACAAAAATATTTCAAAAAATTCAGCCAATCACATATCAAATTTTTACAACATCTACAATAATATTATGATATTATAGTGATAATAAAAATTTAGGACTCAAGAAGCATTTAGATTCCATTTTTCATATATATATATATATATATATACATACACGTTCAAATTTATATACACACTAATCAAACTTTTAAAAAAAATATAGAATTAACACAATAGCATCAACTTTAATTAGCTACCAATCAATTATTAATCTGCAAATGAGATTATTTACATGACTGTTATACAGTTCTAGAAAACTGACACCCAATAAATCTCTCCATGAGCTACAGTCATCAAATTCTAACTATTCAACTCCACACAAACACACACAATAAAACTTTCAAAGACATTCATAGTAAAAATAAAAAAAAATTTAAATAAAACACAGAAACGCATTGTATAAACAATAACAACAATCATGACGTGTTTCAAATTTTTCCACGACATGGGTCTGCATTTCCATGTCGTGAGGTCCAGCGGAGGATCGTTAATTAATTAGTGATAATTCACCCGCATTAGCCGCTAATCTGATTTGAGGTGCTGATTTAACTCATGAAAAGAGCTGACTAGATAACGATTTGCGTAATTTCAAGCATGAGTTTTGACACATTCTTGTGCGTCTATTTGTTATGTAGAGTTGATGATAAGAGATGCATAAAAATGGAGGAAAATTGATATGTTCGGAAGCTGGTGATTGATTGTGTGAAGACTGAATTGAGGTTCATTCTTTCTGAACATCAAGATGCTGTGGTGGATATTCTTCATTTTCAATGTAGAATTGGAAGTTTAATCCATTTTTGTTATTATATTGACTTCTCTAGACCTGCATTGGACGTACTTTGTAGTGCCACTAGTTGATCTGGATATTTGTAAAACTTTTGGTCTTCAAAATGTTGAAAAGCTACAACAAACACAACAAAAAATAAAATAAAATAAGAAAGAGAGCTAGAGAGAGAAAGAAAGAAAGATATATTAAAAGAGCATTTAATAAAAGCCTTAATTACAAGTATTTGTTCAGAGGTTGTATTTTGTATGTATTATGCCTGTAAAATTGTATATTTTTAAAATTGCATTAAAATTTTGTGTTTTTTTTTATATAATTTATTGCATGTATATGCATGTATGTGTGTGTGTATATATATATATATATATATACGATTTTGATAGATTTGCATCTTTTTATGAAGTCTAGAATTTATTATTGTGAATTTATTGTACATTTAGGTCTATTTGTAAGAAATAAAAATGATATAAGAAAATAATTGTAGTTCTGATTTTTTATTTAGAATTATAAATATTCATAAAACAACTATTTATTCTATTGTAAGGAACAATATTGCTTAATTATACATATAATCAAATTATTGGTTTATTATAAAAACTTCTATTAAAAATTAAAAAAATTTATAAGAAGAACATCTTTTATTTTCAAAATAGGAAAATAATAATTTTAATGATTTATCAATTACATTAGATATGTTATGTTGGATATTATTTTATGGTATATTTTGATGAATAATATTTAATTTAATAAATATTTGAGATAAGTATTTAATGTAGCAAGTATTCAAAAAAATCATTTTCTTATCATTACTATTATATACTAAATATTAATATTTTTATTATTATATCATATATTTTTTGAAGTTGGATTGTTTGAATTAGTATCAATTTTTATGTCACAAAAAAAGATGGTCTTTTAAGTGGCCAATATTATGGGATTTTTAATTTTATTTTATTTTATCTAGTTAAACAAATATATAAAAGATATTATGAATATATTCTATTTTTAAAATTAGAAAATATTTTTTATACTTTTATAAATACAATAAATTAGTTCTTAAATTATATATTTTTTATAACAAAGTTTATGATTTTTTTAATTTATTTATTTTTTCTTATTTATACAGCTTACCAAATTTTAAATAATTAGTTTAAAATATAGCCTTATTTTGAAACTTTTTTGATGAAATTATTCTCCCTTCTAAAATTTGTAAACCCACTTATAATACAATGTATCAACTTTCATAACTTTGTTGGATGGAATTTAAAGCTCAAAATATATATATTATCTATTATTAAAACAAAAAATTAACATATTTGAGATTATTATGATTATTATAGTTATTACTTTCTATTTTATTAGAGATGGATATGTATTTTTGTAATCATTGTTCAAATATGGTCTCTATATTAATATAATAAAGAAACATTTTCGAATCACAAAATTGCCAAAAAAAAACTTGTAAGTAAACTAATCTTACATATACAAATAAATTTTATAATAAAAATTTTCTTAGACAATATATGGTAAGAGTTACACCTTTTTTTTTAGGTTGAATCTTTATTTTTGAATATATAGCTCCATGCAAGTCTTAAAAATTTCATCACAAAGAAACAAATATTAAAAAGGCTTGGTGTATCTAAAATAATTAAAAATTTAATAGTTGATTTTTTAAAATATAATTAGAATATCAAAATAGACCTTCATTTCTTAATTATGAATTTGATTTATATCTTTTTTATAGAAAATATGTTAAATTATACATCTATCAA
Organism: Physcomitrellopsis africana; assembly: GCA_036785485.1. Classification (NCBI taxonomy): domain Eukaryota; kingdom Viridiplantae; phylum Streptophyta; class Bryopsida; order Funariales; family Funariaceae; genus Physcomitrellopsis; species Physcomitrellopsis africana. The sequence goes on from JAWRVF010000338.1 coordinate 58,921, forward strand.
TATAATATTAATTATTTTAATTTAGTATTTTAGTGGTAAATTTAATTTTCAAGAATTTAATTTAAATGATAGTTTCTTTTTATTAGATTCTCAATAAGTTTACAATGCATTTGTATATATAGTTAAAAAAATTAATAAAATAATAAAAATCATATTTTTATAGTATTTTATAATTTAATTTATATTTTATAAATATGTGTTTAATTGAAACATCTATGATAGGAACTAATACATAAAACATATATATATATATTTCTAAAGAATGTTGCTTCTTTAGCAGTAGAAGAAAAAAAGAAGTTATATTGTCCTCCTTATTATAAAGATATATATTTAGAATTTCTTTTTAAATTTTAAAAAAAGAAACAAATTTTTTTTCTATCTTGTTACTTTATTAAATTGCATCTTTTTCTTTTAAGTGATTGTTTAGAATTTTTTTTAGATATTCAATGAATAATATATAAATAAATAAATAAAATATTAGAAATTTGAAAATACAACCTCCAAACTAGAACTTTTAATTCTTCTAAATCCTTTAATTACATCCACATTAAGATGGCATCAATTGTCTTTAAATTTACTACCTTATAATTGATTATCTTCAATTCTTTATAATCACAAATATCCTCAAGTATGGAAATTAACAAACAAATATAGATAATTTTTTATTACATCTTCAATTTTTAAACATATAATATCACATAAATTGACACACATATAATTTTAACTGCTACATACATAATTAAAAAAGATAACCTCTTAATGTCTTATACTTTCATAAATAATATCCTTCCAAACTTCTACATATAAAAACATATGCCATCAAATTTTGTCAAATCATCTTTCATTAAGTACTTTTGAATGCATATGTTATGGATACACTACTCAAGTAGAACAAAACTTCAAAAGTTTAAAGAATTGAAATAAAAGAAGTTCACTTTATATTGCAAGCAATGAGGTATAATAAGGCATAAGGTTAAAACTAAAAGGCCCAAGTTGAGCCATAATTGTATTACCAAGATTGAGAATCCTCTCAACCTTCACTCCTATATATATTAAATACAAAGAAGTTCCTTGAGGAGTTTCTTTGATGCTTGGAGGTGAAGCAAGCTTAAGATTCTTCTTTGGTAACTTCCTAACATATCTAAGCCTCCAAGAACCTTCTACAACCATCTAAGATCCCTTATAACCTTCTTAAAACCTACTAGGACCTATTAGGGCCTTCTTGGAACTATTGGGAACCTTCTAGGACCAAGTAGAACCTTCTAGAATCTTCTTCCATTATATGTTTGTAACAATACCATTGCTTCATTGTACATGTTTATCAAACTTTACATTGAAAATTAGATATACTTGTTGTTTGACTTATAGTTCAAAAAAGTAAGAATCATGACAATATGATGTGATTCCACATTCTCATCATTTGCTTGAAAATATCAAAATTATTTCAAATTTTTTTTAAGCAAAGGATTGCAATCAGAAAAAAAACAATGTTGTTTTTTTTCAGCTTTTACTACAAGCTAGGATTAAATTTAAGAAATTGATATTCCCACCTATATTTTTACTATTTCCACCCATCACATGACTACCACCATGATAGGATAGTTGCACTACATAAATGGAGTTACAAACAACACGTTGCATTGCCTTCTTAAAGGTCTATGATTTCTATTCCATCTATGATGTCTGGCCATGTCTTCATACGCGTGGCAAATTTATGTTATCATGCGGTTAGCAATTTAGTTCCACCTTGCTTTTGCTGAAAGTAAGAGGTTACTAGAATGGATTGTTGGAAACCAACCATGCTGCTTGAAAATGGTTGACATAATGAAAAATAGCTAGCAGTTCTAGTTCATGGTGGTAGTCATGGGATGGACGGAAATAATTAAAGTATGGATGAAAATATCAATTTCCTAAATTTAGGGTTCGGATTAGGGTTACTAGGGTTACGAATAGGTTAAGCAGGAGGTTGAAGAAGGCTAACCCTAATTTAGCCCTAATCTTCGAGCATCGAGCACCCACTTCGTCGTCGACGTTGTTTTTTCCTCACACCGCTCGTCGAATCGCAAGCGCATTCGTGGCTCTGTTCGCGCTCCACAAGGAACGACTCCAGTTTAATCACAAGAGTTGAGTTTGCTTCTCTTTACATAGCTCTTAATTGTCTGCGTCAGATCACAATGAGTAACCCAGTATACCACGAGGTTAGCTTCGATAGAGTAGTCTGCGGGCAGTCCAGAATGTAAGCAATTCAGAAGTTGCTGACAGATTGGTTTCCTCATACAAAGCAGAAGCTCGAAGTGTGAGGTCCATGCGAGTTTATCATCTGGTGTAGACAAGCTCCAGTGCAGGCTCTGTACATGGCAGCTCATAAGTCCTCGTAACTCTAGAAACCCCGTCTACAGCTCCAGAATCAGTCACAAGGCGTTGATGTAGAAGCATATTCGTCCCTTGGTTTCACATTTTGTAGAAGACATTAACCTTGAGAGGAGTAGAACGTTCGCTTTGCGAGCAAACTTGCTGCGATGCCTGGAATGTTGACAACTGAGAATAAGAGCAGTTGACAGCAAGATGTGATGTAGAATAGGAATGATGACCGAGGTGGAGGAGAAAATGAAGTATGTAGTGTTTCTCGAGGTGCATGAACCCAGGGCGTGGGAATTAGGATGCCTAGGCAAGGAGAATGTGGAGCCCCCAAGATTGAAACACCAAATGGCAGACTGCGCATGCTGAGCACTAGCTTCTGACGCATCTGGCATTCGGTTGTTGGGAGGCGTGTCAAATTCGTTCTCTCCACTCCTGTCGTTTGTCCAGCTCAGGCTCCGGTGCAATGAACCGCAGGACCCAGCTTCCAGTTGCAAGCCAAGCCCACGCTGCAGAGTGGAACGTCTCGATTTAAGAAAAAAAACCGTTCCATGTTTAGAAAATTTCGACCACTGAATCAGGGTGTGACTGATGATCAAGCTGACCATAGAAAGCAAAGCATCCTGTCTCGTTCCTTGGAAATGAAAGAAAAGCAAAAGAGTATTTATATATATAAATATTGCTATACGAATATAAGAATCCTCGAGCAGAACTTGTCGATGTCGCTTTTTGCAAAACGAATGAACTTGAAGCTCCCTTCTGTACCCCGATTCTGGGCATGACAATTTTTTATGGTTGGAAATATCTTCATTCCTCATCATATTTCGAGTTTCGAAACGATAAACGCGGAGAATTAATATTCAGATTTGCAACAACGAAAGGATGTCTGGTCACTGATACTTCTTGTCAGTTCCTAAATCTGCTTAGCAGTGAAGTACTATGAAAGAAAAACAGACCGACTGAGAAAATGGGAAATCGTCATCCGCCCAACCTTTGAACTCTTTCGTAGATTTTTCAATTTTTTTCAAGACAAAATGGACATTTAGTGTGGAGGTAGGATCTCCCCGAATTTTGTCCCAAGGTCGTGCGGGTCCAGAACTTTCTCCAGTCGATGAGGATTCCCTCGCATGCTTCTATCCTTGACTGGACTGAGGGAGAAATGCGTTCGCCGCTTTCAACCTAGCTCTGTCACTGCACGCTTCTTCGCCACGTCTCCGAGATTTGCTGCAATCAGGCAAGCTTCTCTCATAGCCCTTGAGGTGGAGTTCGAGGGGTCTGTGGTTTAGGGTTCGGTGCAGGGATGTGCCTCCCGACGAGCATTTGCTGATCGAAGTGGCTTGATACCTGGGTTGCGTGTACAGTCGAGGTGCATTGCATGCTCCTGCCATGTTGGTCCATGTGGCACTCAAGGTCCATGTCCACTTCCGAGTCCTTGCTCAATGATCATTCCTCGGCTCGTCTAGAGAATGTTTAGTTTCTGTGGGATGCGCCTTCCCCAGGAAAAATTCGATCTGATTTGAAGAGCTTCTTTTGGGTTGCAGGATTTCGAAAAAATTGGGAAATTTTCGTGTGTTAGTTTGTGGGTTTTCTGTTGCTAACGGTGAGTTTGTTGCTCTCCATTTTGTAAACTTTTTGGGAATGATTAGGTGCTGGGTTTTGCCGAGAGCTGAATCCCGGTGTCGAAGTGGTTTGTTGGAGATGATGGGTGGGGGTTTAGTTTCCAAAAAGTTCGGTGCTGATGGAAGGCAGACTGTTTGTGAGTAGATCATATGGTCCACGTAAGTTTTGAAGACGATTTAGCTTTGTAGTTGAAGCAGTTTGAGGATTCGGCTGCGCATAGTCTTATAAATAGCCGAAAATGAGTTAATCTCATTTTGAAATTGGCCCCAGTTTTAGGGAGATTTGAATTGGTTTGAACAAGTCCGGACAATTCGTTAGATCACGCCAGAGGTCCCTCGTTCAAGATTATGGCTTCGAATGGTCATTCTGAATCTTTTGAGTGAGGATTTGTGCACACTATTTGAGTCGGAATGTTTTAATCATCAATTTTGGTGTGAAATTGCAGGGGAGATCTTTCTAAGCCAAGAATGGGCCGCGTGACGCTGATTGAGTTGCTTGATAACTCTGCAGCAGAGCATGGAGAGCAGCCCAGTCTTATTTCAAGTGGGAGTCTACAATTGACACACAAGGAACTTCAGGACGCTATTGATAAAACTGCTATTCAACTTCGTCGCATTGGTGTGAAGCCTGGTAACTTGGTTTCACTCGCCTTCCCCAATACCCTTGAGGTATGATGCACCCTCCGTGTGAAATTAGTCCATGATGTTTATCACATCTTTGTTTAGCTGATATATTGGTGGTCGCCATTCATTTGCCCTGAGATACGAAGTAGTATGCCTGTGCTTTTTTCTTTTCTTCCATTTTATACCGATTTCTAACTTTCCACTTCCTGGCATAGTTCGTGGTACTCTTCATCGCTGTCACAAGAGTAAGGGCCATAGCTGCACCCTTGAACGCTGCCTACACTGAAGACGAGTTCAAATTTTACTTGGAAGATGCGAACTCCACTCTTCTGTTGGTACCCTGTGCTGAAGGAAACAAAGCTGCCGAAGCAGCCTCCAAGACACTAGGCTTACCCATTGCAGGAGTGCACTGGGAAAAGGGGAGCTCCAGCAGCGGCGAAATTGTCCTGACACCCAAGGACAAAGTTGAAGTTGCCTCCGAGCCTGAGGTATTGCTCCTCGATCCGTTTACATTCTCTTTTGCATAATTTCATGCTTGTGTCGAACATTGGTTGCGTCTTTCAAGTATCCTGTGGCTAAGCTTCTTTTATATGTTGTAGGATGGGGCTGGTCCGAAGCCAGAAGAAGGTGATGAAGCTCTCTTCCTTCACACTTCTGGCACCACGAGCCGCCCGAAAGGAGTACCACTCACACAAAAAAATCTCGCATCCTCAATCAAGAACATCATCGCTACTTACGAGCTGACTCCCTCCGACCGAACCTTGATTGTCATGCCCTTGTTCCACGTGCACGGCTTGATGGCAGCTTTGCTTTCCACTCTTGTCTCAGGAGGAGCAGCTGTCCTTCCCTCCGCTGGACGCTTCTCGGCGTCATCCTTCTGGATTGATATCAGAAACAACCATGTGACTTGGTACACAGCTGTTCCCACCATCCACCAGATCCTACTCAAAGTTCACAAAAGCAAGCCTGAGAGCGAATATCCCAAGCTACGGTTCATTCGAAGCTGCAGCTCCAGTTTGGCTCCACCAGTCCTTGCCGACCTGGAGGCTTCCTTCAATGCTCCTGTTCTGGAAGCCTATGCTATGACTGAGGCCAGTCACCAGATGACCTCAAACCCTTTGCCCCATCATGGAGTTCACAAGCCTGGAAGCGTGGGTAAAGCAACTGGGATTGAGCTCGCCATCTTGGACGACGATGGTAATATCTTGAAGCCTGGGGAGATCGGAGAGATTTGTATTAAAGGACCCAACGTTACATCAGGCTACAAGAACAATCCTGATGCCAACAAGGTTGCGTTTGCGTTCGATTGGTTCCACACTGGTGACCGGGGTAAATTGGACGAGGAGGGATACCTATCCTTGACCGGTCGTATCAAGGAGCTGATCAACCGTGGAGGTGAGAAGTCCTTGACACACACACACACACACACACACACTCTCACAGGAGAAAAAAATTAAAAATTAAAAAAAAACAAAACAAAGTGTCAGAGTTAATTTTAGGGGATATTTTAAGGTATTTAATTGTTCCTAGCTTGAACCTAGAAGACCGTCTCTAAGCTCTAAATGAGCTTCTGTTGTTCGAGAACTGAGATAGTATTTGAGTTGGCAGAGGCTCTTCGATGTAAAGTGGGGTTTGCAGAAGCTTTATTTCACAATTGAAATGACCTTATGAGCACAGAAACTGAGCGGTTGGCTTTGCTGTTGGTTCAGGAGAGAAAATTTCGCCGCTGGAGATCGATGCTGTTCTGCTTGCTCACCCAGCAGTCTCTGAAGCAGTTGCCTTCGCTGCTCCTGATGATCATTTTGGAGAAGAGGTATATATTACAATTCAACCTGCTTCGCCTTATTCTCTGTTCAACTTGAACTCTTTGAAGTATGCTTTAGAGAATCGTGTTTTTTTAGGTATCAAACAATCTGTTTTGTAGGTTTCAAGTCTTATCATATTGTATTAAGTTTCTGTGAGTATATCTTTTTGTTCTTCACCTCCACAAGTGATGCTTTACTCAAACGTTTGCTGGTCCCCAAGTGTCTGAGGTATGATAACATGGGTGTTTTCCAGGTCAATGCTGGCATTGTGCTGAACAAAGGGTCAGAGGCTACTGCTATGGACATCGTGGGCTATTGCAAGAATAATTTAGCACCGTTCAAGATTCCAAAACGGATTTTCTTTGCTGATGAACTGCCGCGCACAGCCACAGGAAAGATCCAGAGGAGAATAGTTGCTGAACATTTTTTGAAAACTGCTGCATAAAAGAGCCCCGAGAAATCCAAGGTGCTGACTTTCAAGCTTTAGTTGGTAGTGTATCAGTGGGATCATATTTTAAGAGAGCAACGAAAGGAGTGTTCCCTTGGTGTAATGCTCCATGTGAATCTGCAATGTTATGGCTCCTTCGATGTTCAGATTCAGTTTCCAAGAGAGATTTGTTAAGCTTGGAATGCAATCTCTCCGTGCACCAGATTTATTAATAAAAAACAAAGCTCAGAGTGATACGATCGCCACTCGGGTTTGCCATGACTTCGGATTTGAGAATTGGGTCTGTTCAGAGGTGAGGTGGAGATAGGAAGCTTAAGATAAAGTTTACTTTAAAACAGGTACTTGACAGTTATTAGGAGATATGACTGCCTTGGAGTTGAATAATGTCTGATCCTCAACTGTTATCTTAAGCCTCTTGTATTAAGTTGAAATATTGAAGATAACATGTATGAATAAATTTGAGCACATAATGTGGAGTAAGCTGATGCTTCTAATCAGCGTCGTTCATAACCCTGTCAATTGAGCTAGTACATTTTAATCAATTGCTGTGAAAGATATTTAAATATCCATTAATGTCTCTGATGAAGTATAACTTGTATTAGGCTTTCTGATTGTTGTTTTAGAAGTTAACATTTATGATTAATATTAAAATTAGGGAATTTCTAAAGTAGATTTTAAAGTATTGATTTGAATCCACTTTTTTAATGTTTAAACTTTGAGAAATTTCTAGAGCATGTGTATATATATATATATATATATATATATATTCTTTTTGGATAATCAAAAAAGATTTGAGGTGTTTATGTTGTATCAAAGAAGGACAAAGAAAAAGTTGTTAATTGTTATAATAAATGTTGTAAATAAACCAAATTTCTTACATTGAGTTTTATAAAAAATTAACAAAAGTATAAAATTTACATTTCAACATCTACCAATAAAAGAGGTTTGTCTAATATTTCAATATGTAATGCAAGTTTTTATGATCAAAATAAGACAAAGATGATGTAGTAAGTTACATCAAAAGTTGAGACAAGACCAATAAAAAATCTCAGAAGGATTAATTTAATAATATATTTAATAAATAAAATCATAAACAATAAAATGAATAAAGCTATAACTTCTAAAGCAAAGTTTGTCTTTTATATTATGTTACTACATAAGAAGTAACTTCAATGCACACTTTATATTTAAGAGCATGGTACATTCAAAAAACAAATATGGATTTTTTACATTTTTATTTAGACCTTTCTAACATATGACAATTCACTTAAATAATCAAAAAAATTGTCCTACATTAATAGAATATTTTTAAAACTTGCAATCTCTTCAAAAATTATATTTGATAGTTGTACAAGTATTTTTTTGAATTTTGTTGTGCAATCAATGGGTCCTAAGCGTATCTTTTCTTATCAAAATTTGTATTTGAAGATGTTTAGCCTTTGAGTCACTTCTTGAAATGAAATCACTTCAATTGTAGAATCGTGCATTTGTCGTTTTTGCAAGTCATTTAGCTGGGAAAGCAAAGGAGTTGATTGAAGATGGGTGTGGAAACAAAAGAGAACAACAAGTTGTCAATACTAGTCTAAGTCATTTTGTGCAGATAACATCCTCAAGTACATGACGGAAGCAACATCCTATGAATACAAGAGTACAACAATGCTTGATGGCAAAAAGAAGAATCTTTTGATGTTTTCTTAATATTCTTCTTTTGAACAACATAGTCTTGTTGATGGTGGAAAGCATTACTCAACAATCTTAAAATCTAACCTTATAAGACTTAAATCCACTAATTTCCAATTATGTCCTTCATGTCCTTTATTAGTAGAAATTTGTGTATTATATTACTTAATACAAGACAAGTAGGACAATGTACTATATTAGAAGGGCTTGCTTCTATTCTAAAACTTTGTAATTAGAAACAATCATTCATACATATATATATATATATATATATAAAGGTTTTGTAGCTAGAAAATTATTCATTTGCTATTAACACATTGTCAAGCAAGCCACTCCATAGTCGCTCCAATCCCGCTATACAAACTTCATCCTCCATTCCTTATCAAGTTTTACTTGAATCCAAAACCTCTGGTTGCGATTAAGCGGCACTTGTCAGGGTTTCAATAAACCATGTCTACGTTCTCACAGTTCAATCCAAATATTGTAGCTCAAAGGAAGAAGCACTCATTTACGAAGATTCAGCTTCAGACAGAAACACAGCATAGTCGCTCATGTTTTTTAAGATTCGTTTTGCCGCAAATGCTAAATTATGTAGTAAAGTCTATGCACTTCCGCAAATGAGTCTTTGAAGCGTGTTCTCATCTGCACGGCGTAGAAATCAGGTGCATTAGTAGAGCTTTGAAGATGTAGGAGTCATCGTTTAAATTTTCTGTGCGCATGTTAACGATTCCTCTTGCTCTGAAGAGTATTGTCGAACAAAGAATTGTCCATGTCGGAGCGGAAGATGATGTTCAGACAGAAAGCGCTTCTTCCAAGGAGTTCTGTGCCATGCGCACTTTTCATGGTGATAAGCCGATTCGAGGAAACCTTTTTACATTCTCCATCGATGCAATTTGCGACCAAGGGCACAAGTCTCACGCATTTATGGAACGTCGGATCCATTCTGGCGACACATTTCGGCAAGTCGCTAAGTTAACGTTGGAGTCCTTGGAGTTTTATCGAAGCATCAAGCCTTCTAACAGTTTATAAGAACTGAAGAATTAACCTTCCTGTACAGTGTCGTTGCATTAGGTGCCTTTGGCTGGTAGCTAGCAGCTATTTTTGCACCTGCACTGGCGGCAATGAAAGCCCCCGCTTATATTTGTGCTTAAAACAAGGAGACATAATGAAACCCGACAAGTCCTTCGAATACCTTCAAGCTGTCCAACATAGCTTGTCCTCCAATGGAAGCGACCAATCTTGTAAGGTGTTTGACTGTCATGAACAGAGTTACTATCAACATTTTCACGTTATAGAAGTTTTTGCACTAATAACACAACTTCAATCCTGATAACCGACTCCAGTGGATGAAAGGATATGCGGCCCGAGACATTAAGATTCTCTCTAAAATTCACCGAACGAACGTGACAAGCTTTTTCGAATGACACATTCTAATTCTGGTATGTGAAATAAACTGTTCGTTGGAAAAATTCAGAGAGGTTCTGTTGACGCTGTATTCTTTCCTTGTTCATCGGGCCGGGGACTATTTTGATCAATATTTCTATTCCATGATGTAATGTCCGGGAAAAAACAAGGCAACAGAGCTGCAAGACTGGATCGATTTGTGGTTGACAAGAACAAATCCTGTCAGCATAGCCTGTGGTCTGACAAAGCAGACGAAATCGGGCGTGGACATTCATCTCTACTTATCACCATCCTTGAAAGACATCACATTCTCGTTCTCAAACATCCTCGTCGGTTTGTTGGAGTTTGTAGAAGAGAACAATTTGAAAAACATCCAGTGTCTAGTGTCTCCTCTCCACACCTCGCCAATAGAGCGATTACTACTAGGAATGCTCAAAGAACTCTCTTGCATAACTGTCTGAAAGGATAGCCGCGCATGCAGTTTGCTTGAGTAATTTCGCACTCCTCAAGGCCAGCGCTTCTAGTTCATCAGTCAGTTCGTCTGATTTCGAAAACCTCGAGGGTGAGAATCACTGAGGGATGCATTATGTCCTATTTTGGTCCGTTTCTCATGAGTGTTCAACGCAATCATTCAAGCCGGTGATGGTGCTTCAAACTATACAGATAATTTCCTCCGAACAGAGAATAACAAAAATAGGAGCTCCCAGGATACACCGCAGTATTTACTGTTCCTCGCATCTGCAGTTGAATACTAAAACAGATCTCCCTACTGCTGAAACAACCAATTTATGCACGATGGATCCTTTCCTTATTTATGTACTAGCAACTTATTGGTAAGACAGGTACAAGAGTTGGAGAAATTCGCTGGTAGGATTCTGAATATCAGGCTTCTTAATGCTGAGTCTCGAAGAAGTTTGTGAAAACTGCCAAATGAATAAGAAGAGGCCCACGAGCTCATGTCAGGCCGTTATCTGGAACCCTTGGTTGAAAAGCTGTCTGAAACATAGTTGTCTGTAGCATCACTATTAGTACGGCATGGCATGCCACCTGCCACAAAGGTGGGCTTTCGGCGAACGGTCCATTGAACAAAAACGAGGTGAAAAACTCATGCGACTCCGGAGCACATTTGGTTTCGAATCTCAAAACAAGCTACCATGAATCCCTGGGATCCGAGCCAGTAATTTTTTAATTATCCGCTATCCTTGGGTGAACTCTGCTGGATGCGTGCAGGAATCCTGTAGACCGCTCCGTGCGGCATTACTAGCTCAGATTTACTTTGGCCCACACTGTGCATGATGACGGGCACCTGATGCGGTTGGATGGGGCTTGGAGCTTATCATTTCTCTCTTGCAAAGTTCTAGTAGGCAGAAATCGCAGCAACTACTATTCGCTTGCGTAAGGAGTCCTACCTCCATCACTGTATGGCCTTCCGACTTGTGATGTATACTTAGTCTTTTAGATGCTCGACAAATTTCTTTGGCATCGTTGCCACGGATGTCAGTAGTTCCATGCGGAGCGAGAAGAACCTCGCAACGTGAGTTGGGTTTTTCAGGATTGCAGAATCTGTGCAAGGTTAGCAGCAGGATGAGCTGTTGAAGACGTGGGAGACAGATGCCATCCACCAGGGAAGCTAGCAGCGGTGTTCTATATTTTGCTCCAAATTTAAGAAGTGTAGGTATCTAGCTTGCAGGCAGATCAGTGCGCGGTGTTATTACTTCAATTTGGTATTAGTTTCGGAATTTGTTGAAGTTCGAAATCTGTGTGTTGTTGCTAGAACTTAGTGCGGAAACGCTCTTCCGAATCCATCTAATTTCCGTCATCCATGCTTCCGAAGTTCTGTTTTTGTGATGTGCTTTGTAGAGTTCTGAGCGAACACTTAGGGTCGATCAACTCTCCATGATTTCTGTTCCAAATCGTGTCGCTTTCAGTTGCGATGTGTATAAATCTTTCTTTGCTCTGTGACTCAGGTATTTAATCAGCCAGTAAACCATGAATAGGGGACAGCGTAAGATCATAAATGTGGTGATCGCGACGTCTATCTTCTGGATCCTAATCACTAGGGTCTTTTACTCAAGGTCACTCCACGACAGAGCCTCCAATTCTAGATGTGTGCCTTCCGTATCCTCTTCCAGGACGGACAGCGACATCAATGAATCCGCCAATACTCCTTTAGATTACCGATTCCCAGAATTTGCCAACGACCACGAACTTCACAAGCATGCATTTCGTAAAGCACTAGATGGACCTGGCCCAGGGTCACCTAAGATTGCCTTTCTCTTCACCGTCAAGGGTCCCATCGAGCTTGAGCCAGTGTGGAGGAAGTTTCTTCAAGGTCACGAAGAGCTATGGAGTCTATACGTACATGCAAGCAACCCAGTAGACTACAAGTTCCCGTCCGGATCGATTTTCGAAGGCAGAGAGATCCCTTCCAAGCCAGTGGCACGAATTTCCATAAGCCTGGTGGATGCCATCCGAAGGTTACTAGCGTATGCCCTGGCCGACCCTCACTACCACAATGCCTGGTTCGTCAATGTCTGCGAGTCCACAGTCCCTGTTCGTGGCTTCCCAGCTGTGTACGAATACTTGATCGGAAGCAAACACAGCTTTGTGGAGACGTTCCTACCAGAAGAGAAGTACCATCAGTGGAATACCATGCCAGAGTTTCCGATTGTCCAGCTGCGGAAGGGGGAGACATGGATGCAAATGACAAGAAAACATGCCATCATCATTGTAACCGACACTGAGATATATGCCAAGTTCGCTGCGAGTTGCAGCTTGTGGTGCGCTCCCGACGAAGAGTATTTTCAAACGCTTCTACATCTTGAAGATGTCAGCGGGATTGCAAACCGCACTACAATGTATGCCAACTGGGAGGAAACACGGCCGATCCCCGGCTCTCCTCGTTCTTACGGATCCAGTCAAGACCTATCGGCCTTATTCGAAAAAATCCGAAAGATGACTCAGGAAACCGATGGTCTGAAACAGGAATCCGCTCTCGACAAGTCCCCATCCAGCCTGAGACCAATCTGCGAGTACAACGGCAGCCCTAATGCCACCTGTTTCTTGTTCGCTCGCAAATTTGAAGTTGAAGCAACATCTGCAATTTTACATGTAATGTCCACATTACCTGGGTTCTGATTGTAAGAGCCGATTCTTATCAGAGCCGCGGCGCATATTGAATCGGCGTGTCCAGCTTCCAAAGACCTTTCGGTGTTCCTCATTAATCAAGACAGCCCTCGAAGTTTTCTGAATGAAGATGAGCTCGTCTTTTCCACAATTTAAAGATTAGGTACTCATTTATTACATTGCCAACAGCGCAAGTCACCTGTTATTTCTCATTCTCAACCACAGTAATCCGGCACTTTTTTGACGCTTCGAGTATGTTGTAACACAACAGTGATTACAAACTAAGTTAGGGGTTTTCACAAGGTTGTCTCATGTCCTAATGCGCTCTAACCTAATGCTGAAGAATGTGAGGTGGCATGAAATTATATAGAAACCATAGTGGAAGGATTCTCTGTGCGATTCACAAATTCTGAGGTGAAGTGCATCATCCATGCCAACCCTAGCAGCTCCAAACTATTCAGAGTGAAGAGCTTTCGCTTCCCCAGGGGAAACAGACAACAGAAAGATGGAGCCGGTGCTTTCTTGAGGCAGACTCCAAGTACATCTCTGCGCCAGGAAATCTTATTGAGCTTCGGTATCACCTGCCACGCTGAGTACAGCGGGGCAGTCCGATTACGACGGTAAAAAACACCGGTCAACATCCCATTCATGATGTCCTCCCAACTCCCCATCTCCTGATACGACGTACATGTACTGCTCCGCCTGGTTTTCATTTCAATGCGTGAGCTCACAAGCCCTCACAAGCAAAGGCATCTAACCACTTATCACATGAATAGACTTGAGAGTTCTTGGTATCCTCCAGGTACGACGAGGTAGCGGCAGTGATTGCCACGAAGTGTGACTTGAGCCTGTTCCCTCCACACTAGATGATGAGATTCGTGAGTGGTTGGTGCTGGCACCTCCCAGTTGCGTTCATGGCTTGCTGGCTAATTATTTGAGAAGGTGCTCAGTGGGCGGTGGTTGTGGGCTCCATTATACAGCATGGCATCCAGAGAGGTCATTGAGTAGACACTCGTCAACCCTGTGCAGTACAAAAGCTACTACTTCTACAGCAGCACATTGTTACATACACTGCTGGTTAACCAGCCGGAAGACTAGCAAATCCGGAAGTGCATTAGGGTTAATGGTTATGCGCTGGTCTTTTTTAAGTGGTGGTGAAAGGGATGCTGAAATTTCAGAAGCTGGGTCCTTGAGAGAATCTCACCGATTCTGTATTTGGATCTCCCTTTCCGAATCCCGTCCACTCTGTTGAAACGATCCTCCCAATTCCAAAGAAGATTCAACGCAGTGGCTTTGAAAAGTCGGGCAATGAGGGCGACGTCGAAGGTTTCCACTCAGGTTCGTTCGGAACAGGGTGAGTTGGAAAAGCCTGACAGGTTCATGTTTTGGACATACAGCACAAGATAATTTCTTTTTGAGAGATATATATAGATGTTAAATAATTCAAGCATATATATATATATATATATGTGTGTGCACACACAATCCTCCTTTTTTCCTCTTTTTAGTTACGTTTTTGGTTACATTTGATGGTACAAATCTAGTGGCATAGCTACAAATGGAGAAGGAAAAACAATCGACTTGCATTGGGACCATAGCCTTGAATCTTGTTCATATGGATGTTCTATACTTCACACAGATGCTTGACACTTGCAACGATTACTGCATTGGATAAATTCATATCTCTAAAAGAATATAGAACTTCTCATACATGTCTTGTTGCTTCTATACATTGTTCTGAAGTCTTCCTCAATCTCTAAGGAAAAAAAAGAAAAAGACAAAATAAGGTTTTTAGTCCTTATGACAGTCATGTCAGAAGAAGATTTCATTCATTTGTTTGTTCATCCAGTGACATGACGGATGGGTATGGATGGCTGAGGTGATCCACTTGTCCTCATTTGGAGTACCCAGTATCTTGGCTCCCAATACTCTTCCATCTCATCAGTGGACCAGGTCCACAAGATTGGGTTCTCATGCTGTGTATGTGATGTCCTCCAACGGAAATCATCCAACGTGGCACCCCAGCTCCTCAGTCTCTCCATTACTCCGTTCATCCATTCGTCCATGCTACTACCTAGATTTTGTTCATAGATTGTCTAAGGCCAAAACAACCGTAACCATCTTCTTTTTAACCATCGCCTTCGTCGTCATTTTTTTATGTTTTTGTTTTTCATCTCTGTTCTTATATTGGTGAATCATAGTTTTATATTTTTTAAAAATCTAATTGAAGCTTTGTGAATATTACAATGATTGGGATGTTAGATTTAAGATTATTGTTCTTTAAAATTTCATCTAATGTGAAAATATTTTTTTTATACACTTATGAAGGTGGTGTTAAAGCTAACAACTTGGATATAATGTAAGATCAAGGATTAGTGTACCAAATCCGTTTTTTTAATGACTTTTTATTTTGCCAATATATATTCAATGAAATACTTCTTCATTGTATTTGACATCTGTGAAAATTATGAGCATTGAAAGATGAAGATGTAATGTACTTTGCAAATCTTTCACTAAAAAAATATAACTAAAAAAGAATAATAATACATAATAATTCATAGTTCTTAAATTTGTTTTTAGGAGGGAAAAATGGTTTGTGTATTAATCGGTTCTACATTCAAATAAAAATCATCCTAATAATTTCTGTTTTGTGCACATGAATGAGATTCGGCCTCAATGTCATCTTTGACACCATCCATGTTATTATGTATATCTTATATATATAATTTTGAAGGGAACCAAATGTGAATATGCATCTTAAAATAAGAATTAGGAAAAATTCCTATTAAAATTATGAAAAAATATAATTTGATCAGAAGAAAATTTTAGAAATTTTTTTCAACGAAATTTGAACCATGTAAACAAAACGAGTGGAAAGTTCAAAGGGACTCTTTGAAGGAAGGGGCCTCGAAACAATGCGGTGTGAAAAGGGCAGAACCTCGAAAGCGTCAGAGCCGCAAACGGACGAATGGACTACAACAACCCCTACATACCCGGAAACATACCCGTCGGGAACATACCAGAACCGGAACTAGGCAGAAGGGACAGACATGAAGAAAGACAGGGTGGGAGCGGAGAGGGGGCATGGACAGGAGAGGTTGAGGCAAAGGTGCGGGGCGGGGTGGCCTCGAAGCTTAAAGGGTATGGAGAGCTCCTCCGAAGGGCCACTACTACACTGGTACGTGCTTCTAGGGAGGAGGGAGGGTGGCTTCTTCTTCGCAGAGGTAGAGGGAACCAGCAGCAGTCATCTGGCCCGACTCTGGAGCAGCATAGTCCTGCCCTGCCATGCCTCGATGCCACTACGCCTCACCCTGGCGTCACTCAAACCACACTCTGAATCATCGTTAAACATTGCCCCTCTCTCTCTGCAAGCTTTCTCGCCGTGTCCCCTGCTGCAACGTGCTTGCATCGCTTTTCCTCTCTGGAACCAAGTGGATTCATCACGCAAGTCGGGGTTTCCTGCGGGTGTAGCGCGCTTGCCAAATCAGGGCTGGAACCTGGCAGTCTGATTCGTGTAGCCCTAGTTTTTGAGGATGTGGTGTTGAGAGTGCGGGGGCAGAGGGGTTGGTTGGGTTTTTTCAGGGTTTCAGTGGGGTGAATAAGTGCCCTTGGGCAGAGCATTTGCGGACCAATTCTGGCATCCTTCTCTAGGGAGAATCGTTTCTGTGGATTGGATTGCCATGCCGTGGCATCGTGGCGGGGATTTAGGTTGTGGCGGGGATTTAGGTTGTGGCTGGGAATTTGGTTTTGCTGGAGTTTGGCTCTAGTGTCGGGAACTTTTTGCCTGTTTACTTTGGAGAACCCTAGTTTTTGGTGTACGAGTGGAGGTGCAGTGGCATTGGATATCGGGGTGGTCTGAGGCCTTTGTGAGGACGGTCTGAGAGTTGAGGCGATGGGGATCATCACTTTGAGAAGAAACTCTGTCCCTTAATGCTTTGTTGGAATAACTTGTCATTGAGGTTAAGTGCAATGGGAAGGAGGTTTGCGCGGAGTCATCGCTGAAGTGGAGAAGGTTTTTAATTCATTGGTTGATTCGAAGGAAAGAAAGACATACCTATTGGTGCGAGAAAAATAATAATCACAATACTATGGACTGGACTGCAAAATTGCTCAGGCACGGGGGTTTTTGTGGGCGTTGATAGCCCAGCGCAGGGCAGTTCCTTGCCGAGAAGATTAAAAAGATCGAGAAGTTTTTTTTGAATGCCCTAGATTAAACCCATGGTCGAAATGAATATGTGGTTTCTCCATTAGATTCTCAACAGGGGTTGTCACATGACTACCGTAGTCATTTTCTCATTCATTCTGCCGAGAATTTTCGTAAACGTGATTGCTGCTTAATTATAGTCTGAGCGAACCTTAACCTACGGCCTTCTGATATCAATAGCTCCTCTGCAGTGTGAAGAATCTTGGACAAGCGACTCGGAGAGTGTGGCAAACGTGATCCCGAAAAACAACTCACATAGTTATTTCTAGATGCATACCTGTCCAGATTTTTCGCCTACATCATTATTCCTTACCAAGTGAACTATACAGATATCATATCGTAGAAGCTTGCAGGACTACTGGGCACTGGCGGATGTGGTTATTGGTGACCTTGTCATTCTCGTTACGCGGATGCTGTTCGAATTTTAGAACCCACATCTGCTGAAGTGGGTCTCATCGGCTTGTAATTGATCATCGACAATCAGTGCAATCAGAAGACAAGATAAGCACATTTTGATCGTTTGCTTGAAGGATTTTTTAGGGGAAAAGGTAGACGGGGTGGGAAACAAAATCCACTTCACTTGGAAGCAGTCAGAAAGAGCTGAAGCGGAGAGAGAATCCACGCAAGGAGCAGGGTTGAATGTGGTGACATGGTGCAGCAGTGGCAGTGGGGTACGCCTCCATTCACTGGGTCTCGGCGGTCTCCTTGCCTCTGCGAACTGCTGTGTTTTGGCCTGCACACAGATACAAAATGTCTCGCTGCTATACATTCCCGCCCCCGGGATACCAGAAGAAGGCGCCTCAGCTCCCTGCCGATTTAGCTCAGCCCCCCAAGGATAAGGTTTGATATGCTTGGCTTCTTTTTAGATGTTAACCCTTTTCTGATCCGGTGGTACATGCATGGCAATTAAGACATACATCTCGGTGTATCGCATGTAGCCGAGACCTTGAATTGTGATATCAATCACTGGGCGTCATTGGGTATCAGGGATTTTCACAATTCTCTTTCTGGCATTCCAGCCGACCCCCCTGCATCTATTGAGCTGTGAATGTTTTCTAGCATTGTGGCCAAAATTTCTTACGTTCACACCAGGAACATGGCAGAGACGTAGAGTTTCGAGGGAATGTTTTGTAGCTATTCATTTTGTCTAGATCGGCCCATTTGGAAACAGAGGTTAGTGATAACCTGAAGGTGGTGATCATGCTCATGAGTCCAGATGACTTCATAGTTGGTGATACCCTAAAATTTGTACGAAGCATGTGTTAGGACCATGATGTCTTTTAAAATGTTTACCTTGTAAGTTTTTTTTTTTTTTTTTTTCCTTTCTTTCTTTCTTTCTTGAGAGTGCTCTTTGTTTTTCTGTTTGTGGCAGTGCATTTTCTGAATTTTCTGAACATTCCATGACCTAAACTTGCTACTCCAAATTGTGTTATCCATTTTGCTTACCAAGTCACTATTTGCACAGATCTAGGATATAGTCCTTGTACTACATTTTTTTTTGATTCCATCTAACGATGGTTTTGTTTGAGATCAATGTCTATTGCTCGTCGCCATTATTAGGTGGTTGAGTCCACCTCTGGTCTAACATGGGAATGTTGGTGTGTTTCTACACTGCGCTGCAGAAGGACAAGAAAGACAAACATAAAGACAAGAAGAAAAAGAAGAAAAAGGATGGGGATACAAATGGGGATACCCATGGTAAGCCATTTTCCCTTCTACTGTCTTGTTGTTTTACAATGATGCCAAGCGTCCTATCCAATTTGCCAGAGTGTACTCTCGTTCGTGCATAGGTGCGTCTGTGGACCCTAGATTGTTGATAGGATCTCGTTGCGTAAGCATTCACAGATATCATTGGACTTGTGTAAGATACTAAAACTTCGTAACATCCGCTGGAAATCCTGTGATTGTATCCAAGCAACTGTTCGGTCCCGAAATGGATACTTACAGTGATAAATTAAGCTTGGATATGTGAGGTTTCATTAGCTTGTGTACTTGGGCCTGTCTCTGATGCAGTGCTCTTATCAGAAAAGAGTGCTCCCAGTTCTGTGTTCGTACTGTTAACTCCGTCAAATGTCAGGGGCTTTTCCTCCTCATTCTCCTTTGTAGATCAATGCATGCCATTCCTGCAGGAGGGTTGCTGATGTCTTATTTAACAGTAGCTCTATGACACGTTCTCTTGACAATACTGGACATCATTGGGTCATGGGTCCGCTCTTGCCTTTGGTACAGACAAGGACTCCTCGCGGCCTAGTAAGCATCCACGAACTGTTCTTATCAGCGACATTCTACAACCCAAAGAAGAGAAACAGAATGGGAAAGTGCGGGATATTCCTTCAACGGCCGTTACTGAGAGCCCCCTAAAACAGTCTACGGCTGCTGCTGCTGTTGAGCCATCTCTTGTCATCAAGGGCGAGGTCAAGGATGGCGGAAAGGCCACTGCCCGGAGTGTGCCGAAGAGGACTCCTGTAATTCCTCCTGTAATACCTCCTCCGATTCCTCCGATTCCTCCTCAATCATTGTATATTAAACAAGAACCTAATGGCAAGGCTTCTGATGTCAAGTCAGGCTTAGTTTTGCCCTCTGAGAGTAGCACTAGTGAACCTAGTTGTAGGCCCCTCGGCAGTATTGGTAACCAGACTACGTTGCCCAGCAGTAGTTTAGATCCACAAAGACAGTCTCCCAAGGCTTCTAAATTGCCTCCTCCTTCATGGGAAATGCTGGCCCTCAAGCCCACGAGCTCTTGGTCAGACGTTCCGGACGAGGATTGGTTGTTTGCAGGCAGGCCCCTGAGGTCTCACCCGAAGCCAAAGGCGGAGGTGGAGAGGGGGGCTGGGGAGTCCTCGGTGCAGGTGTGGGCTGATGCAGTCCTTTTGCCGGCCTGCGAGCTCTATGCCCTTCCTTATGTGGTCCCATATTGAGATCTATTTGTTTTACCCATTTGTCCATTTGTCGAAATATTCTTCTTCAGTTTCTCCTTGCTTCTCTTTTGTCGGCATCTATCGCTTGACTGTTGACTGGGTTCACTTAAGCTGCCTTCTCTCCCGCTCTCTCCCTCTCAAGCTTTTGTGCGTTCTATAGAGTTGTGATGCTAGAACAAGGGTGTGGCTAATTTTTTTTCACTGAGCCATATTGTAGCCATACTTCGTTCTGGGTAGAAGGGTGCTTGGGAATGGTGATTAATAGCTAACAACCTCAGTCAGCAACTTAGGTAACTGCAAGTCGGTGAGTAAGATTTTTATTTTATTTTTTATTTTTTGACACCAAACGGGATATACCCAATGCATCTTACAATGCATCTTAGTCCTTCTAGTGCAATAGCTTGATACACCATTGGTACATGCCTTTGTAGTCAATGCTTTGGATTAATGAAGGTTGAAAGATATAATGTGTTTTAGTCTTTGTAGCGCAAATAGCTTGATATGCCATTGGTACATGCTTTGGATTAATGAAGATTGAAAGATATAATGTGTTTTAGTCCTTGTAGTGCAATAGCTTGACATGGTGTCATATTATGTGTTATTTTGTTTGGAAATGCACTGGGTACTTGGTTGTGGAAGGTGAAGTTGTGTTTTACAAGTATGTAAGAAACCTTAATAGGTTTCACCCATATAAGAAGAATATGATTTGAATTTTAATTTAAAAATGTTTAAAACCAATATAAAGTGCTCAAGAACACTCTTCTTGATAATTTCAATCATACACAAAATCCATTTGTTTTGTTACTTTCATAATTAGGCAGCTTAGATTTTTCTTTGCAAGTCTTAATCCTAATTAGTGAGCTTCAGCAGGTTATAACTCTTAATTTGATCATCTACTTAATGTGAAATTTTATACACAAATACTACTATAAGTCTTCTACATATTTTAAAACTTTTAGTCCAATCCAACTTACAAATTGTGAAAAATCATCCAAAAACTGCATTGATGTCACTTGGTTGCCAACTTGAAAGTTGATGTAGATGTTCCAGTAGCAATTTATCCTTTTCCACCTATTAACTTCAATTCAAAATTGGTGTATAGCTTGATGTCTAAGATTTCTAATACCATGTCAAATTTCACCTTATTTCAACTAGTAGATCTTTAGATATTGCAAAAATCCTAAATAATCATAAATTGCCAACTTCTGATACCTCCTCGTATTAAAGATCAAATACTTACCAACTACACTATTAGATTATTACAAATTTTTATATAGTCTTAACACATTCAATCATCTGCATACTGTCAAACTTTCAATTATAAATGTTATACTAATAGTACAAAATAGCCTAGAGTATTAGTCCTAATTTTATTGCATAAAATCTAAATCACCAATATAAACCTTAATTTTAAACAATAATAGCAAAGTCCTTCCAAATCCTACGCAAACAAGTCTTATGACTTTGGAACAAGCTTGAAGCTAGCTCTCTAATTATAATTGTCAATTTCCAAATGACTTGATACTTTACTCTTAGTGATCGTTTTTGTAGCTGGAGGTTTGATTTTGACCTTGTCCCATAAACGATTAATCCTCAGATATCAATCCAACCTATCCTAAGGATTTTTAAGTTTAATCCTATCTTCAACTTAACCTTAATATCAACCATATTGATTATTTATCTCTTTTATTTTATTTTTATTAATTTATGGTTTTTTAAAAGTAATAAAATAATTTCTACAACCTAGAAGGAAAAATTAATAACTAATTTTTATCTATTAGCTATTAAGACAAGAAAAAAAATCTAAGAGGCCTTCATAAAATCTTTTTTAAATATCTTGAATTCCTATTAAACCAAGAGAATTGAATATTAAATAAAATATCATTCTTGTTTATATATTTCACCATATAAACATGTTATAATACGACATCTACTCCCTTTGAACTTATGCATCTTCTAATATGCGCCAAATAAACCATATGTCATAGTTAGCATCGCACCATCTCTTTATTTTTTGCATCAAGTTCTTCTTTATCATATTCATCATCTATTTCAATATAATTAGCTTCTTTACAATCATTGATATCTTCAACATGATCCTCCACATTGATTTTTCCATCTTGTCTTTTAAAAATCTTCACTCGCTTCCCAACAATAGGTATTTTTAATCTTGTACCATCCAACTCCTTCAATAAATATGTGGCATTGTTATGGGCTGTTACCACTACATATGGTTTAAACCAACATTTTGAAAACTTTCACAAAGTACTATACTAGTTATTCAAACTGTTGTCATAAATAAGTATCCAATTACCTTCTTCAATTGCTCTAGGCCTCAATCAATGTTGTTTATAAAATCAAACCTTGTTCCTTAGCCTTGCTTTTTGTAATCTTTTTAATGTCGATTCTACATTTTCTGATCTTTGTTCAAGTTGCCAAATTTTAATAGCTAGTAATTCTTCCCTTGATAATCTATTTTTTCAAGGTAGCATACTCCAAGTTGGCATATGTTCTTCAATTAGCATAATAGGTTTTGCTTTGTCATGAATTCCACTGGCATATATCTTGTCATTGAATTATGTATTGTTTGATTAATCCATAATGTATAAGGTAGAAGTCAAGGCCATTCCTTCACTCTTCTATTATAAGCTTTAATCAAGGCTTTTACAATTGATAGATGTCCACGTTCACTCTTTGTATTCCCCTTTAGATTATAAGCAATAATCAATGATAATTTAATTCTACATCTTCTAAAAAATTCACAAGCTTCATATGTATCTAATTCTCTACAATCTATAGTGATCTTTCTTACACATCAATAGCGACAAATAACATCCTCAAGTAAAAATTTACAAATTTCTTTTGTAGACTTTATTTTTAATATCTTGTCTTTTATTTGGTTTGATAAATCTTCATGAGTCAAAATTAAATATCTCATTTGCCATAATTACATCGGCATAATAATCAAATCTACAATCCATTTAAAATGAATAGCCAAAAGATATATTAGATGTAAACCATCTAAATGTCATATATTTGAATACATTTGACAAGTTATACAAGATTCTACAAATGAAGCTACATCTCAATACATATTCTTCCACCAATATCATTCCTTCAATTTAGCAAAAGTAGTCCAAATTCCTCTATGTTCCATCGATAGACTATCATAGAACTCTTTGAGTAATTTTTGTTGATCTTCTTTCATACCTACTACTTGTTGCAGCATTCTAATATTTGATTTTGGTCTCTTTTATAGAAATCTTCCTTGTAATATGAACCTGTATGTCTTATTTGTGATCTGTTTAAATTATTCAACCAACCAAGTAGCATACTTGGTTAATGTGCTCAAATAATGTCTAATATCCAATAATTCTTTTTTATAATTTTCTTAATGAAACAACTTATCTTCCTTGTTTAATTATAAATCTGAATAAAACTTTGTACCCACATCATCAATATCCTCAATCATCTCATTTTTTCCATCATATTTTGCTCAAGATAAGATATTTGCTACCGGATTGTCTTTTTCCGCAATATGACTGAACTTTGAATTTAATGACTTGATATAAGTAATCTATTTCAACATTGCAATATTTGATGTTGTATAATTAATAATCATTCCAATTAAAAGCAAACAATTTGTTTCAATCACCACCATTGCTCCAATTAAATAATCTTTTTCAACTTTCATAATTGAAACAACTCCTTATAATTCTCTTTTCAGGTATGAATATCCAGGCTGGCGAGTACTTAAAATCTTAGCTCTAAATTGAAATGCAAATCTGTATCTATTTGAATCATCTTGATCTACAGCCTATCTAATAGCAATTGGAGTAGTATCCATTATAAGAATCATTAGTCTATTATACTTATAATCAATTTTTTTCAACACTGGAGGTAATGTCAATAAATCCTTCAATCTTTGCATTGCTTTGATATACTTTTCTTCCCATTTAAACCAATAACCTTTGTATAATAAGTCATACAATAGATTTGCTATGTGAGCATAGTGAAGAATCCAAATATGGTAGAATACACATGCACCCAAAAATCTTTGCACCTCTATTAAAGAATTGCAATCCTCTTTCATTCTTTTAATTATATTAATCTTAGCTGGATCTAGTTTCTTTCTATAAAATTCACATAAATATCCAACAATTACAACTTCTTGTATTTCAAACATAGATTTTGTACCTAATAATATAAGATGAACTTCTTCAAGCCAAGTCAATATCTTTTCACAATCTTATATATAATCAATATTATACTTGTGATATCCTCTCTTATCTAAAGTTTTATCCTTGTCTTCTTCCTTGCATCCTTTTATAGGAACATCATCTAGAAAAAGCATAGTCTTTTGAAGAATAAAATCCCTCAACACCTTGTTCATCCCATTCATCATATGTGCAATTGAGTTAGTAGTACCTTAAGGAAGAATATACATTATAACTAGCCTAAGTGGTGCTCTCATTATTGTCATGTTTCTACTGATTTTTGCAAGTTGAAATTGGTCATAGCTTGAATACAAATCACCCATTGAATAGATTGTCCTTCTTACAAATGCTTCAATAAATTCATCTATTATTGATCTAATTCTTATATATTTGATAGTCACTGCATTTATTAGTTGCATATCTTGAATAATCATAATGATCAATTTTTCTTAGGCACTGTAAACCATTGATTAGAATATGATGCAAAAAAAATTTTCAAAATCTTTATTTTCATCTTTTCTTTCAATAATTCTATCAAACTTGGTAAATGTGCCCTTAGTATTGGAATTGGTCTCAAATTCCAAGGTACATGTAGTATAGCAAAAATAACCATTGGAGTTATAACATTTGGATTCACACATTTAATTTCATGAGATTCAAAGGCAAATGATTTACCTTATTTTATTAGCATCTCTTTGAAGTAGATAATTTTCTCTACCAACAAGGAAGCATAAAAATTAATCTTTAATTCTTTAAAAAAAAATTTAGTGAACTTGTATCCAATATTCTTTAGATCCCTTAAATTCTTTTTTTTTTTATCTATTCTTTACAATCTTTTGGCAAAGGTTCACCAATAGGTTTCACCTTCTTATCTATTATCTTATATTTTATTTCAACTATAACCTTTAATGCTTGAAAATATTCAAGTGTAGAATAGATTTTTTTGAATGAATTTGTACAATCTTATCATCATCTCTTAACTCAATTGATGCAATCAATTCCAAAGAATCTTCTAATCCATTTCTTTCTTAAACACCAAAAATCCTTTCATTATTCTTTAATGTTTCTAATTTATATAATTCTTTTTTAATATTACATAGTTTTTTTTTTTCTTTTCTTTTCTTTTTAAACCTACAATTTTCTTATACATAATACTTCTATTTTCAAAAATACCAATAAAACTTGTATCAAAGGCACCTACATCTTACAAGAGTACTTCTTCTTTTGTACCTCTATAATCCCACTTTATAGTTGTATTCCTTAAAAATCCTTAAAATCTTTAATAATCCTTGACAATAGTATTCTTTCAATTTGTCTCAATTTTGCTCATGATTTAGAGGTACAGTCAAAAATTGTATTGCATTTCTCCCATCTTCACTATAAATCCATACATAAGCTAAACCATTATCAAACACTTTTGTTTCTATCCGAGTTGCAATAATATATGATTGTTTCAAAATAAGAGGATAAAATGTTGCATCTTAAATAAAAAAAATTTGTTCCATTGCAACATCACGAATTCAAACTTTTACATGTGGGCAAGCACCTTATAATTCACCTTATGTATTATTAGTTGCCCATATTATCCATCTATGTTCCATATCAATTGGCTATTTTTGCTTCATGTAAAGATCTTTAGATATAAGATTTATTTCTAAACCGTGGTCAATTAAAGCAACAACTGGTTCATTCATATCTCCAATCTTCACTAATGCTTCTGAAGTTGTTTTAGCCTAATACTTTCAAATACTTAAAATTTCTTTCTCATTATGCCTTTGATCATCAAAACATGCTCTTTGATTATGATTCCTTCTTTTAGTTATTGATTGTTTGCAACAATTACTAAATTCATCTTCTTCATCTTCACATACACGTACATCAATAGCATGACTTAATCCAATTTCACCTATTAATTACCTCTTCTACTTAATATTTTCAATAATGACATCATATATATATATATATATATATATATATATATTTTCAATTCTCAAAATTTCCTTCAATATAAAATCAACTTTAACAATGAACACACGCTCTTCAAGCATGTCTTTTAAATCTATTGCTACTTCAATATTAGAAAGCAGTTTATAAGTTGTTGACTTATTTTTCTCTTATGTATCTTTTGATTTTTTTTTTAATATTATTGAAGTATCTTTTATTGGTAACTCTTGTGAAGCCATCTCATAAGCCTTATCTTCTTAAGTCTACCTCTTAAAAGAATTTCCTTCTCTTATATCATCAAAATCCCGTCTTTTCTTTTCTTCTATTAAAGCTTCATGTTAGTTCTTAGCAATATAAACATGTATTGACAAAGCTTCCATAAGATCCTTCCAACTTATAGTTCCATGAATTATTATAATAGTCCTCAATAAAGCTTCTTGTGGTATTTTCTTTTTATACATTTTATTTATTATAGAAATAGAAAAAGATCAAAGTCCACTTGTTTCAATATTTCCAAAAAAATCTTGTTTGCCATTATCATCCACCCTAATACTATAACTTGCACCTTTCATTGTTATAACTCTATTTTCTCCCAAATAATCTTTAACCAGTGTTTTCATATCTTTCTTATCAAAATTAGTTTGGAAAAAATTATTAATATCTTTTAATGCCATTTTTCCATCTTTTAAAAAAAAATAATATCCTATTGTACCATTTCATTGAATTCACCACAATCTTTTTGAGAATGAGAATCATCATCACACCAAATACATCTTTGTACATACTATTGCTCAGAAATAGCCTTTGAACTTATTGTAGAAATCTTTTCTTCAAGCCTAGCAAGTTTGATTTGAAGATCCCGCATCCCATATATAATTTTTTTAATTCCTATATCTTCATTTTTTGGTGTAATCATTGAAGGTTGAATAATATGTACTATTGATTGTAAAGTAGGTACTTAAATTTTAGGTACTTCCACAACTCTTTGAATATCAATCCTATTCTTTCTCTTTTTCTTTTTTGCAAGCAATCCCACTACATCTTCAACTTCTTTCTATTTTGTTGTCAGCCCTTCATCCTCTTCTTTATTTTCATGAAGAATTTTTAACTTCTCTTGCAATTCTCTATCAGTTGTTTGAAAAAATAATTCAACCTTATTTGGTCCCAATGTTATCTTTTACACTTTTGATAATCCAACACCTTCTACCTCAAACTTTCATGTCAAGTTCACCATATATGTTATATTATGTGTTATCTTCTTTGAAAATGCACTGGGCACCTAATTGTAAGAGGTGAAGTTGTGTTTTACAAGTATGTAAGAAATCCTAATAGATTTCATCCGTATAAGAAGAATATGATTCGAATTTTAATTCAAAAGTGCTTAAAGCCAATACAAAGTGCTCAAAAATACTCTTCTTGATAACTTCAACTATACACAAAATCCATTTGATTTGTTACTTTGACAATTAGGCAACTTAGATTTTTCTTTATAAGTCATAATCATAATCAGTGAGATTCAAGAAGCTATAATTTTTAATTTGATCATCTACATGATGTGAAATTTTGTACATAAATACCACTACAAGTCTTCTACATGCTCAAAAAACTTCAACCCAATCCAACTTATAAATTGTGAAAAATCATCCAAAAATTATATTAATGTCACTAGGCTACCAACTTGAAAGTTGATATAAATGTTCCAATAGCAATTTCTCTTTTTCTACCTATTAACTTCAATTCAAAATTGGTATATAGCTTTATCTCCAAGACTTCTAATATTGTGCCAAATTTCACCTTGTTTCAGCTAATAGATCTTTAGATATTGCAAAAATCCTAAATAATCATAAATTGCCAATATCTGGTACCTCCTCGTACTAAAGATCAAATACTTGCCAACTACACTATTAGATTATCACAAATTTTTACATAATCTTAACACATTCAATCATCCACATACTATCAAACTTTTAACTATAGATGTTACACCAATAGTATAGAATAGCTCAGAGTCTTAGCTCTAACTTTATTGCATAAAATCTAAATCACCAATACAAACCTTGATTTTAGACAACAATAGCAAAGCCGCCTAAAATCTTGCAAAAACAAGTCTTATGCCTTTCGAAGAAGCTTAAAGTTAGCTCTTTAATTATAATTGCTAATTTCCAAATGACGTGATACTTTGCCCTTGGTGATTGTTTTTGTGGCTAGAGGTTTGATTTTGACCTTGTTCCATAAATAATTAATCCCTCAGTATCAATTCAACCTATCCTAAGGATTTTTAAGCATGATCTTATCTTCAATTAAACCTTAATATCAACTATATATTGATTATTTATCTCTTTTATTTTATTTTTATCAATTTATGGCTTTTTAAAAATAATAAAAGAGTTTTTACAACCTAGAAGAAAAAATAACTAATTTTTATCTATTAGATATTAAGATAAGAAGAAAAAAATCTAAGAGGCTTTCATAAAAAAATTCTTAAATATCTTGAATTCCTATTAAACCAAGATAATTGAATATTAAATAGAAAATTATTCTTATTTATATATTTCACCACATAAATATATTATAACATGACAATAACATTGGCACATGCCTTTATAGTAGATGCTTTGGATTAATGAAGGCTAAAAGATACAATATATGTTAGTCTTTATAGCGCAACAACTTGATATATCATTAGCATATGCCTTTGTAATCAATGCTTTGGATTAATGAAGGTTGAAAGATATAATGCATCTTAATCCTTGTAGCACAATAGCTTGATATTCCATTGGCACATGTCTTTGTAATTGATGTTTTGGATTAATAAAGGTTGAAAGATATAATGTGTCTTAGTCCTTGTAGTGCAATAGCTTGATACGCCATTGGCATATGCCTTTGTAGTGCATTAGAGAAGGCATTAAAGTCCATATGAGATTTGTCTTGAATTCCATGATGGAGTAAGTGTTAATTCACAATTGTAATAGATACACCAGAGTTGCACTTTATATTAATATTAGTTATTTGTTTGGTGGAGTGTAACTTGGAGTTTTAGATCTTTTTTTTTTATTGTCAGCTTCAAATAAATTTTGTATCCAATTAAAAAATATTATAAATAAGATATTTTTATAAATAAGATATTTTTATAAATACATAAAAAAATAAAATAATAATAACAATAAAAAAAATAGCAAAAGAACATTACAAAAAGTACCATAATTTTATTAAAGTTTGATGCAATATGATTTTTTTTTTGGTACTATACTAATAGATATTATATCATTAGTATAATATCTATTATTTTTTATAAATAAAATTGACTTCTATTTATTTAATAAGGCTATAGACAAGAAAAAATAAGATAGATTAGCAAAAATATTACTATAGATATTTTTAGATCAAAATAAAGGATAGTTTTTAACAAAAATCATCTAAAAAAATCTTGGATTGATACTTTGGAGAGGGCTAATTTAGAACTAGGATCAAAACTAGATTCTTAGGTACAAAATCAAGTGCCTGTGGAAAATGGAAGATTCTTTTATCAATTGGACAATAGAATTAAAGAATAGACTTCATAAGGTTATGCATCCAATATAATTTAAGCTTAATCAAATAGTTAGATCAAAGGTTATTAGAATTAAAGTAGATTAGAGCTTCAAAAATTAGATTTTAAGGGTTAATAAAGGTTTCTGTGATTTTGAAAAATTTTGCTAGTTAAATTGATATAGTATTTTCTAAGCTGATAGTTGATTTAATTTTAAACATTTATGTAAATTTTTATAGCAAGTAAATGGTGCAAAAAAAAAATACATTGATGCTAGAAGATTGACATCAAAGTTGTAGAAGGAAGATAATTGATACCTAAGCGAATTAAGAACTTTTTCTTTCAATTTGTTAGTTTAATTCTCTTCAATTTTTATATGCTTCTTATCAACTAATAGATTGAGAGGTATAAATTTTTTGAATGAAGATCAATATTTTATTTAATAATTATTGAAATTTTAAATTTGCTATATGATTTGTTTAAGATTTATTAAGATTCAATTAGAATTTGATTGAAATTTGATTAGGATTTGATTAGGATTTTAGTAGAGTTTACTTAAAATTTGATTAAAATTCAATTAGAATTTTATTAGGATTTTTTTAGGATTTCTTTGTATTAATTAGGATTTCTTTAGGATTTAATTAGGATTATTTAGGATTATTCAAGATTTATTTGGAGTTAATTAAAGTGTGATGAGATATATTTAGGATTTTTTTAAAAGAATGTTCTTAGAATAATTGGAAATTTACTTAAGTTTTTTAAGATTGCCAAAAACATATTTTTCAACATCTTATGCATTGTTTTGAATTGTAAATTCAACTTCAAGGTAAAATCAAATCTTTCCACAACTAGATGCCTAATGTATTCTTAAGCTGATTTTTATATAATACTACCACCCACTTGACATATTTTTATATTGATTTTTTATTCCAATAAAAAAAAAAAAAAAAAAAAAAAAAATTGTTTAATCAAATGGTTTGAAAGGTATTGAACAAAGGTGGCATATAGTGGATAGGGAGTTGTGGTAGCAATAACAAAAATTGTAGTGGCAATAGTACTACCTATAATTATAGCTATGCTTTTTCACAATTTTGCAAAGCATGTACTCAACTTGAATACTAATCTTTTCATTTCATTTATCTATCATCTATATGTGTCCAAAGATAAAAATATTGGATAATTGCCTCAAATTCTGTGATTAGCTCATTGATGGATAACTTATTGTTGAGAATTCCTAAAATAATTAGTAAGAAGGTTGCAAGATTTGGGATTTAAAAAATAAATAAATAACATAAAAAGATAAAAAATTATTTGTGAATAATGAATCAAGGTTGAAAGTTTAGAATTTATTAAAATATTTTAGTGTAAGATATTATTTGAATTTTCTATTTATCTAGTATTAGATACTAGTTGGATATCTTTTCCACTATGGCTAGTTTTCCATAGGTTGCTAGAAAGTCTAAATTTCCTTTTGATGCACAAATAATACTTAGGAATACTTTAAATAAATAAAATGGTTTTAAAAGTATTCTACTAATGCATTATTAAGTAGACATTATCCACAAAGATTACATACCTTAGAAAAATTATATTCAAAAAGATTCTTTACATCAAAGAAAGATTAAAATTTAAAATTAATCTATAAATCAACCAACTTAGATTAATTTATCTAAAGTATGGATTATATATTTAAATTTATTTATAATTCTTATTAATTTATTAGTAATTATTAGTTATCTAATTTTAAATTATATACTATTTATATATTATTATTAAATAACTATTAAAATAATCTAATTAAAAATATATATCTTATTAATAAATATAATAAATATTTATTTATCTATTTTAAAATTTAAGATCTAAATAGAAATAAAAAAAGATATAAAAGACAAGGAGGTACTTTTAATATAACTTCAAAGAATTTAAAATAATATAAAAAAATCTAAATTTAAAAATATTAAAATTTTAGTTTATTTAAATAAAATTTAAATTATTTTAAGGATTTTTTATAAAACTTTTAAATTAGACATTAGTTTAATTTTTTTTTATAATCAACTAAATTTAATTATAATATTTATATGGAATCTAATTATAAGAAATAAATATCTTACTTTTAAATCTAAGTTTGTTGCATGATTTTTTGAAGATTTTGTTGTAAAAAAGCTAATAGATTTATATAATTAGTCATTTAGAAATGAATCTAAATAAATTAAAATAAAAAATAAAAAATAAGTAATAAAAGAGAAAAGAAAAATAAAAAAAAATAAAAAATAAAAAATCAATTGTAGATACCTATTAGAAGTGTCCACATTAAAAGTCAAATAAGAAATATGAAAAAAATAAATAATTTAAAAATTAAAAAAAATCAAATATGAACTTATGATATTAGAGGCAAATGCTATTAAATGCTAATAGATTGAATAATAAGAGACTACTAAAAGATATAAGCAATTAAGTCTAATTCAAAAATAGTTTTTTCTTTGATTTTCCAATAATTTTATCATTTAGAAGTGATTATGTGAGTGTTTTTTTAAATATTTTTTTTTCATATTAATATTCAACATATATATATATATATATATATATATAAGATATTATATATCTAAAAACCATCTCTATACAAAATTTATTTGGACAAAGCTAAATTTTAGAAGAAAATTCCACAAAGTTGGAATTGATAAATTTATATTTTTGGAAGAAAATATTATATAGTTGGATAAAAAAATTAAAAATAATTTCTTATGTCTTATTTCTTATTTCTTTAAGGGTTCAATTAAATCTTTAATATTAAAAGAATATATATTTAAGCATAAAAATTAATAAAAGATACATTATTAGATTAAAATTAAAAGTTGAAAGTAATTTTAGTTTAATTGAGATTAGATATTAAATATTGTGAAGTTAATAGAAGTGCTCTGTTATATTTTATATAATGATAGTTACTAATATTTAATTTTATTAATTAAACCAATTTTCTAAGGATTTAAAAAAGAACTAAAAGACACAACAAGAAAAAAAATTGTAATACACTATCTAATATAATTTAGTTTCTCCAACTCCTACAAAAATTTAATATACAACACATTATAATAGTTACACAATATATCCTAATAAGAAATCTAAAAGCAAATAAAGACAACTTTACCATGGTTTATCCTCTCTCTTGTTTTTTTTTTTTTTTTTTTTTTTTTAAATTTACTTTTATACAAATTTAAAATTAACTCCATTACAAAAATAATTTGTCTTGATATGACATATCTTCTTCCATCCATTGTGGAACTTTCAAGTAATAAATTAGTGGAAAAATATCAAAGATTACAAGAATTTAGGCTTACAAGAATTTAGAACAAAATAACTTTTAGCTCATCCAAAATAGTTTTTAAGACAATTCAAATTTTAAAAAAATTAGTAGAATATTTAACTTTGACTTGAATTTATTTTTAAATTTTAATTTTTTTATCAAATTAAAAAATACAATTTCTAACATAAGCATAGAAAAAATAAAAATGAGAGGTTAACAATAGTTAATAGTTTATGTGAGAACCTTGATAAGCAAGAAGCTATTGCTGACATTATTTTTCACTAATAAAAGTGAAACAAAGTATCGATTGAGTGTTAGTATATGGGATCTCCCTCCAAGCAAATGCAGCAAAAAAAAAAAAAAAAACAAGTATTACATCTTACATCTAATAACATATTCATCAATGAGGAGGTTTGTATTGCAAAAGAGCAAACCTGGTAAACAGCAAGAATATCCCTCCGACAGATCGTTTGAATGGCTTTGGTTGAGGGGCGTTCTCTTGGATTGTGAGTATTGCGTGTACATGGCAGTGGCTTCGGCTTCCTTTGGGACTCCGGACTGGTACAAGTCGCTGAGGTGAGTCTCCTGTTGGGCTCCAAGAGCAGGGTGACGCTGCTATTAGCACGGGCATCGCAGCAAAGTGGCACGTCAGGTCAGTGATCTTTTTATATCCTACACTTCATTTTTAAACTCAACAAAGACAATACCTTCATACAAGATCCTTCGAAGCATGTTTGAAGTCAAGCGCTCGGACTCATTTCCACTGAGTTTAGAAGTCAAGAAATTAATCTTGTAAGTGGAAAGGACAAAAGAAGAAGAAGAAGAAGCTCATGCAATTTGCATTCATCCAACCTTGAATACCTGTAGATTGTCACCACAAATTCAACATAGGGAAGTGTCCTAAAACCGCAACGTTTATTCACAAAAGAAGCTTGTTCCAGTAAAATGTCTTGATGACATTTAATGTGGTGACATTTGTAGGATAATTTACATTCAGTATGCATAGTTCGTGTTTTGTGACACTAAAGCTCGTCGACAGTGTGGCGTTACAGTGTACAAGAGAACACTTCCTTTTTTAGGGTCGGTGTTCTCGTGGCATGTCTAACTACAAAATAATGATGGATAAATTCTCGGAGGCGCGTCGAAGGTACACACTCAGCTAGCCGACTCGAAAAATATGGTCTCATCTGCTCTCCACTTGCTCTTCACTATTATGAAGGTTTGAGCTTCCCCACATGAAAGTGCTAAAACAAGAGGCAAATACACTCACCTACACCAATAAACCTGCTCCCGGAACATGTTACATGATTGAAGCGGTGAGAACTTCAGGAACATATTTAACCGATTGTTCTGACAGGTGGAGGGGCACTGGGGTCACGCGCCGCGAGTATCTCTTCGACCGACTTAAAAAACTCATGGCTCAATGCCTCGGAGGCTTCTATTCGGACCTTTGGATCGACCCGCAAGCATTTTTCCAGCAAGTCACATAAGTCAGGTGGTAATGTGTCCCGCATCTCAGGTCTTCTTGCATGAGCACTACACCAGTCCATTACTGTCGTAGATTTGTAATTCAGTGTCTCAAAACCCTGCCATGAACCACAAAGTACAGTGAGCTTCAAGTACGAGAGAAACAATTAGCTTCATGCTCGACTCTTAATTGCCTCAATCATTCTGACGGATCTCTACGTAATTTTCATAGCTTCCTAGGCATGATGTTGATCAGTTATGACAACAGCAATTGTATACTGTATTTCTAAAACAGAGAGGAACTGAAGATGTGGGCGTACTGGGGGAAGTTTGTGAAGACAGTCGTGACCTCCTGCCAGCTTCAGCAAGTCATCCACACCTCGAAGTTTAGCAATATCCCTCAAAGCTCTGCAAAATCGTAATTAAAATACCACCCGAGTTGGATACAGGTCTTGTTTCGATTATTGTAACACTAATTGATCACCTAATTCATGGCAAGGATGTCTTTACAGACAGATAAATAGCAGCAAATTGAGGAGTAGTGTGAGGTAGATCGTACTGTTCGCTGCTGTTTGACGGAAAGGGAGCTTTGCCTGCAATTAGTTGCAACAAACTCACGCCTGCAGACCAAATATCTAATTTCGTAGTTTGCATGTTGGACTTCAGCAATACCTGGTACCCTCGGAGGTAGAATGATTATCAGAACATGCCACTTTCGTAATGCTGATAAGATTTCAAATAGAAATTGAAGGATATCAACTAAAAAGCTGAAGATGATACACCATGAGCTGAAGTACTTGAGCTTTCAGACCAGTGAGAAGGATAGAATGCTTTGGCATGTAATATAACTACTACAAGAACGATCAACAAAATAGAGGATGATTGAGTTGAAATCACTGACAACTTGTGCAAGAAATTGAAGATGTTAAATCAAAAGATAAATCAGAAGATATAAGGAGTTACCTCAGGTGCACGGTAACCCTTAGTTCCAGCACATGGTCCATCCTTCGCTACAGGTACATGTCGACGAACTCCAACACCTGAACGTCAGATTTACGCGGATCACAATTACATTAAGATGTGATTGAAGGTTGGCATAGAACTTTGTTACTGACATAGTCAGCCCACAGAATCAAACATGTCGGATTTCAACTGAAATACTGGTAGTTACATTATAAGTAACTAACCCCATTTCTTAGACATCAACTCATGCATGTCAGTGCCGGACATTCTTAGCTAGGAAGACCTAACAGGACTTCACAAAGCCAGATTCTACAAATACTCCAGCTCGTAGTAGAGAGTTACGGGCAGGGGACTGTACCTTTCGTGCTGGGTCGAGGCGGAGATACAGGTGTTCGGGCAATCGTGTTCTTCTTATCTTGTATTGCAGCGACACGCTTACGTTGGGATGCAGGGGGGACAGTAGTAGGTGCGGACGTTTGTGGTTGGTTACGATTCTTGAGATATTGTGCAAATCGAAGCACTCCAACAGTTGGAGGCATCCATGCAAGATCACCCAGAGCTGACTGAGGAGGATGCCCATCATCTGGCTCTTTTAAGGAAGTCTGAAAATGGCAACTTCAGATACGTTAGGTCTGATGACACGAGAATGTATCCAGCCACTTCAGACCACATTAAGTTGTGCCAAAATGATATTTACTCCATCACAGCACATCAGATAACATGCGGACAACACCTTAACAGGACTGCTTCCAACTGTGACACCGGATCCCCTTGTATAGTTGAAATCCAATACAGCTTCCGAACCTTAAAACAACAACGCTATGTCCTGACTTAAATTTCAATTGAGCTTGGTCGAGTATGATAGATTCTCGACTCACAATGGTTTTCGAGGAGCGTCGACTCTGGCGTGACCTTACAACGGGATCGCATACGATAGGAGCTTTGGAGCTAGAGTTCACTGCAGCGGATTTTTTGGAATTCTCTTCTCCAAGCGTTGAAGTGGACACACCATTGACCATTGGGTTTAAATATGTAATTGCCCGGATGCTATTATTTTGTGCGGCTACAGATGGCTGTTCCGATTGAACAGATGAAATGGCCCCCTTATCAGGGTGCCTGAATTTAACAAAAAGAAGAGCAGGATGATTCAATGATAGCTACTTACAAGACACTTGAAATGAATCTAGAGAAAATATATTATTCTAAAATTTCAGCAAAGCTCCAGAACTATGAGAAGGCAACCCATACCTGGACAGAGCATCAGTTCGAGGACTTCTGCTGTTGCAAAATTGCCCAGCTTGATTATTAAGTCCATTCGAAATTTGATGGCGCTTAGAAGGGGTTAACTCTATCTCCTTGCGTACACGTTTACCAAGCACATTCTTGGAAGACGATATCCGTAATTCTTTGTTAGTCTCTCCTTTACCTAGATCTTTTAAAGGCTTGGAAATTACTCTCTTAGATTTACCTGCAACAAATAGGTGCTCAGATGTTCAAAACTTATTCGAATATGTTTGGAAGGGATAAATACTATAGCGTGATCATGAGATGAACAAAGTTTTTAACAGAAGACGAGGATCAACCTGAAGCTAATGCTGGTGTTGACGTCACCTGTGACCACAAGAACAAACGATAAGTACATATAAATGTTGAAGAGACGCTTGGAGTCTTGATAAAACGTCAAGTATGGATGAAATATCATGGACGATAGACTCAAATAGATAGATATATATATATATATATATATATATCGTCATGCCAAATTGGGTATCAAAAAAGATTCACTGTCGATATTAGTGACTTAACAAGGATGGCAGTCAACCCATTAAAGAAAGGAAACGGAGCGTGAGTATTCATCTCACCAATGCAAGGTTGAAGTCAACAAGGTATCCAGTGCCTCTAGTTCGAGAAAATAGAAAATTTCCCGGTTTTACGTCACGGTGAACAATTCCCTGATGAAAGAAACATGAGTTCGGTCAGAATAAAACTCTGTAGGTGCTGTAACTACAGAAAAACGGAAATAAGGACACAAGTCCCACCTGCTTGTGCAGGTATGCGAGGGCTTTAAACAAGCAATAGCCATAGAGTTGCAGTTCTTGAACCGTTATTTCTTTCCTTAAGACCTGAACAGAATCAATAATCATGCGGATGTAGGTTAATCTGTCACACCAGCGCAATTTTTCGTGAGTAAGACATTCAACACCTGCCTCATGATGTTCATGACGAGAAGACATAAATAGGTCAGGGGTACACAAATCCAAGATCACAATGACAACACTGCAGAGTAGCCAGAAAGGATCAGGAGCAGGCATTTATCCTTAATCAGGGAACCCTCTTAAATCCACAAGAATCTGAGATTGTTACCTCAGGTTTGTCATGCTCAACATACTGTAACACTAGATTGGGGCGCAGATTCTCCTTCAAGCCCTCCTCATTATCCTGGGTAGGGACTTCCCATACCACTTCTTCGCATCGTGTAATATATTCGTGCCCTCTGGTTAAAAAGCATAAGCAAAAACATATTCTTGTAAATACATTACGTCAACGTCTTTCAAGCGGAATCGTTTTGAAGGCTTTGAGAAGGTATCATCTGCCGATTACATTGTGCAAATTGATAGAGTTGGGATGGCAGACAAAATTCACGTGAATTGAGTCAAGGTTAATCACACTCCTAACATAAGCGACAAAAGATTCAGAACAGAGCGACACAAAACTTACCCTACTTTTTGTAGCATCTTGATTTCATGGTTAACACATTCTGGAGTAGTCTTTTC
Organism: Physcomitrellopsis africana; assembly: GCA_036785485.1. Taxonomy (NCBI): domain Eukaryota; kingdom Viridiplantae; phylum Streptophyta; class Bryopsida; order Funariales; family Funariaceae; genus Physcomitrellopsis; species Physcomitrellopsis africana. Next base: position 97,305 of record JAWRVF010000338.1, read on the forward strand.
CAAGGGACCTACAGGAATGGTCCCATTCAGACAAGGAAATAGATACAAGTCAGTCTCACAATCCATGGAAGAGACGTATTGAAATATATCAAACTGTCGACTCAAAAAGTACCAACTGTAGGGGCAATCATGCTAAAAATCATGGTACAAATAGAAAGATTACATTTAATCGCAAAAAGTTGATTATCTCTCTTGCGCTTTACTTTAAACACCGTGCCATATCCCCCTGAACTCCGGAACATGGATAACACAGGTGACACGATCACAATCACGAAAGATTCGATTGGAGTCTACTTTGAAAAAGAAAGGTTGTGTATCCACAACATGCAATGCAACAGCTCCCGGCTTGCAACATAAGTATGACAATAACAAAGAGGTTTGTGAAATTAAAAATTAAGTCCAACATGTTAGCATTGTAGGAACGTAATGATGTATGACGTGAGACAAGGCATACCTGACCCCTCCTCTCCCAACACAACATAGTCTTGGAACTCAGGAATCCGTTTTGGCAAAGCCGGTTTCTGCAAGCGTTTGTATGAGATTACAACATGCTTCACCAAATTCACTTTCAAACGTAAGATAAAATATTTGGGAATGTGAAAAGCGTGTTAAAAAAAAAATGATGCAGGCTGAGAAATGCACCTCTTTAATGTCCAAGTCCTGTGCAACACCACCCTCAGCAGGGGGAGCGACCAAGGAGACACTAGGCACGGCTGGAACCAGAAAGGTTGCTCTATTAGAGCGTAGTGTCCCAGTACATACCCCACCATAAGTCTCGAGTCGTGACCGAAGCCCAATTAAAAAATCGGCTGTAAGACCAATCCTGTTATCCTCTAAAACTTGTAGAGGAGAATCTTTCAGTGCACAGAGATCTTGTATCTCACGTGAGGAGACTGGAAACAAACAGCATTGCTGTTGTAGTTCTTCAACATTACAAGCTGTTCCATTATTCAGAACCAAAGTTGCAATATGGAGTGCCCTTTGACTTGATTCCATTAGGTTGAAGGCTGCCATATAATTAGAGATAGAATTATCAACGAAATTTTTTTCATCTTTTCAGTCAGAATCATACAAATCGCTCCCAAGAGACACTCGGGGAGCTACTGCTGCGGTTCCAGTTGTATTCAGAAACCTCAAGTCGGCATGCTACCATAATCCATTGCACGATTAGCGAGCTTGGAAAACTCTAGGGCACGATCGAGATGAACTCGAATTACATATGCCTGCTGCTGTCCTGGCATACGCCAATAAACAATGCTTAAATTAATGAATTACAAGCTTCACGCAAGGTAGGATAGAAATTCACGAAAAACTGGAGATATATGTTGAGTTACAATTTCCTGGTAATATCACTGGGGTTGGCAAAGACTAACAATACGTATTGGAGGTTCAATTCGAACTTGTCTCGACAAACCAATGCAATGACGCTCGCTGCAATAAAACAAATTATTCATAGAGATTGCAGAATCGGGAGTTGCCCCGTGAACCCAAGATCCACAATAATACACACTCGAGACCTATCAAAGTTTGCACAAGTCAATCTCAAAACGGTCAATCAAATAACGGGCCATACCTGACAGTATTAACACGCGCAGGAGATGACTACACTGCAATGCGACCGTTTCAAAGCAACCTTGAACCTTCTCCGAAAGGTCACCGGCGTGCCAACTGCAAATCTGGTTGCCCTAGCTACCCGAACAGGACTGTTCCTGCACTGCAACGTCATTCAAAACCACTCTCCGCGTTCTCCATCCTCCCCGCAAGCCTCCGGAGTCCGCGCACTCAAAAACAAACGGATCCTAAAAAACAAACGGTCTCAACTACTTCACAACCACTACACGAGCACATCTGAAAGACTCGACGTGATTCAAAAGTGATAACAGATCTCGCACTGAGACGACGATTTCAGTTGCAAGCAAACCGTGGCGCAGACAGAAAATTTGCTGAAGCAAAATCGAGAGAACGGGCGGCTATGGTGTAACTGCCATGGCAGAACATGAACTCGAAAGCGGGGCTGGCGGGAGTGTGGCGGGGCGGTCCCTTCAGTTTGCGCGCGCTCACTCAAATCTTGCGGGAAATTTGGGGAACGCTGGGGTGTAATGAGGAACGGCAAGGGGGAACTTCGAAGAACAACCAGATTAGCGAGACTGGATGGAGCTGGACCAGTCAAACCTACTGTACATTCTACGTGGTTTATATATATTGTATGTTTGTATATATGCACTGTCAGTATCGTATGTATTCCATGTATACGTTAACAATATGGAGAAGACTCCGGGTGTAAAGCAACTATACAGCAGAGTTTGCTTCAGAAAATGACTCTTTTAGTTTCAAATGATAACAAGGGTTACGGTGTTACATCCATTATTCTGTGAAAAATAAGTATTGTATTTCATCAAGTATCTTTCTCTCTTTTTTTTTCTTTTTCTTTTTAGACATGATTAGGGTATACCTACTACTTTGCTTAGAGATTTGTTAACAAAGGGGCATCCAATTTTCTAACACTGTTGTTGAAGGGCAAAAATTGAAGCACTACTAATTATCTTGCTAATCGTTAGGGAGTGTTAATTTTCTATCACACCTTCGTGAATGATCAATCTGCTTTGTCGTACCTAAGGGTTCCACTCAATTCTTCTATTTTTCCTTATCCATATCAATCCACAAGCCATATATGATCTATTCCAACATCAAATGTATGTTTAAATACATTGATATATTGGTATTTGATTGTTTGTGCATAAAAAATTTAATTTTGGCACGTGAATAAATATGTTAAAAAAATAGAAGGTTTAGTGCCTTTGACTAAAATATAATTATGAATAAATCATAGAAAAACCATAATAGTAATTTTACATAAATAAACAAGTGACTGTCATAGTATTTTTGTAAATTTTAAAACTTAGCAATGAAGTCATACTACTTCTGAGAATAGTTAGGCAAAGTAGAATAAGAAACAATGCTGTTGAATTTTCTTAAATTTTGGTAGAGGTAGAACAAACTAGGAAGTGAAATAAATGTATCTAGATTCAACACTTTCAAATCATGCATTTGGTTTGTTATAATTACAGTTTTTTATTGCACAAAATTACGTTTCAAATATTGATGTTGGTTTGCATATGAATATGATTATCACTGTGCACTCACGATGTTTTTGATTTCTACATAATTATGTTTTGTAACAAATTATTGCATAAATTGAATGGTCAATTCAATATAACCCTAAGAATAAAATAAAAGTATTATGCATTCTTTTTTAAACAAAATTTAAATGATGGAAGCAATTATTTTGGCCTGGATCAGTCAACAAACAGTAATTTTTACAATCATAGTATATTCTAAGTTTCTGATCATGTAAATTGTAGAAGCCTTGAAGAATATTTAAATATTTTGCATTTAAAGTACCTAAAATATAATATTTGAATATTAATTAATAAAATCTTATAATCCTAAGCATTCAATATATATATGGCTGGAGAATTTGTATATAACCTTGACCTTTTAAGTTAGAAGTTTTCTTTTTCTCTCAATGGTTTAATAAACAACCCATGCTATTGGAAGTTTATTTTTTTATTTTTTTATTTTTTTAAAAGGAGTACCAATATGAAAAAATAATTATCTTAACTCATTGCTACAACTTATAAAACTTAGAAATTGGGCAAATAGAGGGAAATATTGCTACATCAATCAACAACATCAAACATTTGAATGAAAATATAGACTGGAATATATATATATATATATATATATATATATACACACACTTAAAATATTTAAGTAATTACCAAAAAAGTGTTAGCACTAGAGGAGGTATATCTTTAAATATAGGAAATTACAATGATAAATATAATTAATTGAGTATATATATATATATATATATATATATATATGTATATAAGCCACAGTATAATTTTCAAAAATATCTCCTTTATACTTAAAAACTTAAAAAACATTATTATTATTATTTTTTATTTTTTTAAAAAATTTCCTTCAAAATTATACTTCATAAGTTTTTATTTTGTTATTTTATTGTTTTTATGTAGCCTTATTACATGTGACCAATTTCATTTTTCAAAATTAAATAACATCAATTATGCAGTAATAATTAATTTTTTTTCTAATTACTTATTTTATTTTAAGTTACAAAATTTTCAAGTATATTAAACAGCTGTATAAGTTGGACACATTTACAATTACACACTGTTGAATTCAAAGATACACATGTACTTAATATAGAGGAGTTCAATTTTGGAAGGCACGTAAGGTGTGTAGGACAAAAATAATACCTATTTCCACCTCCGTGTAGGATGAACATGTTTCCTTTTATACACATGAAAAACTATAAATGTTATTTTTATGACAATTGCATCAAGTATGTCTAACTGCAACTTACACATGTTTTGAATTTGGATTCTTTTGTCTTGAACTTTTGATTAGTAACATGACATTTTCAAGTAGGTTATTATTAACAATCCCCAGAAATGTGATGGATAGACGAAGGTGATGCAAAGGTAACCTAACAGTTGCAACTTGCAAATATAATAATTTTCTTCCTTACAGAATAGTTTTTATAAACCTCAGAGCCTTTAGTATTTTGAAAAAAGTCAAAATCGTTTAGCTTGTTATATGTACTTTTTAGAACGTTCTACATTAAGGGAAAACAATAATGGAAGTAGTTTCATACAAATATATAAATAAATATTATAAACTAAAAAAAGAATTGTACCTATTTTAATGTGTATATATATTTATTCATAATTTTTTTGAATTATATTTAAAATGACATCAACTAATTTTAACGTTCATGAGTCTTTAAAATTTGTCACTTACTTTACTCACTTTCAAAAACTTAATTTTTGAAGTTTGAGGACCTGGAGAGTGGGCGTGCAGCCACTAACGACTTGTCCGTGATTGAATGAATGAATGAAAATGAGGATGAATGAACTGGCGGACGCGCCGAACCTCCAACAGAATGGAAAGGGTTCTCGCCCTTATGTCAGCATGGAAGCTGGATATCAATAATAGGCTCGTTGGGCAGCAAGCCACTCCATGCAGAGTGTACCACCTCAAATCTCCAGCCCCGTATTATTTAAAAACTCGGAATCCCATGCTGGATGACGTGGCCCTAGCCGGTTCTATTCACATATGAGGTGGCCTTGTCACATTGACTGAACTTGTGGGTGTTACTGACTTTCGGTGTGTGTGCTAATGTCGATGTCCTTTCGCTACGTGGCACCACGCTCGAATCCAGTACAACTCCAGGTTTCAAAAATGCCTAGGCCGTAAAAACTCTTCATGCCCTGATTCCAGCCAGAACCGGTTCTCCTGCGGAATGATGAAAGACAGGACTGCGCACGAGACTGCGCATGAGATCGAGTGTGGGACTGAGCTTGGACTGGAGCCTCTTTATATTATGGATTGGGGCACAGCAGCTTGAGCTTCGTTGCGCAAACTCTAATTCCGTTTGGGCAACGCGTCTCAGAATTGCGTGTCTGGGTTGGGGTTTGTAACTGATTCGAGATTCATGAACCGATTCTCAAGTCCGTATGCTTTCTACCACCAGGCAGCGACCTGAGAGTTGGAGGGAACGGTCCATCCCCAAGGCAACACTTCGCGTACGGCAGAATCTCCGCATGAAGAAGCAAAAATGGCAGAGCGACGGGTTTCGTTTCTTTTATGCCGAGATTCTAGCGGAAAAGGCTAAAGAAAATCATGTCTGCTACTTTGTTAATTGACTCGAATCAAATACTACGGCGACTGGAGGAATCTCCCGCATTGTGATCCGTTGTCGCGCTGCCCCATTTGCCACTACCACTTCTTTAAAGGGTTCCGTTTCTGTTCTTTTGGGGGCCACCTTGGTAGTTTTGGCTAGATAACGGGTAAACCCACGTCGTCGAGGACCATGACTAGGGAACTGGTCTCATAGAGACCTGACCATTGGGTTGCAGGCACTTGGTTGACGGTTCTTTTCTCTTCACCTGGCTCCATGGATCACACTCTTATCAACTGGTCGGTGAGAACTCCCCTGCCGAGGCTCTGTTTCGACCTTCCTTTGTTACCTACATACCTACAGAGAAGGGAAAAAAACGAAACGGAAGAAAAAAGTTAAAAGAAACTGGTTCACTGGACTGCCGTATTGAAGGACAAGTTTTACGTTTGAAAGGGGTAATTTTGACGTTTCGCTATGGTCCCAGCCTCCAAGTTTGGTGCTGAAATAGGGAGATGGGTATTCGGAATCCCATCGGCAACTTCGTGTAGCTGATCCTTGTGAGTAAAAGTAAGCACCACAGCCAAACAGTAGTTTCATAGAATTCTGCGATGTTTATGAACGCATGGGTTTGTCGTGTTTATGGACAGAGAGCAACTTCCAAGGAGGATGCAGAACAAAATGCAAGCCACGTTGTTGATACCACACGGTTACCCTAAAATTAGATTCAAATCAGATTGTGGGTGGTATGCTAATGTGATCAAGTGGGGGTTAGGGGTGGTTTTCTCTGCATTGATATTCTTCACGCCCTTGTGCAGTGTTCCAAGCATTGTGGTTTCTTCAAAGCTGCCATGTGCAACCTCTTCAAGGTTCTACACCATGTCGTTGGCCAAGGAAACAGAGAGAAGTTTGAGGGGGAGATAAAACTTTCTTTGTTTTCCACAAATGGGAGTACTCTGAGTTTTTGAGGGTGAGTTTTTTGTCCCAAGTTTTACGTTTGAAAGGGGTAATTTTGACGTTTCGCTTGGCTTGTTTTACACTGACTGCTGGTTCGCACTGTTCTTTGCACTGGAGCTTGCCTTACATGGTGACGTATCGGACCGTATTGACGTTTTTTCACCACACTTAGTTCGTAGTTGTATTAGTATTCACCGGTGTATACACGCAGAGGGTTGGCTGGTAGTATACTGACGACTAGTGCGTCTGAGGCTCAGAGTTCAGAGGGCGAGTGGGAGAGGCAGTGGTGGGGAAGTCGAGAGAGACAGGGCAAGAAAGCTCCGAGGACGCTTAAGCGCGAGCGATCGTTCTTCTTCCTGTCTCAGGTAAACGGCATCAACATTCGGAGCGGTAGAATTAGCCGCTTTCATTCCCGAACTCCCTATTTCTGTTGGGGTTCGTTTATTTCTGTTTAGGAGATTTTTCCCGCTTTCATTGCAGCGGTTTTAGCCAGATTTGGTGCTGAGAGGAGATTTCAACGCGGAATCTGTGTTCCGTCTCGCTTGCCGAGGATTTTCTCTGTTAGTATGTATGATTTCGGAACCTATTATCCATGGCTGTCGGATTAGCCGAATTGTGGTCCGTTAGGTGGAGCGTTTGGAAAGCCACAGCATGGGGGGAACCAGACTGTAATTGTCTCCAGTAGCTTTAAATCTTTGTTGACACATCGGCATCGGTTGTAAATCTTTGTTGTTGAGTTGGCGACTCTTTTGAGCACTTTTTGACATCCATATTCGCATTGTGATCACTGTACTCCACGCATGTAGCAAGCGTGTACACGGGTCTTTACGTTAGCTTGAGGTTTCCACAAGCCCTCCCCTGTTTAATGGGATTGGTTTCTTGCAGGAATGTCTGGCGTTGTAGACCCCTTGCAGACTCCTTGTGTGGAAGAACAGGGCAAGTTACAAGAGGATTCGTGGGAATCTGAAAAAACGCGGTCGCATTCGCCTCCATTACTTCCTGACCAGACTACTGTCGTACTTCAGTGGTCGGTTGAGCAAGTGAATAGTTGGCTACAACACAGTGTGCCAGCAGAGCCCGATCGATTGAAAGGTAGCTTGTTTTAACAATAATCTCCATCATATGAACAACTCATTTCATGCTTGTCTGGGAGTATGTGATTTGATACGGACTAGACAAAAAGGTGCTACGAGTCGAAATCGTAGTGTGCATTGAATTACTGTTTATGAACGGTGCGCATGAGTGCCGTACTATCAATTTTTATGTGTTTATATTATAATTATTACTAAATGCATTTCGTTTAGATCGAGTTTCTAATCGATTCGTGGTATCCAAGCAGATATTTCTAGCAAATTCATAAGTGAAGGGGTGGATGGTTTGACCTTACTAACCTTGCAACGAAATCATCAGGCATGTACCAGCATGACTGATCAAGAGTGGCTTTTATTGAAGGTTTGTTTTTTCAAATCTTAGTCAAACTTTGATGAAGGAGATATTTAATTGCTCAACAGAACAACTCTAGTGTTTTCAGAACTGACTTTCAGTTTGCTAACTTCCGTGTATTGTTAATCCATGTCGAGAGGTTGTTCCTCTCTGCGGTCCTTCTCGAGAAGTTTACATTGGAGTTCTGTATAATTTGCCAACTATTTCGATTCCGCTGGTTATGGGTTGTCATGGCGATTTTTGAAACACTTTTGGATCTGGACATTAAGAGTGGACTCTGTCTCAAGTTTGAGGATATTTTTTCTGGCAATGTGTATCAAGTTAGCAGTTTAAGTTATTACTTGGTTGTGACGTGAAGCAGAACTTGTGTCGCAGGTGGCCAGACGGTGGCTAATGACTCAAGGTGAACGTCCGTTGGTTTCTTGGCCAAGTCGTGTTAAGGTCAGAAGTACTCAAAGCTGCGCTACACCTCCCGACACACCGCAAAGTGCAAGGTGCCTTCAGTATTTTTCGCTTGAATTTAATTTTATATGACTTTTGGCTCATATCAAAAAGCTGGCTATATGCATTTACATAATTTGTTGGTTCCTTTTCGGTGATGGAGCTCTTTGTTTTGTTGTGCCTTGTGGTTCTGTGAGCTTCCGTGCGTTTATTTGGACTTGAAGGATTTGCACGTTTTTATTGCTAGTTTTGTTTAGAAAAAATGGGTCCCATCGTTCCAGCCTCAACCCTGTGCTAAGTAGATATTGCTACGTGGCGATGGCTCTTAATTCTTGCTCATTAAAACTTGCGGTTCATGGAATCAGATCTGACAAAAGTGTAAATCTCAAAGAGTATCAAGACACATCAGTTTCTCCTCTAAAACAATGGAAGTTACCAAGGCTCCAGTGGGGAAAAGACGACCAGGTTCATTATCCTGAACAACCTGTGGTCTTCGTAAATGTTATCCTTTGTAACAAGTATGGTACTAGTTGGGCTGTTGGCTATGAGGTACTTAGTGTTGTTGAGCTTGCTCTCGTTCGTGTTGAGAGAACTGCAGTAAAGAAACAAAACCTTAAATACTCTCGTCATTTGTGTTGATTACAGGAAGAGGCTCTAGAGAGAGAAGTGCAACATTTGCGTGGAGAAATTGTGAGCGCTGAGGAGCGGGAGAATCTATATCTCGCTCAGTATGTTAATAATTGGGTGGTCGTTATAAGAAAGAGAATTGCTCATCGATATATTGTTCGATGCGATCGTGTAGAAGCTATTATAACCTTTTTGGGTTATTTCCGTTTTATGAAGGATGAAGGACATGGAACTTTTTCTGTTTTGTGATGTGAACTTCAGATGATTGTTTCAAGTGGGGGATAATCCTATTATTTAACAGCTATGTTACTGGGTTGGAAATTTGGACCGAACATTCATGTGCGAGATGTGGAGTTTGATTCAGGACAATTTTGCGAGTATTTAACTCAAGATCTTGATGGCAGATTGGATCATGTTGACGAAGTGCTACGGACCTCTCAGCTTTCTTGCTACCTGTACACACGGACGGTAAGCTTACATGTTACAAGCCCCTGAATATCAAGTAATTTATTTGTTGAGTACGTTTTGAAGCCAATTTCCGATGAAACTAAATGGATTAAGGTTTGTTGGAATAGGAACTGGTGCAGAATGTATTTGGTGTCATTGGAAATTGAACACTGGCTGTCTACCTATCGGATTTCCGAAGATGTCATGAGCAGTGAACTGGATTTTTTTATTCCTGTAATTTTATTCTGTTAACCAGCATTGTGTCCTTTTGCAGAGATGGACAGCTTTGTCAGGGGAACCCCCTGTGGATGACACAGATGTTGATGACTGGTTGCTGCGCTTTGTTGTGATTCGAGGATCATCTATATGTTTCTTTCTGCGGGCAACAGGTGGAAAATCAGATTCCTTTATCCAGCTATTGTTAACGTGTTTTTTTATCTTAAATTTTTTTCCGATGTGTTTCTAAAGAACGTATTTGCATACGTTGGTAAAAGCGATGGCTTTAATCATGTCATTATGTGCCAACACATTATGCGTTAGCAGGGCTTAAATGTTCGTGCATGTTTTTTTTTATTAATAAATTTAGTGAAGGTTTCGACATCCACTTAAGTGTAATTTCACTTTTCTTAGTTAAGTTTCATCATAGCTCAAATTTGGACGATATCGTCTGGAAATCTAATGATACCTCAATGGTTTAGATTTAAGGCCACAAGGCACAATTATGAGGAGTGAAATTGTGGAGGTTGGCATCATTCCAAACCATTTGCATCACCAAGGCGATACTAGGTGGTCAGCATTCCACATTACCACTTGCCATGGCCTACGTCTGGAATGTTCGTCACTCATAAAGCTTCAGGTGTGTGTAAGGATTACCTCTGCACAACAATTCCTGCTACCCTATATGTCACATTCCATTTAATCAAAATGCCGAATGAGTACTCAATAGCTAGGCACAAGATACGTCATGTCACTGAGAATCATGTGTGGTGGGCTCTTCATGCAGATCGACTGTTGGATGTCAGTTATCAATGGGGGATATAATTATGGAGACCTTTTGAGAGAGTGTTCACCTCATGTAAATGGAGAGAGAGGCCTTCATTCCATGGAGTCGAATGCAGCGTTTTTTGAGAGGTATGCCCTGACCCTCAACAATTGCAAAATGTGTCTTTTTTCCTCTTTTGCAGACTTATTCAATTTCTAAGTAAAAGGGCTGCTTTCGATTAATAAATGATCTATTAAGTGGAAGCTCGATAAGACAGTAGATTCGACAAATACCAGTGAGTTGACAATTTTGACCTGTACGTAATCTCTTCAGAGAAGAAGGTGCTCTTTTTGGGGAAGTCGATTGAAGTGGCGAAAATCATGTTCTTTGCATACGATCTTCAATGCAATATCTGGCTGCGGAGTTGGGTTGGCAACTGTACATTAAGAAGAAAGCTGTTGGTTACCTGATTTCAACAAGTTAAAGAATTTCTTCTGAAATGCGGCTTGGGTATTCACCGCGAGTGGTTCTCAAAGTTTGGCTGTGCGTATGCATTCTAAGGTATTCCAGCTTTGTCACAACACTCAAGACTTCTGGTATAAGCAGTATAATCCATGTTTTTGCTAGCATCGGCAGAGCATCGACAGAAGAGAAGTTCAGCATTTTTCTACTATATTCACTCACTGCACAGGGAGAAACGGTGCAGGAAAACACGGGCTTTGATACAGAACCCAGTACCAGTTCGCTTGGTGTACTATAACCTGTGACAGTCGAAGTGTTTCAGCAGCTGTCAAGTGATTTTTTTGCATTGGGTAGCAATTCTATGGCTCGAAGTGCGATCTCATTGCTCAGGCTTTCCTGTAGACTTCGGTTCGGGATTATGCTCTTGCATAACTGAGAGAAATGCTTGTTGTGATAAACAATTTATGTTCGTCACTTGGGTAGTTCTCGTTACATTTCCTTTTGTAATATATAAACGTTGAGACGACAGACGAATGAACCAGGCTGCTGTGAAATGTGCTCATGTGCTGTATTATGCTCGCTTGCCTTCAAACCTGACTGCTTGGTGAGTGGTGTGAGCTGGAAGTTTGAATTCTATGTTTGAACTAACAGAAACCTGTGCTGTTTTCATGTGCACAGTCTCAAACTTATGTTGAAGCTTTTCTAGATTTTCATTGAGCTTAGTTGGAATGTAATCTATAATGTAAGGTTGGGTCAATAAGAGTGACGTGGTTTGAAAAATAAACTAAAACTATAAATACTAGTCTTGCAGATCTATCTGCACAGTAAATTGGGTGATTTCCTTTTTTAATAATTTTTCCATTATCATCATTTGCATCCTTCGAATCTATGGATGAATGATATAGGAGAAACGAAGGATTATTTTATTATATAATTGATGTTAAAAACTAATGAGTTGGGAAATTGTGCAGAAATATAACGAGAGGGGGCTATGTGGAAAAATAGTTTACTGTCATCAATTGTTCGTAGTATAAATTTCATGGTGCGGTTTGGTCATAAAGTTGACTCCAAACTGCAACATAAAATAACAGAAATTAGTATGATATTGTATGGGTGTATTCTAAATTGTGTGTTTGTAAGGTGAGTTGTGTTGATTGGTTGAAATCATACATGATTTTAAGGGCTGCCCTGAAATTTAAACCTAAAACAGGTGATATGACTAACACACATTCATTGAAGATTAGAAAACAAAAAAGACAAGTTTCACTGTAGATAAAATGCCACAGCATCAAAGCAAAACCAGGCAACAACCTTAAATCACCACAAAGCAAGAAACAACTACCAACAGAGACCCTCATTTATCTACTCTTCATCCAAAAGGCTCGTCCCCATCATCCTAGCAGAGAAGACTTTGATTGAGGACCGTATCCAGAAATCGTACATATCCGGAACCAAAGAAGGACATATCAGATTCTCGAATCAAATTGGGGGGTGCGGGCATGAGGCTCCTATTCCTATCGCGTCGAGAGCGAGGGCGAGAGAGCGAGAGTGGGGGCTCGGCCTCGTTGGTATCACCAACCTCGGTCCTGTCTCCGTTGAATCTCTCCGCACCATTACCTTGTCGGATCAGCTGTCTCGCCCGCTCACTCTTCCCCACTGCACTGCCCCCAATCGTGTCTGCTTCCTCCTCTTCGTCGCCATGGAGACTCTCCAGCAGCTCTCATGCTCTACGGTTAGTGCTGTTCTTCTTCGTATTCTTTGCTTCGCCGTCTTTGCAGCTTCAGCTTGGGTAGTGTATTGATGATGGCGCATTCAGGCGTCGGTTGCAAATGACTCGTGTGGGTTTGTCTGTAGAGGAGATGAGAATTGGGTTAGGGGTATTTGATGTGTGGGAGCTTGCGTTGTGGTGGGTTGGGTGGAGTTTGGTGTGGTTTTAGTGATGGTTATGGAGGGGTTTAAGGGTCCTGATGTGGGTTGTTGGGTTGGTTGGGTTGTGGTAGCGTGCTTGTGGCGTTTTCGCGTCTGGGAATGGAGTGCAGCGTCAATGCGAGGAGCGGTCTGCGGTTCTTCTGGGTGGTGCTAGAAAGGGGATGCGATGCAGCAGCGGCAGCTTTCAGACGGGGTCGCTTTCTCTGAAGCATGCTGTTGAGAAATGTGCTGTGGTTGGGGAGAAGAAGGTTAAATCGAGGGCGCGCAATGGTGCTCTGTCCGCTACCTGTGAAGGAGAGAAGATTTTGGTTGCGAACAGGGGCGAGATTGCCGTGCGCATCATTCGCACTGCGCATGAGATGGGCATTCCTTGCGTGGCCGTGCATTCCACGATTGATAGGCAAGCCTTGCACGTCCAGCTGGCTGATTCAGCCGTATGCATTGGCGAAGCTCCTAGCAGTCAATCGTCAGTATACTTACCTTTTCTTTTCTATGGCTTTTGACCACACAGTGCCACCTCGAACTTCTCGCTTCGTGATATTAAAGTTTCATAGGTGTTTGTTGGTTGCAAATGAAATTCGTCAGCAAAGTCATTGCATAGCATTAGCATTTGTAGAGTGGTTATATTTCGCCGGCCAAAGTCATGAGCAGTTGCATAGTCATAGAGATTTGTCGCTCGCAAAATGAACTAAAGCTGTGTTTTGTTGGACGCAAATCGAAGTCGCCAACAGTTGCATTTGTTGTTCGCTGTCAAAGTTGCGTCCAGATACGTGAAACATGCTTTTTATTATCTGTTCTTCTGTTAATCTCTGCCGAGAATCGCAGTGTCATCATTGATTCTTGACTCCACTTCGCCTTGTTAATCGCTCTCTTATTAATGGCCGCATATTTCGCTGAAGGATCCGGTCGCCCGACTGTGAACACTGCTTTCTTTCTTGTGTTTTGAGGTTATCGTGACGAGTTTACTTCACCTGTTCTGAATAGGTACCTCAATATTCCGAACATAATAACGGCTGCAATCAGTCACAGGTGCACGATGTTGCACCCTGGCTACGGTTTCTTGGCGGAGAACGCTACCTTTGTGGATATGTGCAAGGACCACGGTCTCAACTTCATTGGACCGAATGTGAGCAGCTCTTCTTAACTCGTTGAACCCAATTCCCGTTTTGTGCACGCTTCATTAACTGTAATGTTTCATGTATCAGCTACCATGACGATAGCGACCTCGAGCGTCTTTACTTCTTGAAGGCATTGCCGCACTGGCATGTCATTGTAGACTTTTAACCGGTTTCTAAGTCTGGAATGAATCTGTGTGGTCTGCAGTCGGACAGCATCCGCGTCATGGGAGATAAGGCAACAGCTCGAGAGACAATGAAGAAGGCTGGAGTCCCTACCGTGCCAGGCAGCGAAGGTCTTATCCAGGTGATGTGACTGTCTGATGGAAAGTTTTGATGTTTGTATTCGGTTTTAAACTATCTGTTCAAGTGATGAAGAATCGGAAAGAAATGACGGTATATGAGGACGCAGCAATATTTTTATCATTCAAACATTACTCTGACCCTAAGGTTTTTGGTGCATAGACTACGGAGGAAGCAGTGAGACTAGCCCACGAGATTGGTTTTCCAGTTATGATCAAAGTAAGTTCCAATCACCGAAATGGATTCTTCTCATTTCATTCTATGTGCACATCAAACGCTCACCGGTCTAGCGCTTACATGACACCAGCAGGCTCGATTCTTCGAATTTCCACAAAGAACTCTTTCGCAATTTTTGAATCTCAGATTGTTAGATATGAATTCGATTTTATTTCGCGCTTTTAATCATGTATTTTTCTCTTGCTTCTTTTTTAAATGAAGCAAGGGAGCATATAATGGGAGCCTTGGGTGTTGTTTCCTGCCCTTAATGATGAGCCCAAATTTAGGTTGATGTTATTTGTAATTGAAAGTCTAAGCATAAGTAATTTGTTTTATCTTAATCTAGTTTATTTATTTATTTTTGGTTTTAGACTTCTTGATTGATTCATCTTTAAGTTTGGAGTGCTTTAGGTTAATGAAAACCGCATGGGATTTTATCAGCTGGGCGGGTCCTTTTATACCTGGACCATCAGTTTACTAATTTCAAGTGCTACAACTCCCTCTTTTATCTCCTTCTAGCTAACGTCTCTCTTCCTCTTGTTGTGAACTAGGCCACGGCTGGAGGTGGCGGTCGTGGAATGAGACTGGCAAATGAGCCTGGAGAGTTTGTGAAACTTTTGCAGGTATGTATTGTTTACCTTTCTATAATCTGGTAGAAACTTATGTTACTCATTTTTCTAAGTTTTGGAATTATCTTTTGATCATTATTGACTGAGCTCATAAGAAATAGACATCCCCTCCCTCGGTTGTTACTATCTTTGAGGATCAGAAAATTGAGGTTCGTGCAGAAAGATACTAAGATCACTCAAGTACATGGTCTTCTTTTATGTGCAGCAAGCTAGGAGTGAAGCAGGCGCTGCTTTTGGTAATGATGGTGTTTATCTTGAGAGATATATTCAGAATCCCAGGCACATTGAATTTCAGGTATGACTGATTTGTTGATCTGCAACCTATGTTCTGATATTCTAGATTCCCTGGACAGCAAACGTACATTTACAAAGTCACTGAAAGCATTTGACTTAGGTTCCCTAAATTGAAAACGTCGTTCTTTCTTTGAATTGCAGGTCTTGGCTGATAAATATGGAAATGTCGTGCATTTTGGCGAGCGTGATTGCAGTATTCAGGTAACTTGATGTGTGCCACAGGTGGATGGAAATCTTTTTTGAATTAAAAATAGTTTATGAGCTGTACAGAGATTTGCAAGTCTCTTAGTAGTTGTAGGTGGCAAGCTCTGTAGAGAAATGCCACCAACCAATGTTAGTTCAGCATAGTTTGAACATGTTCCATACGCTCTTCTTGTCAGTGAATAATTGCTGAACTTGCAAATGAATTCGTCGTTTTTCCAGAGAAGAAACCAGAAGCTTTTGGAAGAAGCCCCTTCCCCCGCTCTAACTCCGGAGTTGCGAAAGGCAATGGGTGATGCTGCTGTGGCTGCTGCTGCCTCCATTGGATACATTGGAGTTGGTACAGTAGAGTTTTTACTTGACGAGGGTGGCAACTTCTACTTCATGGAGATGAACACACGTATTCAAGTGGAACATCCTGTGACAGAAATGATTTATTCCGTCGATCTGATTGAGGAGCAGATTCGGGCAGCATTGGGAGAAAAGCTAAGGTTCACTCAGGTAATGTTTAGACTGGAATCAGAGATTCGGAGGAATTGTTTTTGGCTTTTTGTCGAAGTATCTGATGTTCAGATTTTATATTATGAGTGTAAAGCTCATGACGCCGTCTTTGTCATCTAAATACTGTTAAGTGGCCAAAGGCATAATTGATTTCGTTGCTGCCTGGCGTTATAGGACGAAATTGTACTAAGGGGACATTCAATTGAGTGCCGCATCAACGCAGAGGATGCCTTCCAAGGCTTCCGTCCTGGACCAGGTCAGAACAGTTACTTATTAACTATACAGACGCTTAACGCATCTGTCACAATATTTATTATAAAATATTATTAAATAAAAAAGATATTTTATTATTAATAAATCTTGTACAAGATTTATTATAAAAAAATTGATAGAGAATCAGAAGATTGATTGATTTTGATCGTTTCTTAGCTGAATCTGCTGGGAGCATATATTGACATTTTAGCAAGAATCATAACAAAAATGGACAATAGGTTTTTTCCTTATGTTCTGCTGCTACTTTTGTTTGCCGTTTATCAGCAATGGCATCAACTGACAGGTCCTATTTTTCATGTGCAGGCCGTATTACAGGCTATTTGCCTCCCGGTGGCCCATTCGTGAGGATGGACAGTCACATCTACACAGACTACGTAGTGCCTCCCAGTTATGACTCTTTGCTGGGGAAGGTCAGTTTCATTTTCCCGTTTTTATTAGTTAATATTTAATTTTTTTGATCCAGTTTTTTGATTATATAATTGGTGGTGTTATATTGAAATAATCACTCTGTCTATGCAGCTGATTGTATGGGCCCCAACAAGGGAGAGGGCTATTGAAAGGATGAAGCGAGCTCTGACTGACACCATCATTACAGGTGAATGGCGGCCGCATCCATTCATATTCAGTACTCGTGATTGGAGTCTCCAAGTCTCTTCATCTAAATCTCATTTTCAGCGATGTCTCAGTAATGCATCTTGGTCGGAAACTAATCTGGATATTCGTGGGATTGTCCTAGGCATACCGACAACTCTTGATTACCACAAACTCATTCTAGACATCCAGGTTATTCCAATACCTTAGTTTCTTTCTCAGCGATACGATTCCATCATTTTTAAGTCCTTTGCATTCCATGTATTGAGTTAGTGTCTTGAAAAGCATATTTTAGGTCATATACAGTTCCCCTTATAGATTAAAAAGCCTAGGATAATTTGCGGTGGGCTCTCTGCTCATACCCCATCAGTGCTCGTCCTTCGCTTTGGAACTAATAGTCCAATTTTGTTTCAGGACTTCAAGGATGGCAAAGTAGACACAGCTTTTATCCCCAAGCATGAAGAAGAGCTTCAAGCTGTAAGTGAACTTTGATCATTGTTTTGCAGGATCTAGATTTTACAATGATGTTAGCAATCAATTGGTCTGAAATTTCATAGAATTGCAATGTTTTCTGCCTTCGGTTCGGAATCATCTGTTGTGCTGATCCACTTGTTTGTGTTGTTCAGCCACCAACGTTCCCACAGTCTTCAACACCAGTCAAGGAAACTGTGAAAGCTGCTGCGTAAGCAACTTTCATGGTGCTTATGCAAAATACCAGTTTGTAGCAACTTGGTGGACTGAATTGTCTTGGAAGTGTTAAATCAGAAAATTAGAGTTATGAGGTTTTGTGTTGGATCAGTCTTGTTACATTAGAGAATTTCAAAATTCGCATACCAACATAGGCATCAAAATCTTAACAATTGTCGACGAAGTGCCGTCTGGTCAAGTAATGATCAAAGTCTAGTTTTGCAAAAATGAACAAAAATATGTTATCAAGTTCACATTGCAGTACATTGAAACTGGTTGGAGTGAAATTTTTCGTCGGGATTGTTGAATACAGATTCATTGGCGTACCCATTTTGATGTCAGAGTCTACTGTAGAACAGGACATTCGAGCAGTATTGTTACAAGCTGGGGAAAAAAAATGCACAAACAAGTGGATGAACCAGGCTTTTGAACAACTTTGATTAAAATTTCTTAGCACATAAATACTACGTCAATTTGGTGCATGGTCGATGCGGCTCTGAGCCCGCGAAGCCACGTAATGATCCTTGAAACGGATTCCGATGCATTACTGCAATTTTTGACACACTAATTCGCGTTCACTGCAACACACCATGGAGAAAAGTGTCGTAGTTACCGAGGTTAGTGAAAATCGTAGCTGCGCAATCAAATCGAAGCTCTGTCGGCAGTCCAGTAATGTAAGCAGGCCTTGGTTGCGGAGAGAGGAGAAATTGCGGGTGCATCATTCGCAATTGCGCATGAAATGGGTATTCCATGCGTGGCCAAAATCGATACGCATGCGCTGCGCGTCGAATTGGCTGACGAAGCCGTGCGCATCGGTGAAGATCCCAGTGGTCAGACGAGATTATCTCTTTTCACGAGTACCCAGTAGAGAGCTATGGAGCCACAGAATACCAACCTGAAGGTTACCTTTACTTTCTCTTTGACCATGACTGCCAGGAGTTTTCAAGAGTTGGGTGGGTCGGAGATGAAATCCAATGCCTCGCAGATGTATAGTACTGGTACCGAGGATAATAGGAGTTGATTCCCCTTTCGTTACTTGAAACCCTTACTATTGTGATAACAGTATAAACCTTCTCCTGGTTCCTCGTTGCCTGCACTTCGACCTCTTAAAGATTCTTTTGTAGTAGAACCTATCCCTCTGAGTCAAGATGGTATGACCTATTCATGAAATTCGTAACAATCTCGTTTCAGACGTTAGGTCGAGTAGATATCTCAATGTGTCCAACATCGTGTCAACACCAACTAGTCACAGGTGTACACTGTCTCATCTTGGCAATGGACTCTTGGAAGAGAACTCAACCTTTTGTAGACAAATGCAAAGACCATACTCTAAATCCTTCCGGGCTGAAATGTGAACGATGTTGTGTTTCTTTGGCTTCTTGTGCATTAAGAAGACTGAAACGAAGATTCGAGACATGACAATGGGGACGTGAAATGGAGTTCGAGCTGTCGTGAACACGTCTTCCATTGTCAAATGGCATTCAAGTTATGGGAGATTTGGCAACTGCGAGGGAGACAATGGCAAGGGCTGCTGCACCTCCTGCTCCAGGCAGTGCAGGCTTGATTGAGGTGAGGAACGCTGAGGTCCGTTATGTACATTTGGCTTCGCTTTATTCTGACACTATTATTTTGAGAGGTGAGAGGAATGTGTGCCAAAGGATTTGTAGCGCGCTGGTCAGAAAACTTTTCGAAGCTTCCGTTCTGGACCAGTCAAATTGGAAAAATTATACAACTGCCTTCCAGCACACCTATTGAATATCTTTTTTGTCTTTCGCTATTTGGACTGTACTAAATTCTTGTGATAAAAGATTTCTATTCAATTTTCAGCAGTAGCCATCATTGACTTGTATTAGCTAGGGCTTATGCAGTGGAGAGCGTATTGCTGGTTACTTGCTTCGCGGGTGTCCTTTTGTGGAAAATGACAATCACAAGTAAAGACTTCGTTGCGACTCTTTGCTTGTAAAGCGTATTCACCTTTCCTTTTTAAGGCATAAAAGATTGTGCTTAATCCAACTAGTTTCTTGACATGGTTGCGGCCTTTGTAACATGATAGTGTCATTGGATCTTTGTGTGAAGCTGATTCTGTGGGGACCAACAAAGGCAAGGGCTGTTGAGAGGATTAACCGAGCTTTGAATGCTATAACTATTCCTGGGACGTCAAAAAAATTTCGTGGCCAAACCCCTGCTGTGAAAAAAACTGGAACTCTCTTTCTTGGTAGTAAGCTCATCGACGAGCCTTTCCAGACGCTAAGAGCCTCACAGTGTGTACAGATGCTCTGACGAACATGTATGTGAAAGTTTACACGCTGCGAAGAGCAATCTTTCGTACTAGTGCTCCTTTAACATCTGGTAACCCCAAGGAGCAGATTCTTTAGAGACTTGATTCCTTTTTGAAGCTCTTGAGCGGTGTTGTGAACGCGACCTAGTGAGACCTTTCAGTCCACGATAGTGCTAGTCATGAATTCCAGGGTTTAGGAATTTTTTCGAATTATTCGGGAAACATCTGGGCGAACTGCTTGACAACATTGCAGAGTTTGAGTATTCTAAATTGTACTCACATTATTACAACGTGTTCTTTCATCATGAAGGTGATCATTTTGGACTAAACTAAGGAGCAACTAAAGAGCTGTCTTCAGACAGGATTATTGTTACAGAACCTCCAAGGATGTACACAACATTCCACACACTAAGAGGAACCCCAAGCTGTAAGTGAACTCTTATCATGGTTTTATAATCACCATTATGGTTATAAAATGCACAATTGAATTATACGACAGAACCGCATCCAGATCTTGTATCCATGCAACGTTAGATCCTGATTTGCTCTCGGAATTGATTCTTCTACTTGCCAGTTGCAACAACTTCAGTCTCTGGCAGCACAATTCAGCGTTTTGTTGCAGAAGAAAGAAGCCCAATTAGTACTCCAATCTGGGGCAATCTCATGAAATATTCCCAAGCGCGATCCATTAAAATACATTAAACAGCCGCTTCCAAGGTACCCTTCAACCAAGCATATTTTCACTATTGTTGAGGTCGAGAAAAACACAGCCTGCAGTAGCTACGAGATTGGAGTTTGTCACGGTGGGATTCAGGATGATGCTCTCCATGGAAAACCGCTGTCACCTGACAGATGGTGGGCCTCAACTCGCATGTGGTGTGGTCCTCAACACCAAGGGACTAAAAAATAAAATAAAATAAAATAAAAAAGAAAAAAACAAAGGAAGCGAATATCAAACATTCTCCACCAGGTTCCGGTCACACCGAACCACGAGAAATGCTTTGCTGTGGGCACGCTGTTCAGCAGCATGAAACCCATCCTCATTCACCGACTATACTTCCAGGTGAGAAAACCTGCAACATCTTCTTCTAACTACAAAGGTTTCTATCCTCGGAGACTCCGCCCAACTCTAGTGTGTCACCCACATGTTTGTGTTATGAACTGTGTGTGTGTGTGTGGAGGAGGTATGCTTGGATATATAAGTAGGGTCTGCAATCTTTTTCTAGCTCGAAGCATGACCTTGGAACCATTTCTGTTCAATGACAAAATAAGAGAAAGCAAACTAGCATCAGGTTTCATCTTGCTGCTGTGGAAATAACGGAAAGCTGGGTTGTTTTGGGGTAAAAACAAACAGTCTGATGCTTGTGGCTACAGAGGTGCAGATGGGTCCACCATATCTCACTAATCCTGGATCTATTGCAACAGGATGTTGTCATTCCTACAGGCTACAGTTCACCGGAGCCTAGTGTAGCTTCACTCATAGCGCCCCAGTATAGGCGGCGTTGCAGTGAAGTATATTTTGAGACCCAACCCTCTTTGATTAACTCTGTATTTTTTCACATACTCACATAGAATCAATCCCCAAATTGGTTACCAAACAAGATGAATATTTAAAATCAATGTTCATCCGAATAAAGAATTTGGACAGGTCTAAAAAACTTTAGTGTGTTTACTTAAGTTAATCATCTAAGGTGAGGAGAAAATCCAAGGGACAATACAATAAGTTCATTAGATTTATGTATTTTTATAGATTGTTTGATTTGCACCAAGTCATTCAAAAGACTATAACTTAAGAGATATTCTAAATGTTGAAATTTTATTAAATTTCTGCATGACTAATATAAATATTATTTTTAAAAATTTTAAACAACTATCAAAATTAAATTGTATTAAAAAAAAAACGTCCCATATAACATTTTCAACAATAGATTATAATTGTTGATTGTAAATTAAAATCATATATTTAAGACAACCACAATCTATAAAGAATTCAATGGATTGTGTTTTAACATAGACTATTAGAAATATTTTTTTTAAGGTTTCATTATGACATTGTTTTTTAAAAAGTATATGTGTTTATATATATATATATATATATATATATAGGTGTGGGTAATGCTACCACAATTTTTGCTACTACCACTACAATTTGCCATCTACCACATGCTACAAAGTTTTTTTTGTTGCTACCATAATTTATTCTTATTTTTAATTTTAATTTTTATTAAAATTAAAATTACTTTTTATATAATTAAAAAATATTAAAAATATCAGCATAAATTTTTATTGAAATTAAAAAAACTAAAGAAATATATTGAATGAGTGGTAGGTTGTAGTGGCAATAACCAAAATTATAGTGGCATTAGTAATACCGTATATATATATATATATATATATAATATTCTATAAATTTAGATGTGCAATCAAATCATGTACAACAATCATATTCATAATTAAAAGTTGTAGTTTTTATGAAGAGTATCTATTAATTTTTTAAAAGCACTTTGATGGAATTTTTTCACATTTTTATATTTCAAATTTTTTTAATTCACTATATTTTTAACAATACATAAAAGTTTTCCTGAATAAAAAAACATATTAATCAAATTGAATTGATGAAAATGCCATGATTCATTTTAAAATGAAGAATTAAAAAATAAAATTAATTTAAAATAAATCGTAACTACTTCTAAATTCTTGAAACAAACTTTCTATTACACTTGCCAAAAAAGTGCTCACACAAAGATTTGCTATGAGAACATATTGAGGAAAAAATTGGGGAATAACCAATTCATTAAACAATATCCAATTCAAACTTCGTACAGCTATCCAGATACAATCCCACGTCAAACTCGAACTTAAAAAACAAAAAATCAAAAAGAAATAAGTTCTTTTATTTATCCATTCACTTCTGCTAAGTTTTAAAAATCCACGAAGGTCCCGTTCACACGGCAGCATGGAGAGCAGACTACAAATGGATGAATCATCGGCGATGAACTTAGATGAATGGTCTGGAGAGTGGGTCCAGGGCGAGGGTGGGGGGGGGGCCGTCCTTCTATTCGCGATTTCTTTCCCTGCTATCAGAAGTTTCTTTTTCATTCCCATTTCCCCTTTTCCTTCATCCCTGCCCTGGTGTTGTTGCTGGGGTCCTGTTACTTCTGGTCTTTCTTGTGACACTTCCAGAAGCAACCCTTTCTCCCCTTGCCTATTCGCACTCGCACCTCGTGCTTTAGAGCGTTCTCGCACCTGCCACTCTGTATCCTTCACGCTCTCTTGCAATCCTCCGCCACCGCCTCCTTGGCTGGCTACTAGCAGCGACACCGTCCATTACTCCCTCTTCTGCCAAGCAGCTTTTCTCGCAGGTTCTTACGCCCGCTCCTGCTCCTTTTTCCTCCTCCTCTGGTTGCAGTTTCTCGCAGCTTGCCCTATTGGATCGTCGTCGTAATTGCGTCATTTGTTTCTTCCAGTGCGCCGTGCGCGTGTGGCTAGGGTTCCGATTCCCCGACTGCTGCCTATGTAATGGTCGCCGCTTCCTGGCTGCGCTGCGGCGGGAGCGGTGATCTGGAAGGGCTGCGAAATTTTGCAGTTGTTTTTATTTTTTCCGCAGTAGTTTTCCTGTCAATTGAGGAGTAGGTCAAGTCGCTGTGGTGTCGTTGCGGTTGCGGTTGCGGTTGCAGTTTTATTTTATTTTGTTGTTTTTTTTTTTAATTTTGTCTTAGCGGTGGCGGATACTGCGGGCTCACGGTGATGATTGTTGTCTTTGTGGGGCGGGCGTTTTCGGCGGAGTGTATATTGAGTGCTTGGTGCTTCTTTTAGTGCGTTACAGGAGTCCTGCGTGAGGTTGATTAGGTGTTATGCATGAGAGTGCGTTAGGCTGCATAGTTTCGCTCGGTAAAGCTTGGGTGTGCGCGTCACGTTGTTTTGTTACTTGCACGGCGAAGGTTGTGGCTTCTGTTCCACTCCAAACTCTTGTTAGCCTTGGGGACACTCTTCTTGCCTTACTCCTGCGGACCTACAAAGTATCTTATTGTTAGCATTGCGTTGTTATCATTGTCAAGTTCCTTGTAGTCCTGCAATTATGATGATACAAATACATGTCGGGGTTGACATATCGGAATCAATTTCTTGGGGTGACATTGTGCTGTTGCCCCAGTGAAAAGTAGATAGTTGTGCGTGAGAGATTACTGAAGGCTTAGTGTTGATTGTCTCCTGGAATTCTGCCCTTTGCTAAGTTTCACGAAAGGGTTTTACTAGTCCTTTGATAACTGTTTTTTTTGGTTTGGAATGTGTGACAGATCCTTCTTAGGGATTTATACCATTGCATCGGCAGTGAGGACTCTCGAATAAGGCAACCTGAAAGTTACGGGGAAAGTTCAATATGGACCGGTACCAACGGGTGGAGAAACCACGGCCCGAAATTCCTATTAGCGAGAATGAAATCCGCATTACTACTCAAGGGAAGATGCGGAATTACATAACATATGCAACCACTCTTCTTCAGGTACCTATCACCATCATTTCCAAATTACTCGTTAGGTTTTGGTTCGCACATCTTCCGTTCTTTAAGGTTTTGATGCATAGACCTATCTATATATTGTACAATAACTTACTAGCAATACTTGAAATCTTAGGAACAACCTCGTAGTAATCCTAATCAGGAGATGATACTACGTCTTTTACCTATTTTTAGGAATTCCTTTGGTGTACTCTGGTATCTCTCAGCGTACGACTGATAGTTTTCTTAATTGAGCCCTACATTTTGCACAACATGTTGTGAAATTTTCGTTATCGATTTGCGCGGCTCTGACATCTATTGTCCCGCATTGAATTGTCATTCCTGATTGAAGATGAATTGTTTAGTATTTGCAATGGGTGAGTTGTAAAGTCCATATCTTCTATTAGTTACCGGTCATTTGGCATTAATTTTTCCGCCTCTCCATTTATCACCGTTTAATTTATTACTCTCTCAGCATGTATCTTGCAGCGTCCTTCGGCCCCAGAACTGAACTGTAGTTTAATGGTCTTACATGGTTATAATATCGTAATTTGCATGTAAGTAGGGTGTTAAACACATGCATCTCTATTTGCAGGGGTGTCTAATTGTCACATGAATCAAAGATTATTATTTTATAAAAAAATCTCCTTTTTCTTCCTACAGGAAGAGAATCATTCTCCCATTTTAATCATTCTCTTGGTGCTGATCGTGTAGGACAAGGGATCATCAGAAATTGTACTGAAGGCAATGGGGCGTGCTATCAACAAGACGGTTACTATTGCAGAAATCATAAAGGTGAATTCTATTGGCATTGTTTAGTTCAGCGAATCAATTTAGCAATTTTTTTGTTTTAATGTGGTTGGACACCACTGTGTTATATGTTCCTAGGAATGTTAGGTAGTATAGCGGTTTAGTTTATCCGCTTGACACAATTTGACTTGAGGCGAGGATGGAAGGAGCTATTAGCTTCCGTGTATACCACACAGTTTTCCCATGCTCATAGTTTCTGTATTACTTAACAATGTTGTTGAGTTGAACTTGAACGTAAATTTTCTCACAACAGATTTCTGGTGTTTTCAGAGGAGGATTGCTGGGCTTCACCAAAATACGTCAATTGGATCTACCGATATTACAGATCTTTGGGAGCCAATTGAAGAGGGACTTCTGCCGTAAGCTTCTGTTTCCATTTCCAAAATGAACAGAATTAACACACTTGTATCTTATATAGCTGTCGCAGGCGCTCGGTTGGATTGGCTGTACTGGCCTACTGATGTGGACTCAGCCTTGTAGAATGAGGTGTGATGGTAAGACAGTATTGATCGCAATTAGTCAGTGGCACATGTTAAATCATCTAATAAAACTGTGGTTCTTTATAGATTGGAAACCACTCGACATGTCTCTATGATTACGATCACACTATCCACTAAAGAGTTGGAGAAGTCGTCTATCGGGTAAGATTATATGACCTTCCGCTTGATCTGTAGAACGTCTTTTTTTACTATTTTATCCTAAATTTACATAGAGTTCCATATGTAATTGTTAGGGTTATAATTGGTCCCTTCACTGTACTTAGATTTTGGGTGTTGACTATTTTGAGGAGTTTATGTGACGTTGTTTTAAGATAGATTCTAGTTTTATTAAAAGGTGCCAGCTTTTCTTTCGTTCAATGTTTCTATTTAACACCTTAAAATGTTTGCAAATGTTGAACAGGTACCAGCCTCCTCTTCCTGCAGATCAGGTCAAGCCGCTGGTCGAATTTGACTACGAAGGAGGTAACACTTTTTCTCCTATGCAGTTTCTGTAGTAGGTTGAGAGTACTCTCCGATTTTGACTCGTTTGTTTGGTTTGATTTAAGCATCTACGCTTCTCACAGTACTTGTTGGTTGGCTTAATGCCTTCTAGATGGCTCGCCACGGGGAGGGAGGGGTCGAGGCAGAGGCAGAGGTCGGGGCAGAGGTAGAGGTGGGTCACTTTCATAGACATAATTGATCCTTCATATTTACTCTGCTACCTGAATAATGCGAGGAACTTGAAATCTGCTTTAACTACTCACGGTTTGTGCTTTGTATAACCTTCGAGAGTTAATGTCTTCGGTAGTGCTTATGTATCAGATATTCAATATAAAGCTAGTGTATACTTTTGGCACCTTCTCATTTGCGACATTGATAACAGGCAATGATATGGAAAATGCTGAGTATAATGGACTTGATGGTGGTTGGGGCCGCGGTCGTGGTCGTGGCCGAGGTCGAGGTCGGGGTCGTGGTGCCTACCGAGGCCGAGGTAGAGATCAAGATGCTGGTGGCTTCGATGAGCCCAATGCGGATGGACCTCCACGAGGTCGGGGGACCGACTTTCCCCAGGAGACGTCATACTCAGGTATGTTTAGATGTCGCTTGTATAATTATAGGATCCGTGTCGTCATGACTATCTATTTGTCACTACTGGATTTTTAGAAACTTCATCTGAATATGTTGGACATGATGCCAGGTCGCGGCAGAGGAAGGGGCAGAGGCCGAGGTCAGGGTAGAGGTCAGGGAAGAGGTTTCCGCACTGACGCACCAACTCAAGAACAACCTCAGTCGGGAGCTGCCTAGAGGACTTTAGTCTGAGGGCAGAAGACCTGGAATCATTTGCTTGGAGGTAGCTCTTTAAAAGTTGTCGAAGTATGAAGCAGCCGCTGAATGTGTCATATGTTGTCGCTAAACGAAGAATGGGATAATGCGTAGAATTCTAGTGAACAAAAGCTGCTTTTTTGCTGGTGTATGTGTGACTATGGCCTCTCAAGCTAGTGTATGGTGCTTCCTTGCGGTGGCATCTGTGTATGTTACACAGCTTCCGTTTTGCTGTATATCAATCAGTGTCAATTTGTGTTTGAGGACTATAGTTTCTATAAATTAGCGATTCTTTTTTTTCCTATTTCGTGCTTGCTGTGGTTTCTCAAGCTCTATTTTGGATAGATTATTCGTTTAGAAATACTGCAGATTATTAACGTGCGTTTTTCTGGACATGACATATTTGAGGCACTCGGGATTGATTGCACGAATGGCAGGAAATGGATGCGAATGGGAACACATGATATTGTATGATCCCATATATCGTAATACACAGAAACAGCAGTAAACGTCTATTTACATTTTCGTGTACACAAATCAAACATCTTCTCGATAGCACTCTTGGCTTCATTCCCATGTACGTAACTTCACACATGAAAATGAAGCCCTAGACTAATCACACAGGAGAATAAATTTGGATGATATATTTTATTACCATTATAGTTGTGGTGCTGCCATTTGTAATTAAACCAGTGACCTTTGAATCTAGAAAACATGCAACCCTTTGTAACAGAAAAAGGTACCGTCCTAGACTTGTCCTCACAGATGATAATCCACTTGGCAATGTTTATCCACCAACTGATTCTTGAAGATTGTTTGCAAAAGCAAGCCAAGAAGAACAATCTAAAAGCCTTTTAGATATGTGATGTTATTTGCTCATCACATATTATGTATATATTTTATTTACATTTTAATTGTGTGTTATACATACTATTTGTCAACAATCTTTGTCAAACCAAAATTATTGACACAAGTTTATATAGAAACATGTTTGTAAAAAATGTGTATGTTTACAAATAGCGTTATTTGAATTTTTTATTTAATTCATTCCACAGTATTAATGTTTGTTAAAAAATAGCAAGATTGCACAAAATTTTATTATTATAAATAAATTTTTGTTCTTATTATAGATAATAGATTGTTTTTTCACATCTATGTTGTAAAGTGTGATATTGTAAATATATTCAATGATGATATGTTTGGCCACGAATAAATCACTTTAATATTAGCTTGAAATTTTAGTTTGCAACTTAAAATTACATTTTCTGCTAACTTTGCTTAGCAGAGTGTAATTTAATCCAATGCATTCTTTCGGATTTAAAACTTTAAAAACTGGAAATTAAAATCAGTATTTATGTGCCATTGTTTGTAAGTAAGTTATGTATATATTGATAATAAAAAGTAATCAAGCCCATGATTAATTTTGATATATCTTTCATCAAAAAATATTCATATTTATGCATGCTAAGAAGTTTTAAAGTTTATTATAAAAGATATTTCATTTGACTTTATTTCAATTTTGAAAAGAACTTTTGTTGTCTTTTTGACTAGGTTGATGGATTGAAAATTGTTTGAGGGTTTTAAAGTGAAATATTTGTTGTTGAAAAATATCTTGATGTCAAAGATGTTGATTTGAATAACTGAAAGTAGTTAAAGTATTCAGAATGCAATTGAATTAGGAAAGAAACTTGTTAAAAGAATTTAAATTGAAAGGTTTAAAAAATCATTTGTGACTTGGAATAGTACCTGGTATTAAATTGGGTCATTGATAAAACATGGACAACTTCAGTTGTTTGTAAAACAAAGTATATTAAACCTTGGATTAATTAAAAACAATAATCTTCATAAAAAGAATGGTTTCAAATTAAAGTCATGGTGTAAAAGCTATTACCAATATCTACAAAATAAAACCCCCATCTTCAAAAATAAAATATCAAGATAATACTTGATTTTTAAATATATTATAAAAGATAAAAATAATCTTTATTAAAAAATTTAGATTATTGGAGTAAGAAAAGTTTACAAAGGAGACATTAAAAAGACCTTCTTTACTACTAGCTTTAATATAAAGTAATATATATTTTTAAAAATTATATCTTGAAAAAGAACAATGCATGCTTTAGAATATTTATAGCATTAGTTAAACAAAGGTCTTATTTAATATGTAATGTAAAATTAATGTTTTTTTCATCTATAAGAATCAAAAAGACAAAAAAGAAATATCACATCATATTTGCCAACTAAAGATGCTTTCAGACTAATTTTTATCCTCATAAGCTTTTACAAAAAACCAAAAATTGAGATAATTTCTGTTTAGACTATGTTTGATTATTTTTATTGCATAATAAAAGAATCATAATTTTTATTTATAAAACACTCTACCATATATAAGTCATGGTATCATGATGTAGTGCAAATATCAAATATTAGTCAGAATATCTAGAATAATGCATATTTTAATAATGCATATTTTAGTAGTGCATATCATGCTTAAATATCTTATTAAAATAGATATTAATTTTATTTGGCTTAATAATACAAAGATGCCTAGTAAAATAATTGTACTATATTAAAATTTTCTAGAATATATATATATATATATATATATATATATAATTTATTACAATGGTTTTAATACAATAATAGAAATACAATTCAAGGTATTTGATTACTAATCAACACAAGTTTTTTTTTTTTTTTTTTTTTTTTTTTTTAATTTTTTTTTTAAATTTAAAAATAGAATATATGCATATACATATATATTTATGTACAATAAAAATTTCCATTAACATTATTATTATTAATCTTTGAAATATTGAGTTTTTTGTTTGAGTTTGAGTTTTTCAAATTAATTAACAAAACTCATTCTAGCTTTTCAGCCTTCAGTATTGTAATGACTTTTTTAAAAAATGAATTTTAATTACTTCTAATATCAAGTGTGACTGTGCTAGAGCTTCTAATATATTAGTTGTGGCATGGAGGTTTGGAACTGAATGTTCAAACCTTGGTGGTATTTAAAAACTTTGATCTACAATGTGAAACTTTTTACAGGTTATACAATAAAACGTGGGAAATTTTTGGATTGACTTTGTTGTTATCAATTGAATTTGACCATTAAATTAGGCTAAATATACTAAATAATTTATATGAATACTGATAATAAAACATGTTTTATTTTTTAAAAATAAAATAAAAACATAGCTTATGTTTAAAAGAATAAATTTGATTTGTATGTTTAAAAAACCAATTTAATGCTAAAACTCAATTATTTGTATATACATACACACATTTTAAAATTGATCTTTCATTTAAGAAGCTTAAGTAAAAACAGAGAAGCAAGACAACAGACAAATCAATTTTACCAGTGTAAATTTCAACAACAATTTAACTGTCATGCCCTCTTTAGATTTAAATTGAATCCTCAATTTCAATTCAATTATTTGTTCTTGAATATTGTTTATATTTATTGTGCCTTTTATTCTCTGAAATGAAAAATATTTCTAGATTGAATGGCCCTATTTTAAATGTCTTTGTAAATCCACTTGCTCATAAATGCAATATTTATGAGAATGATGTATATTCTTTGCAGAGAATAAATGTGGCTTTTGTAAATTACTGTATGGATTAGTACTTGGCAGTTGAATGGTATCAGAAACATGCCATTAGTGTAGTAATAGTGTTGATATTGTTTGTGGTAGTGAGATGTAGATGAAGAGTAGTTGTATCTTGAAAACATTAGTAGCAGACACTCTAAGACTGTAACAATAATGTGTTTGCAAGGTCGTTATTATTGATGTATTTATTGATAACATAATGAGCTGCTAAAGAAAAAATACAAATTATATTAGTTTTAACATGTGTGTGTATATATATATATATATATAATAATCTAAAATCTTTGATGCAATTAGAAATATGATTTTTAAAAATAATTTAACATATAATACAATGAATAGGAATTAATATTTGATTACCATTTTTATACAATAAAAATATTCGTATTTTTGTGACTTTATTGTTAATATAATTCACACTTCTAAGCTCTAGGTACTAGATTTGTGAAAAAACATTGCAATGTGGAACTCTGGATTTTAATCTACGTAAGGAAACAGTGAGAGATTTAGGGTTTAGGGTTGGAGAGAGGACCCAAGTGTGGCTGACACATAGTGCGTGTTTTGAATGTGGCTCTCAATCCCTTCAGCTTGTTGCTTTTGATTTAATGGTGCTGTAATTTCAGTTTGAAATCTTAGAGCTGTATGCAAAAACTGCAAGTAAAAATCATGACCCACATCAACTTGCATCAATTTTGCCAAGGCAGTTTGGAGTTGAAAGAAGTTTGGAATGCAGTGAAATTGACGTAAAATAATTCTACGTTGAGATCTTACTCTTAACCTAAAGCAATGCAATTGGAGCAATGCCTCATTGTTGATATATAAGATTGTTTAAGAAACAAAGAAGAGAATTACAAGGAAAAGAAAAGAGCTCCTTTTTGGAACCTCATAGAAAGATATTAATTTGGGATTTTATTATAAGACCACAAATTTGATTGAGCTAGAATGTGGGAATACATGTGAGTAAGAAAAAGTTAGATTTCATCTTATTTATGTGATACAAGAGGATTGTAATGAATGCATAGTAACAAAGAATCTTGACAACTATTTGTGAGGGTTGTAATATTTGTAAATAAGAATTAGAATTGGAAGAAATCATAATTTGTAAGTTTTGAAAGTATTTAGTAGTGAAAAAGCTATAAAATTGAGTTATTTTATCAAATAACAAACTAAAATAGCAAAGAAACTAGAAAAAATTTCTTGATTTTTAATACTAAATTATTAAAAAAAATTGGGCAAATAAGTTAAATTTTAAATTCCACTTCATGAATCTTATTATTAAAAGTAGTAAATTTGGCAACACGGACAATTTATGATTTTTTAAAAACTAAACTTTAATTGAAATATAAAATTAAAATCACTATGTGAAATGTTATGATTAAATATAGACATGTTTTGAAGTACAATGTCAATCCAAACTAACAAAAATCTATTAAAATAAGCAAAAGTTAAAGCAATTTTAAAAAAAAGTTTGATTAATCAAAAAAACGTTTGAAAGCTTAGAAACTTCCACAAAAAAATAATCCTAGATCATGATAACTTTAACACATAATCTAAACCAAAATTGACAAGGGTCAAGACCACTCAATCAACAGAATCGGTAGAGAAACCTCTTCCCTGTTTCAAAAAGAATAAAAACAAAGGAATGAAATAAAATAGAAAGCATGTTCTGGAGGCATCTTAATAAGCATAACATCAATTTCCTTGCTACCCATCCTTCTGTAATCGCATGCACACTTGCCATACACGAATTGTCATTGAAATATCTGTTGCCACTGTGCATCGATATGCAGGAAATATAGAAAGAAAAGCATTTTCATTGCGGGTATTAACTTCACACACTACACAAGAATTTTTATATAAACTTCAAAGTGGTGGTTAGCTATCGAAGTGTCAAGCACACCTAATTGCTTCAGCAATTTGTAAGGTAAAACATGGAGTTTCAGAAGCAATCAGATTTGCAACTAAGTTTGAGAAAATTGAAAGAGCAAAATCTGAAGCACGGAGCTGCTTCCAAGAAGCGAATGACTCGAGATAACTGAGTTCATTTCAGTTCAAAAAAGAGGGTCCAATCCTTCAAAAGACCAGCGTCAACACTTTCACAACACACTCGATTCGTCATACTTTGTCAACTGACAATGGAAGTCGATGGTGTCTCAAAAATGGGTCATTAATTTGATAAAAACAGCTGCTATTTGGCAGAAATATATATAACTGACCAGCAAAAGGACTTGGTTCCTACAAAGCACAATCCAGATTTGGACTGAGAATTTAAAAGCCTATACATGCGCACGACATGATGGTCATTCATTAATGCCGTGGGCAGCCATTACTACGTGTGAGCGACCTTGATAATAAAGGGGAAATGTAAAAATGGACGTATAAGAAAAGCTTCTTCAAAGCTTAGCAGGCTTGGGGAAAATGTCGGGTGTGAACTTCTGAGCTGCACTCATGCTCCCTTTGATCTTCATTTTGCCCCTGCAAGCATTGTCAAAAGCACTTGTTCAGTACATAGCTGATACATAACAAACCTTCAGATAGTCAAGACTTGTAAAAAAACTTCAATCCTCTATCATGAACTCTCCAATAGTAACGTCACAGGAAGAAAAAAAATGAAGAAGAAAAGAAAAGACTGTGACAAGGATCTGAAATACTTCGCGAATTGATAGAGAGATTACTTCTGTTGTTGAAGAAGGGTGGACATTGAAACGAGGTTAAGATAATCACACCTGATGAAAGCCATTTGAGGGTTCATTTTTCCGCTGGAAACAGCGATGAAGTCGCCATCAACAAAACTGAACGTAGCATCAGGCTTGCCCTCGGCCTTGCCTGCCATCCCAGACCCGAAACATAACCCTTCGTCACATACAGTCTCCAAGGCTCACACTTAGATTTGCAGAACTAACACATCTAATATGCGAATTAGCCATTCATTTGCGAAGCAAAATCGGCTTAATTGCAAAACATCACACGATATACTGCTCACCCTTGTAAACCTTCAAGTTCTTGAGATCGACCACGAAGATTTCCTCTTCAAAACCGATTTTCTGCGTCAACAGTTTCAACAAATTATAAAACAAACACACACATGAAAAAAATAAAAAATAAAAAATAAAAAAACAATTCCGCAATTTATAACCACAATCACGCTCACATACTAAATAGATGGAAGACCAACTTGATCTCGCCATTACATACACATGGGAGACGGGATTGGAAACGATAAATAAGGATTACACAAGACAAAGAACATGGGTCTCTACCCTACCACTGGAGGAATAACCATACTCAAACTCAAAAAACTCTAAAGCAGATTTCAGATCTTCTCGATGCGGATACTCCACTACTCAGATCAAACAACCCAGAAATTATAACAAAAATTTGAATACAAACCTTGGGAGCAATGTTGATCTGGTAGACGAAACCAATTTTTTTCTGGAGCTCCTTGCCGGCATCCGTGGTGAGATGCGTCCTCACCATGTCGAGAAGCTGGGCTGACTTCAGCTTCGACCCTTCAGCGACAGATCCATCGGACGCCATGGCTGCACAACGAATCCAACAAACCAAACTCCCTCGAATTCTCCGCACAAAACTCTCGATTCTCGAAACCCCAGCGATAAGAATCCTCCACTGCTGCCAGATGAAGGAAGTATATATCCAACAGTTGCCGATTCTTGCTGCTGGTGTGCACCAATTGTCACAATTGTCGCGAGCAAACGGGGAATGAGGCGACAGATTGGGTGCCGACGAAAACTTTGCTTCGCGGATTGCGTGAAGGTCGTGTGCACGACAAAATGCTGGAATCGTGGCGGCACCGCACAAAACTTCATCCTCTTTATTCTTTTTGTAATTTATGGATATAATTTTAGTGTTTTGTTGTTCTGTTTTTTTTCTTTACTCTTCGACAACGATGATCTGGTGATGCTGGTTGTGGATTTTGCGAGGGATCGGCGTCACGCGTGTGGGCCCCCGCAACACCCACCGAAGTTGTTGCTTCACGATAGGGTTTTCGAAGAACGATGAAGTTGGGTTCCATTTGTTTTGTTTCTCTATTTTTGTTCCTTTTGGTTCCAATCTATATTAATCACGAATGATGTGAAATAAAAAAGGATGGCAATCAGATAATGTGGTGATAAGATTAAAACGTTAGATTGGACATAATAAAAGTGAAAAATTGTGCTCAAATAAAAGAATTGGAACATAGGTTTTTTTCAAAAGTTAGAAAGTAGCTTTAAAGTTAAGATACAAGTCAAAATGTAGCATTTTTAATTATGTTTTATATTACACATGTTCTTAATAGGTATTTTGTAATCTTAATAATTAAAATATAATCAAAGTTTAATGTGTATAGAAGGATTCATTCAAAGACAAAGTAATAGTATTAATAAACTTTTTATCTATTAAAGTAATTTCTTACTTTAGTAATATTTTAATTGATTATTTTAATTTGTTTTAAGAATATATAAATTATTAGTTGCTTGCTTTGCTTTGCTTCAAGAATAATATATTAAAGCAAATTATTGACATACAATAATTTATAATAGAATAATAAAACATGATGCAAACAATGTAACAAAGAATTATAAAGATATATTCTGTTAATATCTCAAAATAATAATAATAATAAACATGCACACATGCAAACAATTTTGAAAAAAAAAAAAAAAAAAAAAAAAAACATTGTACTTAAAGGTGAAGAAAAAGAAGGAGAAGAAAACATATATAATTATAAAATACAACAAAAAATAAATATAAAATGCAACTACATAGATCTTTAGAAAGTAGTGTTTTTTGTGTTTGCCACATTGAGCGGTAAAACAAAGCTTTGTGAATTTTTTGTTGTACTTTTAATTTCTCTTGTTTGCTTTCAAGACCTTAATTGAAAAGTTAAAAAAATGTGCAATAATTTCAGCATAAAAGATAAATGGAGAAGATTATAGATTTGAAAGTCTTATTATTTGTGTAGATTTTGAAGTTTTTATTGTTGCATCCACAAACCTTTAAGTTTTAAGATGTAAATTTCAAGACACAAATTTTTATTAAAAATCAAAGTTGGAATTGAAATACTACTTGTTTGTGTTGTAATTGAAATTTGGCAATGGATTATGTCCAATTTGAGTTGTGCAAAGCTTTGCAAGACACCTTGCTTTAGAGACTCACTTAACTATTAACTCTACCAAGCAAGCTTGTTTTTATTGGATCACTATCAAGGATGCAAACTACTAAAAAAATTTATTTACTAAAACTTTGAAAGTTGATAGATACGTTTAAAGTGCAATATCTTCTTTGTGCAAGAACAACAAAAAGTATGCATAAAATCTCATGTTTAAAAAATAATTGACATTTTATAATTCACTCATGTCTTGTAGACAATAAAAACAAACTAACATAGGCAATATTTATAGAATAATACAAGTAGCAAGTGCAAACAATACCAATATAGACATAGACCACAAAGACTTCATTTGAGATTCAACTCTATTGTAGTCAAGATGCCTACAACAATTTCAATAGAAAAGTTGTTTGATGATTTAATAATTTAATTAAGTACTATATACCTAAGTAGATGCATATTGACAAACATCTTTTACTGTAATGAAGAAAAATATATTAAAATATTATAACTATAATCTTCAAAAGAACCAAATATGGGTTTTTTTTTTAAATATAAATAATAATTTAATATTCTATAATATAATATATAAAGTGAATTATTTATATTTTAAAAATCTAATTATAGAATTTTATTATCATGCAAGAAAAATAGATCTACTTTAAAAATTATATTATAAATTTTAATACTAAATAAAATATGAAACTTTTAGAAATGTATTATATCCAAAAATTGATTGTCTTATGTAAAGTTTTATAAAGTTTTTATAAAATTTCTTCATTACTTCATAATTGAAGTAAAATATTGAAGTTATTTTTTTATTTTATTTTTAATGAATATAAAATTATATGGAGATTTATAATATTCTATTTAAAAAAATATAATATTCATCATTTAAATCTATAAATACTTTAAAAACTTCATATTATTTATAAAATATAGATTACAAAAATAAAAATATATATATAGTCTAAAATATATTTGTATGTAATATGAGCTTTTAATAACTTCATTAAATGACAAAATATGGATAAAATTGATTTAAAGATAGAATTTTTAAATTTTTATTTAAAAAAAAAAAAAAAAAAAAAAAAAAAACTATCTTGCTATACCAACTTCTTGATTGTAAGAGTTTCTTTAAGAGTGTTATTTGGCCATACATGTTTGTTCTAGAAGCTTAAAACTCTTATAAAGTATTTGTAACTTTTATTTTATTAACTTGTATGTATTAATAAAATAATTAAAGAAATCATCACCAAAATTAAAATCTTTTATAACCATGCTAATTTTATAAACTTTGAGTTTTTTTGTACTTTGATATAAGAATATTATATATATATTATTTTTATTATTAAAATTATATTTATATTTTAAAATTTAAAATATAAATTTTTATTTTTTAAATTTTTATATGATTTTATTATAAAAATATAAGATTATTTTAGTGCAACATAATTAAATTAATTACACATACACACACACACACACACACACACACATATATATATATATATATATATACATCTATATTACTTTTTATTCAATATTAAAAAATTAAACATATATATATATATATATATATATATATTCATACACATCTATGTTTACTAATTTAATGTATTTAATAAAATAGATTATGTAACAATGAGATAAAAATAAAATCTAGTTTTAAAAAAAATCTATAATCTTATATTTCAAATAAAAATAATAAAAAATAGAAAATATATCATAATTTAAAGTATTATTTTTTTTGTTACATATATCTTTAAAAAATTAAATATTTTTTAATTATAATATTTAATATAAAATTCTAAATATGTTGATTATTACAAAGATTTTATTATTTTTAAAGAACATTAATTTTCTAATTATATTTTAAATTTGTAAAATAAATCAACATCTTTTTTATATTTT
Source organism: Physcomitrellopsis africana (assembly GCA_036785485.1). Taxonomy (NCBI): domain Eukaryota; kingdom Viridiplantae; phylum Streptophyta; class Bryopsida; order Funariales; family Funariaceae; genus Physcomitrellopsis; species Physcomitrellopsis africana. The sequence goes on from JAWRVF010000338.1 coordinate 135,130, forward strand.
TTCTTAATTATATATATATATATATATATATATATATATATAAAATAATTAGATGGATTGATAAAATTATTTAAATCAAAACTCTAAAATTATATAATTTTTTTTAAAGTCATATAAAAAATAGTCTCTCTCTCTCTCTTTCTATATATATATATATATATATATATATAAGGTGTTGCTAATGCCACCACAATTTGCTATCTACCACATGCCACTATAATTTTTGCTATTGCCACTACACCTTTTTTTTTTTATTAGTTTATTAATTTTTTTTAAAAAAAATTTAAGTTTATTTTCTATATAATTTGAAGAAAAAAAATATTGAAAATGTCAACAAATTTTTTGATTGGAATAAAAAAATCTAAAAAAATATGTTGTGTGGGTGGTAGATTATGGTGGCAATAGTAATATTCTATATATATATATATATATATATATGTGTGTATGTATGTGTGTGCATGTTTGTTTGTGTATGTAGATACAAGTGTATTTTTTAGTAAAAATTATGGAATTAGTTAGATAAACTAATAATAATATTACAACAAGCAATAACTTGAATTTATCATATTGTTGAAATTTAACTTATTTAACATATTTAAGTTTTTTTGGCATATTTTTATGTCTTTTAGTTAATTAAACAAGTAATACAATTTTTTGTTTATTAAAACTTATATAATATAAAATTATAGTCATATGTCATGACAATTTAAAACCAAATTAATTATAGATTTAAAATTTATTTTAATTCACTAAAACTCAAACAATAAGCATATTTAAGATTTAAATATTATGTATTTAGATTTTTAAAAGTAATATTTTTCATCTAAATTATTTTTATTGTTAAATAAACTAGTTATTTGAAAATATAAAATATACAATACCATTTTAAATTTTTAAAGTTTATTTAGAATATTTTCATCCATAAAAATAAATAATATATTGTATTTTTAAAAATAATTATCAATTTGATATTGTTCACATGTATTCAATTCATGCATAGTAAAAAAATTAAATAAGTTACTTTTAATGTTGTTAATATTTACTTAGCTAATCAGAAATTACTTTTATTATGTTAATGTATCAGTTATATATAATTAAATAGATATATTTACCAATAAATTATTATGAAATTATATATTGTTTTAAAATCTATTCAGGTGTAATTTTTGTACAACATTAATTTATTATTATTATTTAAAAATATTTAGAATCACTTTATCTCTTTTACAATTATTAAATTTGTACATAGTTTGATTACCACACTTAACTAAGAAAATAACAGAATATTATTTTATGAATTATTTCAATAACAGTTGTTATCTATAAATAATTACACATACTTATTATAACTTTAAAGTATTAGAATAAATTCTAATGAAATCATTTTTTACCACAATAAAATTTAAGATAAATAAATTCACTTATTCTCTCTTTCTCTTTCTATATATAGAATAATAATCATAAAATATTTATGATATAATATGAATATTTGAGTTGTAGAAGGTTTGAAACATGCACAACATAATTTTCTAATCAATCCATCAACTAACAAATATATAAGACGTTTCAAAAAATCAAGCAACCAAAAATTAAACGCAATCCACCGAAGTTGTAAATTTCTTATTAAAGTGTGTTTACAAAGACCTAGATAACAAAAGAGGCAATGACATGGCACTCAAGACAAGCACCGTCCATGAGCACAGAACCCACTTAAATGTGTCAATGCCATGACAATCTCTAATGCACTAAATGAACAAACCACCACCCTCTAGATACTAAAACTCATGACACGAAGTCAAACTCCGGTGAATGATCTCTGGACCACTGAACCCATTTCATTGAAAGCTTAAAAATGAGAAAAAACTCCACATAACCATAGTATCATTTCCTTCCAGAATGTGACCTCTAAACAGTTGATTGCAAACTACAAAGTGATGCTCACTGAGGATGCATTCCGAGAGCAACAAAGATCGATTCTGGAGAGACTGTGAAGCTCTCATCGGAGACACCTCACCTGGGTAGTCTCCACACAAAGGCCTCACAAACTGCTATGCACATCTTTTGCAACCATGTACAAGATGCTTCATGCATCACCTCTCCGGAGAATCACAACTCCGTTAGTGCCTGCTCATGGATCTCGTGCTCAGGAACCCGCACCCACAGTTATATCTCTGAACACTCTCAGCTTTCGTTGTTATCTCACTTCCATTTCTGAGCCAGACTAGTTGGCTGCTTCGCCTTTGCCATTCTCACCTTCGCTGAACAGACCTCCGCACTGACCGTCTTCTCCTTCACTGGAGTCAACCGTTCTGCTGTGCTTGCCCACCTCGTTATGCAGTGGTGGAAGTCCCTGCGCATTCTTGTTCATGTCCAGGCTTTACAGTGGCTGGATCTTGATCCGAGCATGTCCAGGCGGGAGGAAGTGGACGTTATCCAGGGACAGCCCGCGGCGAGCAGCAGGAAGATTCTCGTTGTGCTTTCCGGGCCTTGCGCATCCATTGGCGTCAGCTCCTGCAGAGGCAATCAGGAAACGGTGTCAGATCCAGACTCTGCATGAGTTGTCGTTCCCGCCATGTGGGACTTTATAGATACGCGTGACAGCGCAAGTTACCGTCATTAGATGTAACATGCAGAGAGTCATTGCGTCCTTGTGACCTTAAATCTTTGATCCGTAACACAGCCCCATATTATTCTAACTCGGAATCCTCAGTTACTCTGAGCAACTCACTAACCTCAGAGAACATTGCTTCGCATCACCTGACACCTCTGGCTCTAGAACTTTCAAATTGAAATGTGACTTCTAATGCTGTTTTGATTGTGAATAGCCTCTCCTGACTGGAATTTGTTATCGCCTTTCGATGAAAATCCATAAACGTGGGGTATGTACCAAGTTCAGTGGGTAGTCGCACCTCGGCGCTGAAAAAAATGAAGTGCCTTCTGCGCAACCAACGTCACCAGCACTGCATTTCGGAAGCAGAGCTCTCAAGGCGACTGCGCAACCGCCGGGTTGAGGAGCCTTGCGTTGCTGCACAATGATTCCTCAGCCTGCGAATTACTGCTGCGTCCAGAGTCGGCACCAAGAGTCGACTGGACTTGCCAGCTTATGATGACATTCCCGACAGTGGGATGCAGTCTGTAATGGCTGTTGCAGTGTTAACGCATGCTGCCTCATAAGAAGTTTCCCAGCCACTGCGCGATCCTGGACGTTTCTGCTCATCTCGCACGCGCGGCCCATCAGAATCTGCAGGCGAAGAGTGGTCTGAATCCGAGTGCGATCACCTTGCACGGGTTCCGTTCAGGAAGCACGACAATTCAGATGGATCCCGCATGGGAGCGTCGGGCAGAGTAGAGGGCGTGGGCAGAGAGCGAGTGCTCCATTGCAGCGGCAGCATGTGATCTTGAGATGACGGCACGAAGAAGAAGGCTGCGGGGGCCAGGGAGTGCGCCGCTGTTGCCATATCTCCAACCAGCTTGTATTTACATACTTAAATGTAATCATCACAGCCCCACTTACTCAAAAAACAATTAAAGTTTATCGTGTTCATCTGAAAGGCTTTGTTACAAATACATCGTAAACCAACAAACGGACAGAATGACCCAACTCCACTATTCATCTATCCACTATCCTCCATTCAACCCAAAATAACGGATGAAAACTTCTTCCCGCACGGCGAGCCCCGGCGATCGAAACCAACAAGAAGGCCCGAAGAGTGTCGGAGGGCCCGTTAGAAATGGGAGATCGTCTTGACAGACAAACAATTATTAATGGCGTATTTCTTGATGCGCACTGCCAATCCCGGCATTTAAAGCCCAAATCCAGGAGTTCGAGATCCGGCGTTGAACGGAGCCGTTGCTCTTCAACGGCTAATCCACAAGCCAACACCAGCTGCGCCGCTTCGATGTGATCGATCCGCATCTTTGCCTCATCGTCATCACCGCAGCCTCGTCGATTCTCCACTCCGTCCCGACACCTCTTTAGTCTTAACCTCTTTGCACTTTCTCCCCAACAATCCCGCTGTGGGATAGATAGATCTTTCCTGCCTCCTTTACTGTCGGTCGGAGAATCGGAGTTGAGCCACTGGTTTGTACAATTTTGTGATGGTTCTAGGGTGAATCGAGCGGCATGCATGGCTGGATTAATTGCGTTTCCCTGCTGCTGAATTAAGCTCCTGGAGTTGCTGTGGAAGTCGGGCCGGGTTTTTGTCGTTGCATTGTGGATGTCGAATAGCTTGTGGAGCTGAATCACGAGAGCGAGAGTGAGAGCGAGAGAGGAACCTGAGTTTAACTCGTACCTTTTCGAGCTCAATTGGATTTAATGCGGAATTGTGAGGCCCGTTGATGACCCGTCTATGGTAGATGCTGCAACCGTGCGTAAGTGGTTTCTTCCCCGTGACTTTAGAGTCAAGGTTTTAAACATGTCTAATTATTCCATCCTTCGCATTCAATTGAAGTGAAGCTGGAAAGCTTCTTGTGACTTGAAAAGGACCGCTTGCCGAAGCTATTGGGCCGTCGCATTCGTCGCATTCTGAATGCTTCCTTCGAGGCCATCAAGACCATTCTAGTTGACAGATTATGCCACAACTCCAGTGGAGAACTCTGGGTAGAGTTGTCGATGTTGCAAGGAAACAGTTTCAGTAAAGTTTGCAAGGTTTCCTGGTATAGATGATAAGATGAATCGGTCAGTGAATCATAGTACCAAGTGATTGAGCAAGCTTGGCGGTGGACTGGAGTGGGACTAGTGCTCGTCAGAACCGGTTAATCTTCGTTTGAAGATCTTGAGTGGATTGTTGAAATTGATTGTTGCTTCCAGCGTAGGAGGATCGGGCAAGCAGGTGGATAAGAACAGCAAGATGTGGGTCGAACAATTAGCGCAGCCAGCGGCCGGCCGCAAGGCGCATGGCGGGCGCGTGACGAGATCAGCTCCATGTTCACCTGTGAAGGCGCCTGCGAAACGAGTTCCGGCAAGGGTCGACTCGTTCCACGTGGTGCACAAGGTGCCCGTAGGCGACACCCCGTATGTGAAGGCAAAGCACGTCCAGGTGCTTTCCTTCACTCCATATCAATGAACATCAATTGTCAAAGTGAGCAACCAACGTAAAGGAAGTAGGGAACATGACGGTAGATGGACAGTAGTGTACGGCAGAATATGGCGGGCGGTTGTGGAGCTGCGTGGTAGGATTGGAAGTGTTCCCGGAAATGCTAGCGGCAGCGTCGGCAGAGTCGACGTGTTGCACACCTCAAGCGAGGAGATGGTGTAGATTTGAAACGGAACTCGATGATGCCATTGATCCCGAAGTGTATTGGACCTGAGTTGTTAGTGCAATTTGGAAGGGATGTACCAAAAGTTACTGGATGCATGGCACTAGAAAGTTGAGCACTACTGTGTAGTTCTGAGGTAGAGGGATGATGAAGGACAAGCGAGGCTTTGACGATGGCTCTGATCATGTGTTCTCGGATTTCCGCAGCCATCCGCCTAAGCGGACGCCGAAGAAACGTGGGCGTCATACATTATACAAGCAGTTAACGGATGGGGTGTTTGTGCAGTTGGTGGACAAGGACCCCGACCGTGCAATTGCGCTGTTCTGGGCAGCCGTGATCGCGGGAGACAGAGTTGACAGTGCGCTGAAGGATATGGCCATAGTAATGAAGCAGCAAAACCGGCCACAGGAGGCGATTGAAGCCATTAAGTCGTTGCGCAACAGGTGCTCCGACGAGGCCCAAGAGTCTCTGGATAACGTGCTCCTCGATCTGTACAAGGTACGTGTGCAGAAGTAGGTGGGTGGGGGTTTGTGATGGTAACTGTTTGAGGCGCTAGCTTGGCCAAGTAGAGGTCATGCGGCGGTCGTAATCGTTCCCTTCTGGACAGTGCAGAGATGCGGGAGGCTGGATGACCAAATCGACCTCCTATCGCACAAGCTGCATCTGATCCATCAGGGGATAGTCTTCAACGGCAAACGCACGAAGACGGCCAGATCGCAGGGGAAGAAGTTTCAAGTCTCGATCTCGCAGGAAGCGAGTCGTATTCTGGTGGGGCATCAGCACCTGTCGATCGGACCGTTGAGAGCAACGCATGATAGCATGGAAGGTCAGTCGATCGGATGACCGAGCCGGACATGTGTCTGAGCTGGCTTTCATTGGTGATGTTGCAGGGCAATCTCGGCTGGGCGCACATGCAGCAGTCAAATTTTGTTGGTGCAGAAGCGGCGTACAGGTCAGAAATTCCTGGACCCTGAAATGTTGAGATTTACGATGGTGCTAGGCATGATGGGGGTGGAGTTGGTGGTGCGGGTTGGCTGAGAGAATGCATCAATCCTCGGCTGTGGATGATTCTGATTATACAGGTATTGGAAGCATTTGCAGTATCCAGGTAATGTGGACCGGTATATTCACTAACCTGCGCACACTTTTATGGATTTGCAGGAAAGCGCTGTCAATCGAGGCAGACAACAATAAGGTCTGCAACCTAAGTATATGCCTGATGAAGCAAGGTCGTGTGGAGGAGGTGAAGGCCATGCTGCAGAACGTGACCCCTGCGCGCCATGATGACCGATGGGCTTCGGACTCCCACCGCAAATCATACGAGCGAGCTCAGGAAATGCTGCAAGAGTTGGAGGCTTCGAGGAGTGCTGAGGGATTGGTCAGCGTGGAGGAAGAGTTCAAATCTCCTGCGGTCCTTCGTTGTGACGGTGGATTCGAGTTCCAGCCTTCGTCGATGTGGCAGCCGCAACCAGCCCTGCCGCGACAGCCTCGGCGCGTGGCACGAAACAGTCTGCAAGAACAATTCTATCGACCTGCTGATCCTTCCCTGAGGGGCGCACTTCTGGCCACCGCAGACTTCCAACTGTATCGGCAGGATGCTTGCAACGAAGCGTCCGCCATGGTCGGAAGCGAGGCGCAGGGCCTTACGCAACGACGTGAACAGTCGTGGTTCCAGAACGGCTTGTGTGCAGGCTGGTCAGACTCGGACTCGGACCACTCCTCTTGTGAAGATTATAATGGGCTGACCGTGCGAGGAGGTGATAACGAGCAGGGATTCGCAGTGGCTGGGAAACATCCGATCAAGTGGCATGTCCAAACGCTTCAACAGCTATTTGATACTGCGCCCATGGTGGAGAATGACTTCACAAGCGTGCACATCGGAACGAGACTTGGTGCCGAGCCTGGACAGAGCATTCCGCGCCAAGCTGAGCAAATACTGAGCACCAGCAACACCAAGTCCTTCAACCCAGCTGTTGCGCAGCAGCCTTGTGCTCTGATCCTAAAATGTGACGGCGTTAACCGATTGATCGCGTCAAAGCTGCCGCAGTCCACCACCGACTGTGCTCCGCTCACGTTGGATTTCAGCAATGCGGTTCAAAGTGACCCTGCGGCCAACGCCCAGTGTCGCAAAAGCGTAGAAATACGGGTTTGGAAGCCGTTTGGGGTGTCCTCTGGATGCAGTAACAAGCCTAGTCAGAGCAGCATCGGTACGGATGCCGTCTCTACTTTTGTACACATTCTCCACTGTTTGTGGTAGCAACTGAGACTTTTGAGTTGGAATAATATGGGGCTGTGCCATGGTTCAGAGATTTAAGGTCAGAAGGATGCAATGATGCACTGCATATTGCACCTGATGGCGACCACCTGCGCCGTCACTCATATCTTATGTCTCGCATGGCGCGGACGACAAGTCATGCAGAGAGTTGATCTGACACCATTTCCTGATTGCCTCCGCAGAAGCTGACGCCAATGGATGTGCAAGATCCGGAGAGCACAACGAGAATCTTCCTGATGCTCGCCGTGGGCTGTCCCTGGATAACGTCCACTTATCCCCGCCTGGGCATGCTCGGATTAAGATCCAGCCGCTGCAAAGGCTGGACATGAACACGAATGCGCCGGGGCTTCCACTACTTCACAACGCGGTGGGCAAGCGCACCAGAACGCTGACTCCAGTGAAGGAGAAGACGGTCAGTGCGTGGGGCTGCCTGGGATTCACCCAAAGCGCGGACGGCCTAGAGTTGAGCCAGAAAAACACGGAGAACGAGGTGAAGGACCGGGATCTTGTGTGTGGAGGTCTGTTCAGCGAAGGTGTGGATGGCGGGGGCGTGGCTGCCGACTTGTGTGCCACAGAAATGGAAGTGAGGCGGCAGCGAAGGCTGAAAGTGTTTAGAGAAATGGCTGTGGGTGCGGGTTCGTGAGCACGAACCAACTGTGTTGTGATATTGCGGAGAGTTGCTACTGGAGCATCTTGTATGTAGTTGCAAAGGACGTGCACAATAGATTGGGGCTCAGTGCGGAGACCAGCAGGTGGGGTGGCTCCAATGAGAGCTTCGCAGTCTGTCGAGGATCGATCACAATTGCTCACTCACTTCCAATCAGTGGCCTCCTTGGTCGCACAGTCCACCGGGAAATGCGTCTTTGGTCTCACTGTAGGTAATGATAAAACATGGCACTGTCATGTATCGACTCCGACCATCGCAGCCATATCCTGGTTGACATGTTTGAGACTGTTGTTTGTTCAGCATGGCTCCATTGCGGGGAAGGAGGCCTATCTGTAAATTGTGTGCTCTGAGGGTGATCACTGGATTGTGTTGCTCACCGATGTAGCTGATGAGCATTTGTAAATGTTATTATCATTATTATTATTATTATTATCATTTCTGTTAAGCATTCTATTTTCTAACAGAGTAGATTCTCACTACATTGTGCAAACATGGACTATACACCCCGTGTCTGAATTTGGAATCCGTGTTTGGAATACGTGTTGGATTGTGTATACATGCATGTTATTATTCCATTGTGGCAGCACTTGTTTACATTAATTTTTCCACGAATACTTTAGGTTATCCCATGAAGCAACGAAGAAGTTTGTGTGTTGATAATTTAGTTTGAGATTTGAACACCTGTCACCAAGATAATTGATCATATCTTGAGCCTTCATTTGAGCTTCTACATTGTCTGTCTCACTTCATTTCAATACAGGCGTTGCATGACAGTGTTCAATCACATGCAGATCATGCGATTTTTTAATCAGTTGCCCTCATTTGTGTCTCCGGAAGGATAGGGTCAAGGTCAAGACTGTCATGAGCAGTATCAGAACGCGGGAGTAACTTCTGTCACAGTATCAAAATGGATCATGTAGCCTCTGGCTTTATGAGACATGCGTGCATTTACTCGTTTGGTCTGAGTTGCCATTGAGTGCTGTTTTTACTTTGGAGAGCGACAACGCATCTGTACTTTGACATTGGTTGCGTGCGACTTGAAACCAATCACACATTCTGTAGAATTGCGGAAATTTTGACAGGTACAGGGAAGGGCGGCTGGTTCACATACCTTAAGGTTTACATTCACAGTTTTGAAGATCTGCTCGTGTATACCCCGCACATAGCCCTAGTCTGTCTTGAAGGTTCGTTGCAGAGTCTGTTTGTAACCATTTCTACATACATATATGCAAGTTTTGAATGTAAAGGTAAATGTGAATTGATATGCTGTAGTACAAGCATACTAACTACGGCGCTGAAGTATTTTCAAACAAAATCGACTCACATTGTTTCAGGAGTCAGAACCATTGTTTGCTGTATAATGCTATGAAGGCGACCAGGACCTTCACCTCTGATATTTCCTCCTCGACAGGGTACTTCAGCAGAATTGTGCACTCAAAACCCAGAAGATAAAGCCAGAGGAAATAAGAAATGGCAAACATCCTTGCTGAGTTTCCATCAAAATTCTTGGATGGAAATGAAATCTACAGATTTACTATCGTATACAGGAGCACAAAGTGCTACGATGAGTGCAAAAGTCTTTTCTTTGCCCTCGATCCTCTATATCCTATAAGGAAGTAACTAGATTTTACATAGCTCGCTACGCTACTGCCTGGTAGCCAACTGCCCGAAATGAGCGTTAGAAATAAAATTGGTGCTCGGTGGGTTATGGTGTTCTAACTCCCTTTTGTGTATAAGCTTTAGTAAGGAGCTAGCTTTACGCTTAGCTCGTGGAGTGCCCATCGTTAGAAGCGAGCACAATGAAGGAACTGCAGTGCTAACCTCAATCGCAGCGGTAACAATTTGTTCTCCCCCACTCCTGCAGAGCGTGAGCAACACAGCGATTGCATTTTCTCTCCCCTTCGGAGTACCCACTCTCAACAGACGTACCAAGATTGGAATTGCATTTGCCTCAGCAATAGCCGTGAGACCTTCAGTAGATCCTGCCACAAGGGCTAGGATCATTAGCGCGTCGTCGGCAATTCCAGCCTCTTCTTCACTGAGGAGCGAAACCAGGACCGTAACAGCACCTGAATTTACAATAGTTGACTTGTTACCATGATAAACGGCAAGATTGAATAGAGCAGAAGCTGCATCTTTCTTTCCCCTCCGCGGTGTCCCATCTCGAAGCAGCATCACAAGGCCAGGAATAGCATCAGGTCTCTTGCCAATAACTACCTTATATTCATCCACCACTGATAAGGAGAACAGCGTTGCTGCAGCATTTTCTCTCGACTCCATGCTCCCGCCAAACCTGAGGACTGCTATGATCGGATCCAGGGCACCAGCACTAATAATCAAGGACTTGTTCTTGTCATATATTGATAGATTGAGAAGCGCAGTGACGGCATTTTTTTGTGTCTTTGGATCCTTCGAAGAAAGAAGCGTAACTAGGTACGGAATCGCTCCTGCGTCTGCTATACACATTCTGTTATCTGCGCCACATTTGGCAAGCAATCGGAGTTCATATGCAACCTGTTTCTGCACCTCGGGAGACCCAGTTGCGAGTTTACCTACCAAAAAGGACGCTGTCATTTTGGTTGCTTCAAGAGCGGCCTTAGAGCTCGCAACCTGATTGTTTCCTGCTACGCTTTTGGAGCTCTTCTCAGGCTTATCGAATGGAATATGATTATCTTCGCACCACTGAGTTATCAAGCTCCGTAGAGCATAATTAGGAATCAAATTCAGATGTCCAAGCTTCTGTCCACTCTTTGGGCATGTGGTATGATTTGCCTCAATCCATTTTGAAATTGATACCCGATCGTACGTCTGACCAGAGGCAACAATCACGGGATCACGCATAAGGTCGAGTGAGATAGGGCAACGGAACTCATCGGGTGGATTCGCAATGACGTCAAGTCTTCCACTCGAAGAGACCTCACAAGAGTCTTCGGCAGATGACTCTTGAGACCCGTTACTATCTTCCATCTCCGTGACCCCATACAGGACACACCTACCGTATCGGACAAACCCTATGAGGTTGGTGATTGAAGCGAGACTGTGTTCCGAGTCATCTTCCGACTCCAATTGCGCCTCCATCCTCTGTAGTTCCTTCTCACAGTCTCTGGCATTCTTTAGCCCCAAATTAGCAAATAAACTTTGCAATTGTCTAGCGTCAGGCTCCTCTTCTCTCTCAACTCGTGCTAGAAGCTCGATCACCTCCTCCGCCAGCGCATCCTCCATTGAGTCCACAAACAGATTCGCTCTTTGAACCTGCATCTTAACTAGCTCCACTTGCTCTCTGACTTCGTCAGGTACATCAAGAAGATCTAAAGGCAACATCTCTAAAGCATCCGCCAGGCTGCCCGTTAATTTTTCCAACTTCTCCGAAGTATTTTTATTCCGAAAGATTGATAAGAAGACGCTAGCTTCTCTACAAGCTTCTATCATTTCCTTAGTTTTCATCATTACGTGGTAAATCTCACGGAAAGAGATAAGAGCCGATGGGGGCATTGGTGGATTCATGTCCCGTACCTCCTCAAACAACGGAGACAAAAGCTTAATTCTACGGGAAAGATTCGCCGCATTCCGCTTCTGACACACTTGAGATCTGTCACAGTTAGCAACCTGCTGCGCTAAAACAACTAACGAATTCGCCAACGCCTGAGATGACAGGATCGCGGGTGGAGGCGACATGGTCGTCATGGCAGCAGCTACTGCCTTTCGCTTACTCCCAGACCACCGCGATCTTTATTCCACACATTCCATGTCCTAATCTCTACCTGCAACTCCTCCAATCCATCACGATCTAAAACACAACATCCGTCTGTCACCTACAACTCCACCTCTAGCTTCCACCTTCCTCTAACACGAAATTCACGCCAAAACTTCCCAGAGCATGCCACAATTATTCCACTATGTAATCCTCGCACTCGATCGCCAGCAGAGACTTTCCCTACGGCAAACAATCCGACAGCAGCCTACGCAATCAGCTCTCTACTGGTCATCCAACCACCACCACGCATTCTCAATAACAATTCCACGATCCCCTCACTGACCTAGTCCGACCACAAACTCTATGCCACCTCCATGAGCTGTCTCCCTCCCGAAAACCTGTTCAATGTGGCCTCAGAACACCAAATCCAGAAAAAAAAAAAAATGGTTGACGAATCGCAAGGTTCTCTGTGAATCGAGGGCAATGGCGGTGGCCAGCCGCAGCGTGAAAATGGAGCAGCAAAAGGAAAAACCACATTGATGGCTCCGGAAGCAGCTGCACTATAAGTACAACGAAGAGCAATGACAGCCGCAACTTGCCGAAAGACGCCTCGATACATACGGATTCGGCGCGTTTCGTATCCTTATTATACGGGCTCGTATTGGACATGGTATAGTATATAGTAATGGTATTGTGTAATATTCAATACGACAGAATTTATGTAGATTTGGTTTGAATTCCCGCTACATGTTACACGATGGTATGATAGTGATCTTTGACTTCACTCTACCTTCATTTCTTTTACGTTTTTAATTTAATTTGATTTTTGCCCTTGTATTTTTTTGTAGATGGTAGGAGGTAATGTAGATATTGTTTAAAGATGTGTTGGTTTGTATGCAACTTGAAGGATATAATGAATTCTTATTGTAAATGTAGATGGTAGGAGGTAATGTAGATGTTGTTTAAAGATGTGTTGGTTTGTATGCAACTTGAAGGATATAATTGCAAAAATGTTTTATAATAAATATTTTTCTATGTAGAAAAGTTGGTTGTTGTCACAAGAATAAAATGACAAAATTCTATTCCATTAACTGGGTTTGTATTAACAATAGAATAGAGTTAAGTGACACAAATAAAACAAATATTTGTTTATTTATATTTTTAACCTATATACAAGGTTATTCTTCCTAAGTCTCTTAAAGATTTTAGCATAATGCATGTAGATTTCTTCTTCTAGCTTTTCATATGAAAAAAAAAAAAAAAAAAAAAAAAAACATCTAATTGTTTTAATTCCAAATCATGTTATGTAATTGTCACCTATAAACAAACAGAAGTAACCTTTATTACATATAAAGAAAAAAATAGTTTTTTTTTTTAACATATTAATGTGCAAAATTAATGCTATCTAATCTTAAACTATAATATTTTAAAATTATTCTTATTAAAATTATTCTTATTAAAATTATTTTTATTATACTATGATTATTTAGCAAGAATATATTATAAATAACATGTTGAACAAGAAAAATAATAAATCTCTATATATTTTTTTAAACAAAAAGGTTCTAGTTGTGTATCACTTGCATAGCAGTATAGTAATAATTTTATCAAATCTAAAGCAAAATTATACTATTTAATATATCTAACATAATATGTATTTATCAAATTATTATTATTTGTGAAAGCATACCAATATTTGCAATAATACATAAAATGATTGTATAGTTTTAGACATTCTATAATCTTTTTGACAAAAAGATAATTCCTTTATTGTATAAATTTTTTCTTATACTTTAAACTATTATTTATTTTAAATAATATAATTTTATATTTTATCTACTATCCATATAATTTAATTATATAAATAGATATTTATTAGTTATTTATATTCTAAATTAATAATTAAGTTAATAATGCATATTTTATTATATTAATCATCTTAAAACCAAGCCAAACTTTGATGCTATTCAAAAAAAATAAAAAACAAAAAAAATCTTATATATCCATTTTTATTCAAAAATAAATTTTGATTAAAAAATATAAAATAAGAAGAAGAAACATACCAATTTCAAGGTAAGGGTATTTAGTTTGTACATTTACCATTTCATTTGTTCATGATACTAGTTGCAGCTCTGCCTAGCCAACTGCATATGGGCAACAAGTGAGTAGCATGCTGAGCAAAATTGCAACTAATATGAATTATATGAGATTACAATCCAAAGTTAGCATCTGCGAAGGTTGGTGCCAATGGCTAAGGGTTTTGGTAACTTCAAGCTAGTCTCAAGTTTGATTCTAGCCACTTGCACAATAGACTGTTTGTGATATATCTATGTTTTGATCCCTCCTATTAGTGCTTAATCACTTCTCTCTAATCCTCCTTCAGCTCTTACCAAGGTCCCTTGGCATTTGCTCCCCTTGTCCCTACATTCCAAATTTTGAAAATAAGCAAGCATGGGCAAGTATATAATTTTTTTTTTTGTTAAAATTGCCCAAAATCCATTCATGAATGAAGAAGAAAAATTACCATGATACAAGCTGAGTACCTATCCCTCTACCGCCCAAACGTACAAACAAACAGGCTGATACTTGATATTAAAAAGAAAATTATCATTGTAATCACACATGAATAAACTAACATTTTCTAACTACTATTTTGACCTAAAAGGTTCATTTATTATCATCATTTAAGAATCACTTGTATTTTAACACTTCACAGGGTCTGTATGTACATGAACGCGTATACACTCACATACACATGTTTTTAACTGACTACCAGCAAGTGATAACCAAGAGATCGGGCTATAATTTCGGTCAGCCGGGGAAATTTCAGAACAAAACAAAGAGCACAATCAACGGCGCCGATGTGCGATGCCGGCGGGGGGCTCTGCAACTGAAGTTCACGCACATGCTACCTCAGCCAGTCCCATTCATTTCCACGTCCATCGACGGCGCCACGTAGATCCTTTTCCCGTTGGCGCTTCTGACACTGACTTCCGAATGCTACATACTCTCTCTCCCGAACAGTGCCGTGGCTTCGTATTTCCCTTTTTACTATTTATTTTATTACGAGTCAAAAAATAAAAATAAAAATGCTGAAGAAGATACATTAATTTCACATGAAGCAGAAGTATACATTATAGAATCATAGTTTGAAATGAATAAAATAAACTCATCTTTAAGCAGTGGTTGTTACCATTATTGGATATGTCAACCGCTTTTTCCTTGTCTTTTTTATATTTAATAACAATAACGATTATTATTAGCCACCTAAAATACTTAATCGTGTATTTCCATAAAGTCACAATGCAGTAAGTTATCCGAAGTCCAACGGCATTAATAAAGATTAAGTAATGGAGGGCTATTACTTGGTGAAACACCCCGTTGCATGCAAAGGCGGATGAACGAATACATACTAAATGGATGAATTTGTACATGGATGCAGAAGTTGGAAGAGGGGGATTGTGAGCCACGTGGTACTGGGCAATGATTCGGGTGAGAATGCCAAGGCCGTTTCAAAGTAAAGTTTGCCGCACACCATGACTTCAGGGGGGGATTTGGTGTAGCCGCCTCCACTTCCTCCTCTAAACCTAGTGCCCATTCTACCCATCTCCTCCTCTGCCTCTAAACTTAGCTTACAATCCATGGACCTGGTTGGACCGCCTGTATGATTCCAGTGAATTCCGGCACCTTTCAGGTGGACGACGAGCGCTTGAATGAAGCATCGTTTGTTTTTACCGCTGGGTGCAGTTCGAATGAAGAGACGAAGCGCATCTCCATCTATGGAAAGAAGCAAAGCAGCAAATGGGAAAAAGAAAAAAAGAAAGAAGAAAAAGATGCTCGCGAATTTCCGTTGTTCTCTCTGCAAATGCGACGTGAGGCTCGGTGGTTGAGGCGTTCGCTAGACGAGCCATTAGGAGAAATTTCGGGTCATCACCGCAACTAGACAGAGCTGATCTCAGATCTCCACCTAAAGTGACTGTTGTCAGCGGTGCGAGGATTCTGCGACAGGAGTATCGAAAGAGGCGGTGAAGCTGCGAATTCAAGTATTCGGTCCACTCCGAAGCGTTCACAGACTGGGGCGATTTTGGTCAGTCGCATAGGTTTCTAAAAGTAGCCAGGTAAATTTCTACCATATTTAGGAGACGGGGTAGTAAGGAGCTTCGAGGATGGAGCGCTTTCTGGTCAGACACACGCTGCGCATGCTGCATTGTGTGAGTTTGTGTGAAAGTACCTCCCTCGTAATCATACCCCCCACTAAAAAACGCATCTCCTTGTGCCGTCCAGCTTGCTACCTTGGAAACCCATAGCCATGACCACTGGGACTTGGTCTCTGCGAGATTGAGCCGCCCCCACCATCGTCGTGAAGGAGTTGCCAAGGACAGCATGAATGAAAACCTGTCCAATCTGGACCTACTGATTCAGCAACGAAGACCGGTATCACTGTTCAGTATTGATACGTACCATTCTGGGCACGCCAGAGGAGGGTCATCTGCAGCGTCTAGGCGTCTAGGTAAGGACTGCCTGGGTCATTGCTACAGAATTGCGTATAGTATGTGTAAAGAGACTCGTTTCTCCAGTGGGTTCCATACGGGTAGTAGAAGGAAACTGCTGGAATGCACCTCTAGAAACGGGGAATGGCAGCTAGTTGAGCGGTGCTTTCTCATCCACGTTGATTAGGAGAATTAGATTGGTCCGTCTGTGTGTGTGCATCTCTATAGAATGACAAGATAAATATCTATGCACACATACCTGCGGTGCAGCGTGGTTTCGATAAAGCCTGTACAAGGTTGAACTCGCTTGTACGAATTTGCACCGTCATTACGACTCAACGATAGAAAATTTTGATATTCTGTCATTAAGGCTATGTTTCAAGGTGCGATTGTGGAGTACCAGTTCCTGGGTTTATCAATACAATCTCTGCTTAGTAAGAGTTCGCTTGAATCCTTACGCTCGGTCAAGGTCTCTTTTTAATGAAGCGTCTCCACTAACGTGACAGGCAAGAACTTAAAAATATACCAGAAACAAGAGATCGAAAACAGAAGATTGAGGAAGTGCTTCTAACCAATGAATTGGTTCAGCCTTCGTTCAACCCATGACAGTCATGTTCATTCTTGGTACAGCCCTCCACAATGCATCGGTAGCAATTCAGTCCCAACCTAGTCCTGAGCACTAAAAATGCACGTCTGCTTTAGAGATTTCCTCTTTGTGAGGAAAGTGATTATGTAATAGTGGATACATGATGCACAAGGAAACAGTATCAACCCTACCCAAAACTTTCCTGCTTTGGTGGGTAAGTACAGTAGCCACTCAAAGGTGGCCAAAATAAACTCTTCAGGTTTCCAGAGTTCCTATCTGGAAAAGATCAGCAGCCGCAGGTACTTCGCAAATCGCTGAGCACCAGTGTGCATGCATGATACAAGATCACACGTAGTAGTAAATTTGAAAGTCCACTACAAGTGTGATTTTTATCACAATCATGAGTAAATCATGAACTCTTAGAAGTGCTAGAAAAACGTAGCTCGTTCCCCATCTGTGAATGTGTTCTACAAAATTTGCAGCAAGCTGACACATGGTACATTTCAAACTAAGAATATAATCAACAGGCTGTCTCGGACCTGGCAGCCAGCATCTTCCGCAGCATTAATACCTGTATACACCAGCAACAGGGTAACATGTCCACAGCTTAACAAGGTGCGTCACTATTAATGAAACGGCAGGACTTCTCCAGGCTATGAAGTAACCATCTCAGGCTTCAATATCTAACTGCATCGTTTGTCAGAACTAGGGTTGCGATGGATTGTAGGGCTCTTCGTGAAATACTGTTTCTTGTGAAAAATTGAGAGCTACAAGCCCCAATCGCAAAAAGAATTTTTCCCCGTGGTATGTTCTTCCTTAAACCTTTCTTTATATGTTGTACTATCAGTCGACACCAACACTTCTAAGACCTGCACACTTTTAAATCATTTTTGGGATTGGAGTTTCTGCCGTTTTGCAAGACCAGCATTCAATATTAAGCGTTATTATTCTATGATTGAGGTATTTATTATCTTATATTTGACTAGAGAACCGTAAGAAAACCTACCAAAAAGCACAGATAACAGCCGGTGGGATAGCTTCCCCTGAACGGGGACTGCACATTGACGTTTTAAATCACTGTAATGACCTTCACAATTCTCCTGAAAGTTTCGGGAATATTGAATTATGGCTTGACAGATCCTTTGTCGAAGGGCCTCTGGATGATGAGCAGCTTGTTATAGCATGCAAACCGGGAGTGCAAAAGAAGAGAGGATTTGGTTGGGACCAGCGCACCTCCTGTTGCAAATCCAGGACTTTGGACTCGCTCTCGTGCTTCTCCTCCATAGCCCGTACGACTGCTGCTTCTATCAACCTATTCTCCGCATCGACCTACCAATCCATTGGAGGGTTTATCAACCTTAAAAATATCCATGAACTGACATGAAATTACAACCAACAATTCAATGTCCATAGAAATCCAGCGTCAAATGGAACAGACAACTTCGTAACAAAGATTTTAGGATATACACAATCCGGATAAATATGTCACAAGCTTGCACAGTCAAAAGGAAAGCAAGAAAAATAATTTCCATGCAAGAAAGTAATGCCCACCTGACCAAATGAACAGACCCGTTGTCGCTCAATTTCAAGCTGTTGCCGTAAAAATGTTTGCTCCTGAATCAAAACACCAACTTCTATTAAGTTACTCTCTCACCACTGACAGTACTCTCAGCATTGAAAATGATTTGTACATCACTGTTCAACCATTTGCAACATTTTCCTGAATTGCAGGAAAATGTACCAGGGATTCTCAGACTCATAAAGTCCTCCTAGCGCAAACAAGTATATACTTCGAGCAGCATGTATAGAGAACATCACCAAATATTGATTTACATTCTTTAGTATAATAACAATGATAATGCTTCTACTTTTTTTCTTGTTCTAATTCTTATTATTATCATCATCATCTTGGGGCTGCTTAGAGAATCGCTCCTGAACAAGAAGCTCTCACAAGAAACCATTTCTATTAATGTACGAAGCTCTTAAATACCTTGCGGACATTTTCCAACCAAGCAGCATCAACAAGCCACTTTTGCTGCCGTCGTCCAGGTGAAACAGGAGGCAAGACTGAAAGAGAGTAATCATCGCGAGGCTGACCGTGACTAGTGCTAGAGCCGATACTGCCACCGTGACGCCCAGCACTGCACTCAACAGAAATCATCATTACCAAAAAGTACATGCACACTCCCCTTTATTCATACATACAAACCTAACAACCAGAAGAAAGCGGCAGGAACTCCTACTGAAAAAGTAAGGCAGAAATGCTGTACGAACAGCATACCAACCTGGGAAATAGTTCATTATAAGCTTCCTTACCAAGTTCCACGAGATTCACATTGAAAGAATAAATAAGAGCCGTGCTATACTGCTGACACTTCAGATCAAGTACATAACTCACCTACAAAGTTATCTAAGGAAACATCTAATCCCAGAAGACTGAGTGTTCAGCAGCACGAAATTGCTTTGCATATCCATCTTCTGTTCTTATGCCAAAAACATGCAAGAAATAAAAACAGTGAACAGGCCGGCAGAGGGATGTACCCGCTGAAATTTTCGACATCCCAGTATGCGTCTGGCTGGATCTCCCTGATACTGGAAAAACTACGCCCATTTCTATCTCCAAGAGAAGATTTTGTGCGTATTCGCAAGCTTTCCGTTCCACTTTCCAAAGAAAGATGAGATGTGAGAAGTCCGTCATGCCTAACCATGTTTGGTAACGACCTGTCCCTGTCCCCTTGAATGAGAACAGCATCAAGGCTAGCTCCTCTTTTCAATTCTCGTACTGATGCAGCAATCTCAGCACTTTTTCGTTTCTTCTCCGACTCTTCCAATTTTTTTTGAAGATCCAGCATATACTGATCCACCTCCTCCAAGTGCGATGCATGTACCTTCACCATTCCTTCCTTCTTAGGTATATTCGCTAACTTGGCTTTCACATCGATGTCACCATGCTTGATAGACCATTCCAGCTCTCTTAGGGCTCCACGCACTAAAGCTGTTTCCCCGCGTTCGTCGGCTAGTTGATGTAGTATTTTGTCGTTTGCGGCTAGGAGTTCTTGCTCCTTACGCATCCACCCCTGCTGCCATTTTTGTTCTCGCATGCTTAGCATTTCCTTATATTCTTGAATCAAAGCTGCTTGACGTCTCTCCCACTCAGCCTCTTTATCCATCTTAGCCTGAATAAGTTGTGTTTCTTTATTATCCAGCTCTTCTCTTAAGCTCACAATTGCATCCATGGCTTCCTCAATTTGTTTATCAACATTGGCTACACGACAAACAGCTGCCTGCAGGTCAGAGTTGCCCCAGGAATCAGTGCCCTCCAGCTTCCTTTGTCGTTCGGCACTCAACTCCTCAAGAAGTATGATATGCTCCTCCTCGAGCCTCTGGTATTCAGCCTCAGCTGCTTCCCGAGTCCTTTGTTCTTGCTCGAGTGCAGCCGTCAGAGCATCCTTTTCTTTTAACAAAGAATGGATCCTTTTAGATAACCTCTCCTCCTCATCTTTCCTTTGCTCATCAAGTGCTTCTAAATCTTCCTTTAAATTAAAAATATCCTCTTCTTTCTGCCTGGCCCACTGTCTTGATTCAAGCAACTCTTGCGTGATTGCATCCAGATCGTTTTGCCAACTTTCTTCTTTCTCACGGATTTCTGCAACAAGACGGCGTTTTCCAGCAAAATGCATCTCCATCACTTCTTCTCTTTCTTTCCTTTCTTTCTCAACTTCTCTATCAATGCTCGACACTTCGTTTCTAAACTTCTGCATGAGAGCCTCCATTTGACGTTCTCTAGCATTGAGATGAGCTACCAGGTCCTCTGCTTCAGCTGTCTTAGATGATAATTTTACCTCCAGATTCTTTTTCTCAATGTCAAACTGCTTCAATTTATTCTGAAACTCAGTCTGCATCTCTTCCATCAGCGTTGAAGTACTGAAAACTTTTTCCTCAAGTTCCTCTTTATCTCGTCTAAGTTTCTCTATGCAACATATTCCAGGATCTAGTTCTGCAACTTGTTCACCCTCAATTGTGTCAACCTCATGGACAATTTTCTCAATGCTCTGGCAGCTTTCTCCATCACTATCTTCCGAACTCCTATCTCCTTTGAAACTCTCACATGATGCATCCGTTTGTGAACAAGTTTCTAGCATCTGTTTCGGCTGATCGTGAACCTGATGAGGATTCTCTAATGCATGCTTAACATTTTTAAACGATATCTCCAACTCTTCGAGCTCCTGCTTGAGAGAACTCAATCCTCGATCCTTGGCATCAAGCAAAGATGTCCACTTCATAACTTGCTCCTCAAGCCATTGCTCCCGTTTCAAAACGAACGCTTCCCAACCAGCTTTCTCATCAGACCATTGCTTACGATATGCTTCCAGCTCAATGTCAGAAAGTTTCCTTTCTTGCAAAGCTTCGGTGTCCCGTTTCTTGTACTTCGACTCCCAGTGACCGACGGCAGCCTCCAAGTGACTGGATTTTATGATCAAATTCTTCTCTCTCTCCACCCACATCGCCTCCATCTCTGCTTCTCTATCTCTTTCCCTTTTCAACTGCAAATTAAGCTTCTCTTCCAGATTATCCCTATCTTTTACTGCTGCATCCCGCTGCAACTTCCACCGAGTGGACTGCTCGATCAGTTTAGACCTTCTTTTACTAAGCTTCTTGGAACTCATCCCTTGCAGCTCCTTGTCCAGGTCCTTCGAG
The DNA here is from genome assembly GCA_036785485.1 of Physcomitrellopsis africana. NCBI lineage: Eukaryota > Viridiplantae > Streptophyta > Bryopsida > Funariales > Funariaceae > Physcomitrellopsis > Physcomitrellopsis africana. The sequence continues at coordinate 156,799 of JAWRVF010000338.1, forward strand.
ACAGATGCTAGCTTGCTTGCGACATCTTCCTCAGCATCCTCAACATCAGGCGTTAACTTCTCCTTCATACTCTTCAGAAAAAACGTTAGCCTTTTCAGCTTCTCTTCATATTCCCCTCGTATCCTCATTTCTTCCTTCAAATTTTCTAGCACTTGATCCACTTCCAGACGTGCTTCTCTTCGTCTCTCTTGCTCGACGGACAAGGCCAACTCCGCCTCTCTTAGCATACCAGACACCCTACTCACCTCCCTCTCCATGGCGAGCAATCTACTCTCCAACTGGAGTTCCTTTTCGTGCGACTCCTGCGGATCTTGCTGTAAAGCATTCTCTAAGGTGGGTGCCTGCGAGGTGGAATGAATAACGTGCCGTTCTTTCTTCGCCTGTTCATCACCTTCCTTAACCATCTCCTCAAAAGCAAGAAAGACAGCCTTCTGCGGGCTAGCTGCGGTCTGTTGATTTGAAGTAGCAGCTACCACTATCGAATCATTGGATACAGTACTACCTCTGTCAGCTGCAACTTCCAGTCTTGATTCATCACTAACGCGCTTATTACTTAGCATGCTCTGCATGATGTCGTCGATCTCATTCTGCTTCTTCTGCAGGACGAAGTCCTTTCTAGGAGGACTAAGACGCAACTCGTCCTCTAGCCGCCGAATCTTCCCCTGCAATATCCCAACTTCATCTTCAATCTGTTCCTCATATCTTTCCATTTCAAAACCCCTCTCTTTTCATTCCATCCTCTGTGCTTCGTTCTCAGCACGCATACTGAACCACATTTCATTGATTAGCTGTTCAAATTCAACCTGACCCTCGACAATATGCTCAATTCTCTGAACCTGGCTTCCAAATCACCTTCTTTTGCAGCTTAATCCCTCAGTTGCTTTAAGACAAAGCTTGGCATCATTTGATGAGCGTTCTTTCTCTCTCCAGATGATGACCTTATACACAGCCCTTAAGCAGCTTGCCCTGAAATATCCTCCAGATTGGCAGGTTTGACAACGATTACAATAGGAACTAGTTCATTCTGACAACCTGCAAATCTTCGAGCACCGTTTCGAAGTTCTCTCTTTCTCGGAATTCCAAATCACAAGAACCATCAATCCTGCTGTTCGTCGCTATGCAGATTTTTCAATCTCTAGGGGAATAATTTGAACACTAATTCTTTAAGTCTTCCACATGATACCATCAGCTTCCCACTTCCATTTTCATGACTCCTACACGATTCCTCAAGCTCCTCTGAACTTTCAACTGTAACGCTAGAGTTCTGGACTACATTACTTCCTTGCCTTTCTCTTGCGAAAACACTATTTAACTCTAGGGTTCCCCAGAAGCATTAGAGAGTAGCCACTTTTTCCGCCATCAAGTAAAGAAGGCTTCTAGAGCTCCTGCCATCCTGCTGGAGGTCTGAAGTACACGGTCAACTTCATAAATTCATCACTTACACTCGTGCACATATGCTCAGTCCTAAGGTGCCACCCTCAAAGAACGTAATCGGTTTACTCCAGATATCCATTTCGTTTCTCCAGGTCTGCACATAGCAATTCACGTTGATAACCCTGGTGTCTTTGACTTAAGCTTTCGAATAAAGAGCCAGGGTTTTATGAAAAGAAAATTAATGAACAGAATGGCATTTTCTCGTAGGCAAAGAGCAGATTAGTCAACCTAAGAATCATCTTGTGTCGACTACAGACCGAGCACGAGCAATCCAACTAAGTACAGTGCAAATCTCCACAGCTCCATAAACATGGTGATTGCCATTAATCTACCGAGACTGAACGCGATCTAACCGCTAAACATCTTCGAATTTGGTTTTCTTGCGTACACAATAAAATTCAGAATACAAACACGACAGTACACCGAAAGACCTAATTTTCACCAACAGACTGCGCAAAGCAACACGGGAAAAATCTAACCAGGCAATTGAAAATCCACTAGCACTCAGACTTCCAAAGCTAAGAGTATAATGTGAGAAAAATTCTATACGAGATATATAAGAACACAAATTCAACAGAAAAAAACCAGCACATCGCACGCTGCAATCTCCCCTAAATTCCGAACAAATGCCTCCCATATTCCAATAACACCGTCCTACAAGCTACGGCGACTAAGTCAATAGCGGCGGCAAAACAGAGGCGCTCACCTCCGTGCACGGTGCAACAGCTCCAGAATTGAGGTCTGCTAAACTCCACAAAAAATTGCATCGAGCATGAAGAGTTTTCCAACACGACTCGTTCAGAAGGTTTCGATGCGCTTATCACACTACCCAGTACTTACACGACCGCTACATCGCTAACGTTGTAGAAACCAGAATCTCCAACATCTGGGACGACATTCGACACTGGACTGCAAAACCTAAGTTAATCCAGGGCACACTGAGCACGAAGCAGGGCTTCACGAAGCTCCGTCTCTAAAAACGCACAAGAATATACTCCCAGCCAACGAAAAGAGCCTCACAAAACAGTGACCCCACACGATGCGAAGAATTTCCCGAGAAGTAGATTACTCCTAGAGTAAATTCGAATTCTCCTGAAACCTTTTCGACCATTGACTCGAGACTTGTCAGATGCTGTGAATCTACTGATCTGACTCTAAATAACAAGCATCAAATCTAAAGGTCGCTTGCGACGCTTGAGGAAGCAAACCATAGGCCCGCCTCCTTTCCTCGTCGCGGCAGCGTGATTCCACAGAAATGCGGCCAAGGACTCCCTTTCTTTTTTGCGGAAACCGGCGGAAGTGGCCGCGGAGAGCTCGGTCTTCGGTGCCCGACAGCTAGCTCCCACAATGATGCGGCGAAGGGCTCCTCTCCTCTTTGGGGAATCCGGCGGGTGTGGCCGCGGATATCGCGGTCTTCGGTGCTCGAGGGCCCCTAAACTCCACCAATTCCGTGGGCTCCAATTCGCATATAACGTTTCTTTTCTTTTCCTTTTTCTTTTTTCGAACTTTATCCCGTTCTCAAACTTTTTAATAATGCTTCTTTCTTTCTTTCTTTCTTTCTTTCTTTCTGTTTTCATTTTATTTGATTCTACTTTGAAGGTGTTTGATTTGTATTGTTATGGTGTTTGTGGTGGTAAAATGGAAATAAAGAAGTTAGTAGTAGTAGTAGTAGTAGTAATAAATGATATACTTCTCCATGGTACTTTAATTACATGTCATGTATGGTGCAATAAGACAAAGAATGTGTATATTCATGCTTATATTTATGGGAACGTACCATATCATGTTTTACACACCTCAATAATTTCTTAAAATAAATTTGCTTCATTATTCTATGTTAACTTATATCACCTCTTGTGCTTGAAACTTATTATATATTTTTTAACTTTTAATACTGAAAAATGGTATTGTTAAAGATGTAATACAGAATTAAAGTTTGCTTTTAAACGGGAATATAAAGAGTATCTAAAAGATTGAAGCTTCAGTCTTTTCATTTATTATTGGAACAAAAGTAGATCATCCATGATGCAAAAAACTTTGTTTTTACTCCACTTTATGTTCAACAGTTATAGAGTTTTAGCATAGTTTTCAAAGTTTTGTTTCTCTTACATCATTTTATTTTATTCTTTCTCTAACCATAAAACGTATATTTTGAAGTGTTGAAATTCTATTCACTTTCAGATCAAGTTAAAAGAATAATTAAGATTAGTAGTAGTAATAATCATAATAATAATACCAACAACAGTAAAGGTGACTTCATCATAATATATCAAAACCAATCCATTATTTAAAAAATAATCGGAACATAAGTACATGTAAAATTTGTGAAATTTTATCAAAGCACACACGCCTACATATATATATATATATATATATATATTCATAATTTTCAAATTTGACATAACTAAACTTTAACATTCTAGACGTATATTTATTGAATGTCAGATTTTATACTACAAGATGCTATCATGTTTGATTCATGTTTTTAACGAATGAATAACTGTTCTGCCCCTCAAACTCAGTTAACTCACATAATATAGATTTTTCTGCTATACTGAAGATAGGATTTCATTCGTTTCAATTTCACTAAGATGAGATGTTGCACCAAATTTGTCTTCAATTTTTAAAAAATTCAATAAAATTACTCTAAAATACTACAATATTAAATTAATATACGTTAGAAATCCGCTTGTTTATCACATACCAAACACTAAGCATTGATTCTTCCGCTAAGGGTACAGGGTCAACAATGGTAAATACCTCACTACCACCACAGGAATCCGCATAATTTTCTGTATGCATTTGGTGGTGGTGAGTCGTCAAACTCCAGGTTCTTAAGCGTTTTGTTGGCCACTTAACATTTGAAAACAGTACCTTGTAGGATAAAGGTGAGTATCAAGAGAAACTCTTGAAAAGAGATTCCGCTTTTCATGACCCATTGCTCTATCTATCTTGGTTCTATGTATTAACATTAAAGATTGAGCTAGTGCTGGATCACACACACAGAAGAAAAGAGGTTCATGAACAGTGGAATTGGAGTCGTTTGACTTCAAGTTATGGAAGACAAGAGACATCCAAATTCAAAGACTTCGATGGTCTTGGCTAGAAAGAATGAGGTGATTATCAGAAATTGGACTGGAAAAATGCTGCATCGACAAAAGCGTTGGGATAAATGCAAAAGTGATTTGATAGTTCTGCAAGGACAAACAACCAGTTCGGAAAGTCCCCAAATAAATGCAAATTTGAGTCCAAAGCTATAACAAAATCGAAGATTTTTCTACCATATGGCACATCGACGATCACTAACATCCGAAGAATGCTTACCTAAGGTCAACAAGTAGAAACAACACTCCCTTTTACTATGTTACTCTATCCCTGGGATGCAACCTAAATGCAGACTTGAATACTGAGGGGTTCTGATTCAGCTCCCTTCTCAGTCGTCCACGTCTCAATTGACCCTGCAAAAAAAGAGATTATGGCACGTTACAAATAGTCCCAGCACATTCAAACATGTCCTGCGACAAATACAAGACAAACTAACATTTAGAAAATCACGTGAGGTAGTCGAGAGCGGATCTAACTCACTGCTTCTGTGCTTGTCAGAAACCACTAAGAGCCGGCGCTGCAAGACACCAGCCACTGCCAGAAATATTGCGCACATTCCAAACATCACACTGATAGGGAATGCGCTGACCTGAAGGAGCCAACAACAAACCAAAAGAGAAGTCAGAAATCTGTTAAAAACTCAGGCTCATCTAAAAACTTCCAGTAGTTACTTCCTATCATCTGCACATTTGTTATTCCCAGGATAAAAAAAAAGCGACAAAGAAAGCCACCACTTCTTTAGAAAAATTACTTACATTGTACAGTACAACACACACAAATACGTTCAAAGGAATCCGGAAAAAGTTCATGATTGTGCTCCTCGACTCCTCAGGGATATACTGGGACCTCATTTTCATGATAGATGGCCAGAAAACTCCGACACACATCTCAAATATACAGAAACCCAGGAGGTTTAGTCGCCCCCCAGCAGTAATGCTATCCGAGGGCGAATCCGGCAAAAAGAACTGCAACAAATAAAAGCCGAAACCATGAATCAGGTTAAATAAACAGATTTTGAAAGTGCTCCGTTCCATTTTCTGGGAGAGGGGTATAATCAATTGCTAAAGCTTTCGAATTACTAATACAAACACACACACACACACACACACACTCTCTCTTTTATATATATATATATATATATATATGCTGACCACAAATTCCCAGATCACCAAACCATGTATAGCCATGAACATTGCCAATGAGAGAAGCTGTGTAAAAAAACTCACTTGGATGATGACTGGAAGGCAGAGAGAACCCGAAGCGACCATAAACACAATCTGCATGTAGCTCTCCACCCTCAAGTGTGGACGTGACATGAGACGAGATGCTAAAGAGCTTCCCAACATAGAGGCAAGCATAAAAGTGGCAAAGATAAAGCCGAATGGGATTTTCTGATCGTTAGGGCTCAAGGCTGGTGTCCAAAGGAACACAAACGTATACATGGATCCTTCAAACAGGGACTGGATGGCACCCAACAAAGCAATCTTCTCATCTGTCAATCCATGGACACAATAGAGACCAGTATTTAGAATTTCTTCATGCCACTAACTTGGTGCCGAACAAATGCATAGAACATTAAGTAAATAAATGATAGAAACAAGACCTTTGCAACCTCATTTAATCGCGAGCATGAAGTGGGAATTTCTGGAAACTCGTCCACAAGGACTTAAGTTCTCACCAGAAGCAATAGCTGAAGCTGCCTGCGTAAATTGATGGGTGAAGCTCTTGCCCTCTGTTTGGTCTCCATAGTTCTCTGGCCAGGTAGAAATAATTATAGCCATGCCGACCGCCAGAACACAAGCTGCAGCATCGAAGGGGGAGACAGGGCCCAAGCCGAAAGTACCCGCCAGAGTGTTTGCGACTAATCCAGCAAGAATAGCAACCAGCCCATTTCCTAAGAATATAGCCTTGGAGAAAGTCAATGACAACCACTGTGCCTCAAAACCTCTCTGTATTGACGACAAGTAGAAACCACCGTCAGTAAGTTTTAAATTCGACATACAAACACACATACACATACGCACAATGATTCAGTAAAACAGCATTTTATCTTCAGCCATGAAATCAATTAATTGTTGTATGTAATTGCAGAGAGGATGATCCGCGTCACAAAGAAAACATAAAACAGTTGGAGACTCAGCTAACCTTAAAATGCTCAGCCACAAGCCAAGACTCAAATGAGGAGAAAAGCAGTGATGTGGCGATGCCTCCCAATACACGTCCTAACATCAACACTCTGTACTCTGGAGAATGCTTCGTAAAGCAACTCAGCATGTATGTAATACAGTAAATGACACTCATCCTCTTGCGCCCACTGTCATAAGCGGTTGGAACCAGAAACGTTACAAAGTGTTGCAGAAAAGAAAAAAGAAAACCATATCCAAGTGATGATAGTGCATGAAAAATATAGTATAAGTCATATTTTGGGCAAAAGCTATGCAATGAACCCAAAGGACTGTAAAGTTCATGTAGATCACCACATTGGCGCAGATCGTGAAGATTGACCCCTGATAACATGCAAGTGATGGCATGGGACACTTACTATCGATCGGCAAGAGATCCAACAATAGTCCCGAAAAGCATGGATGATCCAAATCCAGCTATGAACAGCTTTCCAATATCACCCTTATTGTATCCGTAAAAGACATAAAGGGCATACACGTATGGTCCTTGCAGCCAGTCTCCCGCTGCACACACATGAGCAACAGCAAGTTATGAGTTTCACGGGTGTCGCATTATCTAAGAGGACCTAAGGGAGCCCCATAGGCATTTTCCATAATACATAACATGTCCATCCGCAGAGGACAAGTAGCAAGATGAAATTAGGCAGAAATCACTGCAGATGCATTCCAATGGGGTGATAAAACTAGTTTCAAGCATGTTCTAAATGAATATTTCCCACGGACTTCACAGTTCATGATTGGAATAAGTAGACATAACAAGTGGTAAACGCCCCAAACAAGAAATTTAAAAATATTCCATAACATTCAATGAAAGATCTAAAGCCACGAGACCGCCACTGCGGATGCAGCATTCCACACGAGCACAATACCGCTATGCATTATCTTAAATGCCAACCCATAATGGTCCAAGTCCTCAGCGAGATCGCGTGCCACCAAATTATTAACAACAAAGCAGAGTAGTCCCACTCATGAGCGTGCTTCAAACACCGCATTAAATGAACCGCGAAAAATAATAAATGAGAGAATTGGCAAAGCTTCATCAACTCGCGTCAAAATCTGACACGAAAAAACACCACCTACGGTTCCCAGTCATGTAAACTCATGGATGGACCTGGTCAGACGCGTGGGGTGGACTATGCGGTGAAAAATCTTTATACAGTTTCCGAACAGTACAGAAAAAAAAAAAAAAAAAAAAAGAAAAGAAAAGAAAAGAAAAGAAAAAACAAGAGGAAAGAAGCGAATCCCAGGCGAAGTTGCAAAACGGTTCGTTACCCATCATAAGCGAGTAGACGACCAGGTAGTTGTTCTTGAAGGCATTGAAAGCAGGAGACGTGGTGATCCGGTCCTTGCCGGACTTCCCAAACTCCAGGGCCACCAGGGCTATGACCTGGATCCCAAACACGGCGTAGAAGTAAAACTCCATAGCGGAACCACGGCACCCGCTTCCTCTTCTGCAGCTGAAAGCTCACTTCAAGCTCCACATACGATCCCTAACTACCCCCTGACAAAAGCGTCTTTCCTCTTCACCTCTCCGAGAAAAATAAACACAATGCCAATCTCTCCTGCTCTTAAATATCACAGAGAGAGCACCCTACAAAAGCTCATGGGACGCACAATCCCTTTAACCTCAGATCCGCATCGACCTCCGAATTTTGACACCGCAAACCACAATCGCGGCACGGAAATGACCACCGTAAACGTCAAAATGAAGAGAATCCAACGATCTCACTAACGAGATGCGAGGTAGAAGAAGACACGCAACAACAGATCCGATGCATGCTTAGAAACGATGGGAGAGATCCAACATTGTGGCTGCTCGAACAGTTCGAAGCTGTTCGGGCTGTGAAGACGGGGGTGCCTGGAAACCCTTATAGAATGCTGGTCACGGGATTCGAAGACCATGCTTTTATGTGGGTATGGGTGCCCGTGGATTGAGGGTCGGATTCACTGTTCTCGTTCACACTGTTGGTGCTCGAATCCAGAATCTCCTGAAAAGCCCACCTGACGTGAAATATCTCACCGGGTATTCGGTAAGAATTCACCCCCCTCCCCCCGGGCCGGGGATATAAGTCAAAGCCTCAACCTCAATATAACTCCATGTCAGTGGGAACGTATTGTGGATGTTGAATATTGAAAACTTGTATAGACAACCATAGAAAGAGTCATGTAAAGCTTTATTGGTGTATATACTCATAATTTTTTGTAGACAAAAAGATAAAGTTTGTCCAAACGTATAGATTTTGTTTGAAGTGTTTCAATTGCCAACCACTTTCAAGTAACCTTTCACTGTAGAAGATAGTGTCTTGCCAGAAAATATTGTGATGAATTGTTATAATTTTGTTCCTTTTAATAGATTGTATGATTTTCAATCAATAAGGGATATCCTATTGCATATTTATATTAAGTTGTTTTTAAACCCAAATTTTGTCATTTATACTCAATAACTCAATGTAGGTTGCAAGAAAAAAATTGTTTAAATCACCTTGAGAGGTTTGTAACAATTGTTATGTAATAAAATTGTAATTATGCCATAATGTGCCATTGATGATATTTTATTCCAAAAACCAAAAGGAAGTAGAAAAAATACCAAACACCACCTTGGATACACTATATTGAAGATCAATTATTTGATGTCAAGTCTGTTGCTTAAGTTTTTGAAAGCAAGGAATTGGTTGTGAAAATGGACCCAAATTGAATCCTTAAATAGGCACTTTTGGTCATGGACTAGGTTGCACAAGCAAGAATCCACATATTGAGTACATACAAAAACATCAAAACAAAACAAATACAGCACAAAGAAGACAAGACAAAACAAAAATTGTAAATATTTAATATATTATTGATTGCAAAATAATTTTAATAACTTTACTATATATAATATATTATCATTAAAAAAGTATATTATATTTTCTTGTTTTAGTAGGTTATATTGTTAGTTACATAATCAAACTAAAATATATCTTGAAAAAAACTTATTTGATTATCACAATCAATAAATTAAAAAAATAAAAGATAATAAATTTCTATTAATAAAATTTCTATTAAAATTTTACTATTTTTATATACTATTTTTATTTAAAAAATAATAAATTTATTTTAAGTAAAGATAAATTAGAATGTGTAAGTATATTTAAATTATGTTAAAATCATAGTTTATATTTCATATCCAACTAGTCCAAAATAATTTATATTAAAAAATAATTTAACTCAAGATTATCTTGTAAATAAAAGTTATAATGTATTTATAAAAAGTTGTATTTAAGAAAAATTGCTAATAAATTATTTGCATAATAAATGTGTGTGTATGTGTATATATATATATATATATATATATATATATATATCTATTTTAGATTAAAAAAATATAAAAATAATTTATAATAATAAAATTACTATTAATAATTTAAATTATAAAAAATAATTATGAAAATATTATTTCTTTTCTAGAATTTCTTTAATAAAAATAATAATAACAATAAAAAAATTATCAAAACTTTATATAATATATATATTCTATAAATCATAATTATAAGATTTAAGTGATTACTCCTTATATTTATTATATTATAATTATTTTTATTATATTTTTAAATATATAAAATTCAAATTAGGTTATTATAATTATTATAATTATATTTAGAATAATATAATTAAAAATATTATTTCATTCTTTGTGGTCTAAATGGCATATCTTTGTGTATTTTATGTTACATTATTGGCATTGTATATTGTTATGCATGAATGACTTACTTTAACATATTTGTTCCAAGTGTATTGATTTTGTAATATTATTAAAATTATTTTTTCATATAAATTAAAAATATTTAAAAAATATAATTATGTTTCATATATTTATATATTATTTATAGCTTAACATATTATTATTTTAGAAGATAAGAATACTTATTCAGTGATATTTATAATTGTTATTAATTTTTGCTTTGATATAAACAACTTTGTTTATTTAGAGGTGTTGTATGTTAATCAGTAGATTGACATTGTTAGATATAGAAATAATATTTTATCTCAAAGCATTAAAATAAACATTCTCAAATGATATGAATTCATCATATTCAAAAATAATATTTTAATTATTACATTCCTTTTGACTATTTTTTTCTATTAAATTAAAAATAAAATAAATAAAATATTTTGATAATTTTAAAAATAATTTTTTAATAGTTATGATTATAAAATATAGAATGATTTAATTTTTAAATAATACTATATTATAGATAATTTTATTTTAATTGTGTATCTTAAAAATATAAAATAATAAAAAATATTTATTATTTTAAATAGTATTTAAGAAATCATTGATCAAATATCTTTTATTGTTTGATTTGTAATTTATATTGAACCATTTACATATAATTTAGAAAACATCAAAAGAAAATGTATTTAATCTTAATATATATGATTCAATAATTTTTTACATTAGATTATGTAAAATAATTTTAATATTTATTTTTAAGCATAATTTTAAAAATATTATATAAGAATAAGTATAATCTTATCTTATACTGATTGTAGAAAAATAAATTAATAATTACATATTTGATTTTTTTTCTTAGAATATTTTTAAAAAAATCTTTTATCAATTATTAAAAATTTGACATTAGATTATTAATTTTTTAAAATATATATTTTATTTTTTAATAATTTTATATCACTAATAAATATATATATATATGAAACTATTGAAGATAAAATAATTAATTTATTATTATAAATTTTTATATTTTTATATAATTTAGATCTTACATCAATGTATTAAAAGTTTATGATGCTTTCTTTGCATCAATTGACCTAATTAATTTAGTAATAAATTCAAACAAATAAGGTCTAAACAATAGTAAATACTTGGACCACCAAATTCAAGACAGGTTGAAAATATCCAATCCACCTAAAAATTCGATATCCTAGATGGATTAAGATTTAGATTGTAAAATATAGAAATCCAAGGCAAGTTGGAAATTCCCAATCTATCTAAGAACTAAACACCCAAGTTAGATTAAATTAGAGTAGGACAATAAGTAGCTGCTTCATAAAGATGGCTAACCACCATAACTAAATATGAATAATATAAGTATACAATAAGATTGTATTGAAGCAATATCTTTCTTTGTTATTATTGATATTCTATTAAATCAAAGTTTCATCTAAATGACTTGTATAATCTTTAATCTCTATATTATTTGATCCTACTTTTGTCTTCTATATTTTGATCAATATAATGTTGTATGTAATCTAGCTTGTAATTGTGGTAAATGCAAAATCCTTTATGATATAGCTTTTATTTTCAACTTATTTATTTTGGTAGAATCAATAGTGTTGGCTTAATTTTGCAAATCAATATTTGATATAATATAATACAATTTGATGGTGTTTGAAAGTAACTATTAAATCTTGACTAAACTTGTAGCAAAAATTAATGAAGCTCTAAACTGCCATATTACAAACAAATATACATTGAAAGTATTAAAGTCTGGACCTAAGATTCAATAATCTAGACCTAGTTTTTTAAATATATCAACATCACTAAGGTCAATCTTTTGTACAATACCTCATGCAATGCCCTATACTATGTAAAATAAGCCAAAGATGGATCATTTAAACCATGTTTTTTTTTTATTCATCTTTCATTTGAAACTCCACACAAATAATGTGACGGATGCAATAAGTCTAATCACAGTTGACTCACATGCTTTTACAATCCAAACATTCAATATAGCTAATCAAAAGATATATATTCTTTTAAACTTATGGCAATTGCTGCATTCTTATTCCACAATCAAATTTTGTTTCACTTATATTATAATAGTTGTTAATGGTTTCTATATACATTATATAAGTCTTTTGACTATTGTATTTATTTTTATTTCTTATTTTAATGTCTAAAATTTAATAATTTCTTAAATAATATTTTTCACCAAAAAAAATCCACCTCACTTCCATACTCCTACCCAATTAATGCTATTGGTTTGTGACATTTGTCTTATAACTTATAATAAAGCCAACTTTGCTGTGGTAGCTTCTCTACCAAAATCTTCTTCATACAATTTGACTATAAAAAAAGAGCTCTGCAATGAATTCATAAAGATAATTACCACCATGCAAGTGTGTAATTTGTGCTTTTTTAAAACATTGCCATCTTAGCTATATCTGAAACTAAAATTGTAATAAAAAAGTTTATTCCAATATATTTTTTGTAAGGTATAAGACATACCAATCACACTTATTCTGCACAAGCTCATCAACCTTGAGTATATGATAGGTAATTTCTTAACCAACTACTTTTATTTGCAACTCCCATCAACAAAGAACTAATTTTGATAACAATATTGCTATCATAGATTGCCACCTTTCTATCATTTTTATTTATGTAGCCAACACAACAATTCCAAATCGTCACTTGATGGGAGCTTTGGCATCAATGTTATTACTAAGAAAGAAATCCATTGCTCAAATTTCTTCTTATAATAATTATTCTATTTAATATAAAAATATCAAATGATTTCATCATTCACTTGTTTGATATTATTTGCAATTTAACCATTCACATTCATAGAATTTTATACAAAGTCACTCATGGTAGTTAAAAATAAAGATATGATATCTAATTATTAGATCTTTCTCAACTATCCTTAGCTAAAAGACACCTACATCATCCATGATTGAGCTAACAACTATATTTAAATCATAAGCAACAAACAATCCACATTCTCACCATAAACTATAAACTTGGTTTCAATGCTATTCCTCTAGAAGTTCTTCTTTGCTATAACATAATTAAAGACTTTATGTCACAGACATATTTTAAGTTATTACCTTCTAGATCTTTCTGTAGTCTTTAAAAATCTTTCATAGTTTTCTAAAAACTTCTAGAATCTTCTTTAGTCTTCTAAGAATCTTTTATAGTCTTTGAAAATCTTTTAGAATCTTCTTTAACCTTCCAAAACCTCCCATAGATTTTTTAGAGTCTTCCAAAATCTTCCTCATGCTTCTAGAATTTTCTAAGATATTTTTAGAAGATTTAATAGGATATAGGCCTTATAGTACAAATAAGAGATAAGACCAAGGAACACCTCAGTCTTGCCAACACAAGTCTTGGAGTAATCCAAACTGTTGCTTTGTTCTTGATATCAATCTAGTCTCTTATTCTTGATCCAATTCTTATTCTTATCTATCCAATTCTTTATTTTTGAAATTATTCAACTTCTGAATCTTCTCTTTATTTCTTTGTTAACTCGCTATCTTGCATCCCTGATAATTTGACAAGATTGCTTACATAATCATATCAAAGCTTTGTTCTCTTGATAAAGAGTAGATTATCTCTCTTCAAGGTACTATTGTCATTGACGCAAAATATAGATTGGAAGTCTAAATAAGAGGTTCAAGAAGAACTGGCAAAAACTAGATTAATCAGATGAATATAAGAACAGCACTAGAGAGATGAGCTAGAACTCTAAGAGATATATTGTCAAGACTAAAGAACTCTTCAGCATCGACTCCAATATATACTCATACCTAAGAAGCTTCTCAAGCAACTTCCACCAACTAGGGAACTTCTCAAGCAACTTCGACCAACTAGGAAGCTTCTCAAGCAACTTCCACCAACTAGGAAGCTTTTCAAGCAACTTCTACCAATTAGGAAGATGTTAGAAGGCTCTGGAAGGTTTTAGAGAGTTCTAAAAACCTTGTAGAATATTTTAGAAGGTTTTGATAAGTATGTCCTTGACATCACCTCTTCCTCTAGTTTTGAGGTCTCCAAGAATCCATTTGAGATGTATGTTCACAAATATAAAAAATCAAAGATTTGACACACAATCTTTGTAATATATTCCAGCTGTTGTTCACGAGGGAGATGATTTATGGATCCTTATAGCCACCGATAATGACCAACATCTTCTACTTGAGACTATGCTTGAACTTCTGTATCTTCATTGTTAAAACGGCCTGAAACTATTGCTTTGCCACTACTTACATGAGTTGGTTGAACTTCAAAGACAATCATGTGTGATCTGCTATTTGATATTCTTTGACGTCTTCTTGGCTCTTCTAATTCTTCATCTCGAGGTCAACACCGTGAATTACTTGGTTGAGATGGCACCACTAATACAATATCCATATTTTCATTAGTTATATCTAAATACATCCTAAAATTAGATATCTTAATAATACAAGAAAATAAAACGCAACAAGTTATATTTTGATAAGACCTAGATCCTGCTTATATACATTCTTTTGGAGAAGGCTTCATCTTCACGTTTCATTAATGGCCAACTTTTGATATATCAAGATATCGTCAATGAAATTCTTATATCTTTTGCAGCACATTTGTTATATTTTTTGCTCGCTCCTAAGTCTGTTCATTTATATCATAACCACGCCAATGAATTAAATACTCTAACTTCTCCCGTCTCCATCATGAATCAAAGAGTTGTTCCACCTTATATTCCATGTGGTCCTCGATTTCAATATAAGGTGGTGGTGGCTATATCCGTCCTAATAAAGTTGATTCGCTATAAGTTTCTAAAAGAGAAACATGAAAGATTGGATGTACCTTCATGGATGTGGATAGTTTCAACCGATAAGCCACCGGATTGATTTGCTCCTGAATGGAGAATGGTCCCAACCTCCTATAATCCAACTTATCGCAAGGTCGAGTAGTCTTGATGTTTCATCGCAAGAACCAAACCTTATCTCCAATTTGAAAAGTAGGAGAATCCTTCCGAAATTTGTCTGCAGAAGCTTTATACAAGTCTTGAGCTACTTGTAACTGAAGCTTCAAGGTGGTCTGGATCTTCATTGAATGCTTTGCAAGATCTTCAACTGCTGGATTTTCATCTTTGGATTTATCCAACAAATCAAGTTTTGGATGATATCCATAATTTGCAAAGAAAAGTGTTTGTTGGGTTGAGGCATGGACCAAATTGTTGTATGCAAATTCCACCAATGGTAGATATGTAGTCCAATCGTCTTGTTGATAGCTGATTGCACATCGTAGATATTACTCCAAGATTTTGTTGACTTGCTCTGTTTGACCATTGGTTTGAAGATGGAAGGTAGAAGAGAGTTTGATATCTACTCTCAATATGTCAAAAAGCAACCTCCAAAATTTTGATATAAATTGAGGACCTTGATCCAAAATAATATCATCCAGTAAACCATGATACCGATATATATTGTCAATAAATAATCTTACTCTTTCTTCACCAGAAGTTGTCTTTCTACATGGAATAAAATGTGTCATCTTTGTAAACCAATCTACCACCATGTAGATATCATCAAATATTACAGAAGGTGGCAAATCTGTGATGAAATCCATAGATATTAAAGACCATGGTTACTTTGGAATTGATAGAGGTTGTAAAAGCTTGTAAGGGCGATGTCAAGGATTCTTTGATCTTGAACAAAGGTCACATGATAGCACAAAGTTCTTCACTACCTTCCACATTTGAGGCCACCAAAAGTCGAAAGGAAATAAGCTCCATTGTTTTGTTGAATCCAAAGTGACCTACGGCCAAGAAGTCATGTTGAGATTGAAGAATATGAAGTCGAATTGGTCCTTCCGGAATGTATAGTCTATCTTCAAAATATAATAATCCGTTGTTGTATGATGTTGTCTTCTATCTGAGAATACATTGGATACCTGGCTGTGGAGAGTTTATTTCAAATTTGATGGAAAAAATCCAACAAGTAATTTGTCCTTAATAAAAAGGACAAATAATATAATAATCTTACAAAAGAGAAGTTATATATGTAAACCCTCTTGTATTCAAGTAAGTTTGTACAAAAAAGGTTCAAATTTCCACAAAAATCCTTCAAAACTTTATTCACCCGCAAGGACTTATTTCTTGCTGAATTTTAGAGTCTAATAACTCTTGATCCAACTATTCAATTTCTATAAAATTTAATTCAAAGTGTAGATGATTTTCTTAAATTTTATCATAAGAAAGAATCAATTATAAATTCATTTTTGATCGTCTGATATCTCAAAATCCCTAGCAAATGCTTAAAATCCTAGCTTAGAGACACCTGAGCACTATTTTCCTTATATCTCACAAATCCAACATTCTAATGCCACAAATTTTTTGCATATAGTCTTGTGACATAAACATATACATTCTTGAAAATTTTGAACTAAAAATCTTTCAAATTGTTTAAGATATAGCTCAAAATATAACCACTATGTAAGCGGATCACTTACTACCCTTAAGTTTGTAAGCACTAACTTCAACTCCCAATAATTCCTTCACCCTAGCTTGGATTTTATTAAGATATACATAAAAAGTGTAGCCAAGAAAGTGTTCTCTCCAATCCTAGTTGCCGATCTTTGATTGCTTTGTGTATGCACGAGTTATACCCAAAAGAGTGATAGTAGGTCCAAAATCAACACCTTAACTTTGGACGCCTATAACTTCTTTGTAAAAAGTGAAAATCACACAAAATTTGCACCTAAACCAGATCTGAAAACCTAAACCTTATGATCCTAGCCTTTGATATTTGACTCCTCTCGAAAAACAAACCCTAATTCCTAATAAACCCTCGGGCAGCCTCCTTGAAGCCCATTGGGCATAATTTTTGGCCAATTAGAATAGAGATTTCTATCATCCACCTCTATTCATCCACATGGATGGCCAAACTACCCTTTTTAAACTAAAAACCCTTTTCTAATCCTTCTTCTTATAAGATTTATATACTTGGTGCTTTAAGCACCAAATAAAAGAAGTAAATAAGATCTTAAGCATCACCAATGTCTAACATAGGTGACTTAAGATATATATAAGTTACTATCAATATAAAATTAATTTCAAAAGCCACTACTAAAAAATAAAAAGGTTGTATAAATCTTAATAATAATCCTTTTAATAGATCCTTTCTAAATTAACAACCTAATCATATTCTATAACCAATAAAAATCCATTGATATGACTTTCATTTAGCTACATAATAAATTGTACATTAAATATACATGTATAATTTTTTCATATAATAGGCGAAGTACAACACGATACCATCTTCAATCTTGAACTTATCTTTGTTAAAGTATTGCTTCACATCCAAAACTAATTAGTCCACAACCGATGCTTCATAAACTTGTTCTAAAAAATCGGCATCAATTGATATGATCATGGTGGTGGTACGGAGGCAAAACCATTCTGGTTATAGAAAAGTTGTACACTGTTGATCAAATGTTGCATCTCCAGCCTTCGATGCTAGATATGATCTCCTCGATAACACATCTGATAGTCCTTGCTGCCTTTCTGGCCGATATGTGATGATGAAGTCGAATCAAGATAATGACATGTTCCACTGAGCTTCGCGCCAATTCAAAACTCGAGCTATTGTGAAATACTCCAAATTCTTGTGATTTATATATATAGTCACTAGATGTGCAACACCCTCTAATAAATGATGCCACCCTTGAAAAGAATCAATTATTGCAAGTAGCTCCTTATCATAAATTTCATAATTGACTTTTGCTGTCCAAATTTTTTTTGAGTAGAATGCAACTGGGTAAAGTTTATCATCCTTCTCCATCTATGATAATACAGCTCCTAGCGCAAAGTCAAAAGCATCTATTTCCAAATAGAAGGCCTTAATAAAGTCGGGATGTATTAAGATAGGAATTGTCGTAAACGCTGACTTTAACTCTTGAAAAGCCTCTTGTGCTTGGGTACTCCACTTGAGTTTATTCTTTGATGTCAATCTTGTTAATGGGGCTGCAATTTGTGAGTAGTTCTTGATAAAAATGTAATAGAAGTTGGCAAATCCAAGAAAATGTTGCACGTCTTATACCGTCTTTGGTACTGTCCAATCCATTACTACTTAAATTTTCTTCTGATCCATCAACAATCCTTCATTTGAAATGATATAACCAAAAAATTCTACCTTACGTTGATGGAATATGTATTTCTGTAACTTGGCGTATAATCTCGCATCCCAAAGTTTTTGTAACACCAACTTCACATGATCCTCATATTCTTGAATATTCTTGAAATATATCAAAATATCATCGAGATAACAAACAACAAATTTGTCTAAATATTCTCAAAAAATATCATTCATCAAATGTTGAAATATAGCTGGTACATTGGTCAATCCGAAAGGCATGACATTATATTCAAAATATCCATATCTTATCCGAAACACTGTCTTCCATTCATCTCCTGCCTTTACTTATATAAGATTGTAAGCTCCACAAAGATCTAGCTTGGTATATATTTTGGCTTCACCAAGTTGCTCCAAGAGTCTAGATGTTAGTGGTAATGGATATCGATTCTTCACGGTGATCTTGTTCAAGCCGCAATAATCCATGCACATTCGTAATGAGCCATCTTTCTTTTTTATAAAGAGAATACATGCACCTACTGGAAATTTAGAATGTCGAATGAAGTTCTTCATAAGATTCTCTTCAATTTAATCTTTCAATGCTGAGAGTTCGTCTTGTGATAAATTGTAGATTGGGCCAAATGGTGGTTGTGCTCCCTTTTGGAGATTTATAGCACAATTGTATAATCGATATTCTGATAGTATATCAACATTCTTCATTTCAAAGACATCCTTGAGTTTTTCATATTGCTCCAAAATAACCAAAGTTGGAGTTGCATCTTCTTGAGTTGGCATTGCGAAGATGACAAGAAGTATATTATGCTTGGCTTTCTTTATGAAGGCCCTCACACTTATGAACAAGAGTTTGTTTCTAGATATTATCTTGGTATGTTCTACCTTTAAGGATTTTGTTGAAAATATTATTTTTCACAACCTCTAATCTATCAATGGATTATATTTTTCAAGCTAGGATAGTCCCAAAATGACTGAATATAAAGGAGTCTTGATAATATTAAATACAATGTTACTTTCATGATTTTTAAGACGTACCTTTAATGGTTTAGTTTCATGAGTAACATCGCCAAAAGACAAAGGTTGGCCATTTATGACTTCTACATGGACAGGCTTTGGTTTCCTTACGAGAGGAAATTTAAGAAGCTTGGCAAACTCTTCATCTAAAAAGCAAGCAAATGCTCCTGAATCTAGTAGAATATTGGTTTGCAATTCTTGAATACCAAGAAATAAAGGTACCATAAAGTAATGAGAAGGTTGAGCTGAGAGAAAGAGACCTTGATTAATTTGGGGTGTTGAGATGTGTAGCCGCATGGTCCCTATTATGGCTGATGTAGAATAGGTAGGAATTTTAGGATTTACAGTACATAATTTGTAAGATTAAGAATAGACAAGAAGCCGATGAATGGCCAGTTTAGAAGGCAGAATAGATGAAGAAATTAATAAAAGTAGTTATCATCGGTTGTGAAGTAGTTAACATAGGTAAGGCAAGTATAAAATAATTTGGTATAGGGGAGTCGAGGCCAGACTGTGATAGTCCTAAGCCGGGGTAAGCTTGGTGCTACTTCTCTCTCTTTTCTTTTGTTAGACTGTAGCAGAAGATCCAAATTCTATTCCAAAGGGTTATACCATGTCAACGATGAAATACAGTAATAAAATGGAAAATTTATATATATGTGGATGAGTAAGAAATTATGATTGTTTGTTACATGAAGTTCTTTGCGGTGAATTGGAGGTTGAAGACCGGCTATGTCAATAAAGTTTGGTTGTAGATGTGAGTGTCATACCGTATTGACTGTGAGAGTTGAGCGATGAAGAATATTGGAGTAACAATTTGTTTCGAGAGACGTTATAGGTGAGGAGTTATTTCCAGTGATTGGAGAAAGAAGCGGGTGTATGCAGTCTGTGGAAATGGTATAACATTGCCAATTGTTGTTATGAATTTAGAAGAAGACAGAAGATTACAATAGGAGTATTGGTGGAGGGTTGTGTTATTAAGTATCTTTTGTTGCGGAAGAGTAGAACCAATAGAGTGGACGATAGTATTTTAGAGAAAGGCGTGTACGTGTGTATTGGATTCTAATGTTCAGTAGGTAGTTAGTTATGTGACCCTAACAGTTTAACTCAATGCGGATAGTCTCTCCTTGTGTTTGAATCCCCCTTTACAGATTTACTCTAGGTAGTATTGGTAGAGTAAGTGAGACAAACGAGAACAATATTTTGGCGTCGTTGCCAGGGATTGACAATAGTATTGGGTGTTAGGAAATAATTGCCGAATGAGTAATTAATTTAGTGATGGAAAGTAATGTCAATAATAGATGATGAAAGATTATGATTAATAAGAATGAGAACATTGCTCAGAGAAAAATACGTCAGTCAAAAAGAAGATAAGAGAGAGCACAAGTAAGATATTTGTTGCGGGACGAGTAAGAACGGAAGCTAAAAAGGAAGCATCGACAGAGTTGGATTAAACCATGGTTGCATGCATGTCGGCACATCCGAGCAAAGCAAGAACATGAAAGATCTTTAATATTTCAGACATATATACCGTTAAAGAAATTGCCAAAAGCACTTGCGGGTAACTCCGCGAGTAGCCCAGTGTATTTCTTGAGTCCATTAACGGCAAGAGAATAGAGCACAGAAGAATTGGGTACTCCATTGGATACTTTCCCAATAGTGGATACAATCGATTCTAGCAAGGCTAGTTCTTCAGTAGGGAATGTATCGCTTGCTAGTAAGGGCCAATATAGTGTATTCCAAAATCCATCGTTTTCACCTCAACTTCAACCGATAAAATTATTTGCAAAAAATAATATCAAATTGCGGAGGTCGGAAAAAATAATTAAAGGAGGCAGCAGTTATTTTAACAAGGAAGTAAGTAGATCATTGTCACCTTCAATGGTGGCGGGAAATCCAGCAGTACCAATTGCGGTACAAATGGGTGCGGTGGGTGATTGCACAACTAGCATAGTCCCATTACCTACCTTTAGGGGTCTGCCAGGAGCCGACCCAGAACAACACTTGTCTCAATTTCTGACCGCATGTGTAGCCAATAATGGTAGAACTGAAGATATTTGGTTAAGATGGCTGCCAGCAACCTTGAAAGATACGGCATTTGAATGGTATAATCGCCAACCCGTAGGACAATTTCCTAATTGGGAGGCATTGAAAAATACGTTTTTGACTCATTTTCGACCAATAGGATTTGAAGAACGTCTTAGAGAAAGATTAATGAATAGCAAAATGGTACTGGGAAAAGCGGTGTAGTCATATTATGGCCAAGTAGTAGATATCCTTCGAAAATGGCCAAATAACCAAATGCCGGACTCATTTGTTATGTCTATATTGGTTAACAGACTATACCCACCAGAATTGAAGATGTTTGTAAAGCAGGCCCAACCTGCGACTGTGGCTGCCTCACTTGACCGAGCTAAGGTATGGGAAGAATGTCATTATGACCAATTCTTAATCATAGGAGCCATAATGATTCCATCTCAAGGAGGGTATCAAATACGAACCTGGAATGAAACAATGAATAATTACCCAAGGACAATTGACTACGGCGCAAATCTTAGTGTTAATCTGCAAGGGATAATGAATGTTGTTCCATTGCACGTTGTACCACCAACAACTGCAATTCCGTATTTCTCATATTCTCCATATCAAAAACCAATATCTATAAAAGAGTTATCTAATGAATTAGTATCAAAGGATCCAAATGAGACTTTGTTGTTAACTTTGACGAAGAAGATGGACGAGTTGGCTATTAACCTGGCAAAAGATAAGGAAAAGAGGCATAAACCGACTAATATGCGCCCCAATATTTGGTGCAGTAATTGTAAGGGGCAAGGCCATTTAGTAACAGAGTGTCCTTCACCACCCCAAATGATTGTGCAATGTACCTTTTGTGGAGGTAAGCATGTAACCACCAATTGCTGGAATTTAAGAAGGCAATAATAGTTAGGAAATCAGACCATGATTTAACCAACTTCATGGGATGTTAATCAAGTTGAGATAGGAAATAGGTTTGATTTGAATGGAAATCGTCCTATAAAATAAAATAGAAATTTCTATAATTTTTAAAATTCTGAGTATAATCAAGAAGGTGACTCCAATTCTCAAGATTTTGTGCAAAATCAACAAGGACAACTCCAATATCTACCTATTCAGAATCCAATTTCAGATCCTATAATACCAACTAGTCGGCCGGGATCCTTTATCCATCAAATCTGGAACAAGCCTAGCCGGTATATACCAATCGAGACACCCCATATTCCAGATAGAGGAGGAAGAAGATCACTTCGATGCTATTGATGCAGGCAGCTAGGACACTATGCTAGTGAATGTCCCAATCCTAGAGCCAATGATGATTATGCTCCACTATGTGGAAATTGTAAGCAATCTAGACATATTTACCGACAGTGCAATGCTTTGTTTAATGTTAATAACTGAGATCAGCGTATCCAGTTGCAAAATAAGATAGAGGACCATAATCGAGTTCCACAAAATTCTTCGATAAACCGGGTGGAATGCGTCCATGCAATACTTACTCGGGCCCAAAAAAAGAAAAAAGATCCAATTCAACAATTGGAAGTACCAGTTACGGACCAATGTAATCCACTGAATGGTATTCCAAATCTAATACCAATATCGAAGGTATTACCAATGAATGGATCCAATTCGCCTATGCAACTTGAGGATGTCTTTAGCTCCAAGATATTGGTGCAACCAAAACCAGTACCAATATCTTTGAAGTTTCAAGAGCCACCTTACCCATTAAAAGATCCTCTCATGGAAAAGATTTACGACAAAGTTCATTCAGTAGTTCTAGTTCCAAATTCCATAAAAAAATTATCTCAAGGGATCAAATTAAAACCCATGAAAAAAAAAAGGGCCTTGGGAATCATTGCCAATATGAAACCATATGATATTATGAAAGATTTGGATGAAACTAAACCTTCTATTATAATGAAGCAATTGTTAGCAGTTGCACCAAAATGTCGTTCTACATTGAATTCTTCGTTAATACAACGAAGAGCTCGTAATAAAGAAATTCATGAGGTTAATTTGAATCCCAAGCTGAGAGCACCAACTATCGATGTATCAATTGATGGTGTTCTCATTCCTAGAGTTCAAGTGGATGGTGGCTCTAGTGTGAACTTAATGAACGCCGATACAATAGAGGAGTTGGATTTAAAATAATTAGTATCCACGACATTGGTACTAAGAATGGCAGATCATAGTAGGGTTAAATCAATGGATATCTTACGCAGTATTAATACTGTAATCGTGAAATTTATGTATGAAATTGATTATATTGTTTTTCGATCACAGAGTTGTACTTTATCATATCCAATATTATTGGGTCGGCCGTGGCGATATCAAGCCAAAGCTAGGAACGATTGGGGCCATGGAACGTTAACTATTGGGGAGGGTAATGACAAGATTGTTTTACAGATGTACCCAGTTCAATATCATGGGAAGTCGCAAATTAGGGGCACAGAAGCAACATTTGAAGATGAGAGCCAATTTGAGGCAGAGTATGACGAAGTTAATAATGCGATGCAAGTTGATAAGGACCCCGTTCACATGCGGTAACAAGGCGTGTTACACCATTATGGAAGGCCAGGGGAATATTTTTTGTATAATAAAAATGCAGAGAATTTTGACGATGTCATTACAGACTAGATGAATAATCGCGCGATAAATGAAATCGATACATTGGAACCAGAATTGAGTACGTCCAATTTGCCAAACCATATGATGGATTTAGAGCAGATGGGGCAAATCAATCCAAGGGTTAAGGAGGAACTTGTGTGCCAAACCATTAACTTGGGTTCCAATGAAACATCCCAGATTATCAAAATATACACCGGTATTATGGGTACAGAACTGAGAAATTGGAAAGAATTCTTTCTAAATCATAAATCTGCTTTCGCTTGATCGTATGCGGATTTAAAAGGTATTCCTGCCAAAGTTTGCGAGCATCGAATTACCTTAGAAGAAGATGCTACACCAATTTGTCAAAGACAACACCATCTTAATCCAAAATATTCTCTCATGGTTAAAGAGGAAGTAGATAAACTATTAGACGTGGGCTTCATATATCCAGTCCCGTATAGTAAATGGGTTTCACCAATTGTGATAGTGCCAAAGAAAAATGGAAAAATTTGTATCTGTCAAGACTTCCGTAAATTAAACGCAGCTACCAAGAAGGATTATTTTCCTTTACCTTTTACAAATAATATACTGGACGCAGTAGCTGGGCATGAATGTTATTCCTTTTTAGACGGATTCTCGGATTATAATCAAATAAAAATTGCAGAAGAGGACCAGTTGAAGACTACTTTTATTACAGATTGGGGCACATTTGCTTATAAAGTGATGCCATTTGGATTATGTAACGCCCCGGCCACATTTCAAAGGATAATGATGTAAGCCTTTCAGGACTATTTACGATTATCAATGGAGATATTTTTAGATGATTTTTGCACATTTAGTACAACAACGAATCATTTGGAACGTCTTGGTAATTGTTTGGACCAATGTGATAAATATGGGATATCTTTGAATTTTGAGAAATGTCAATTTGGCATACTATCGGGGAAGCTTTTAAACACATTGTTTTCGCGGCTGGTATCGCTACTGATCCAGATAAAGTTACTTGGATATTGGCTTTATCAAAACCAACAATAATGTCTGGTGTACGGGGTTTCGTAGGCCATGTTAGCTATTATAGGCGATTCATTCATTTATTTGCAGAAATATGTCAATTGTTAATGAATCTCTTAAAGAAACCGCCACCGGATGGATCTAGTCCAATTTGGACTGAGGAATGTACAATTGTGTTTGAGAAGTTAAAACAAAAATTGGTGTCAGCACCAATACTTGTTGCACCTTGTTGGACAAAACCCTTTCATGTTTATGTTGATGCCTCGAATGTTGCTATTGGATTCGTGTTAAGCCAAAAAGATGAAAAGGGTTTGGATCATTCCATCTATTATGCTAGTCGACAATTTGTAACTGCGGAATGAAATTACACTACGACTGAACGGGAAGCCTTGGGCATGATCTATTTTATCCAAAAATTTCGGCATTATTTTCTTGGTTACCCATTTATATTTCATGTGGATCATGATGCTCTTAAGTATATGATTAATAAACCTCAATTGAGTGGACGCATTGCTCGATGGATATTACTCCTTTAAGAATTTAATTTCACTATTAATGTTTGACCTGGAAAGAAACATGCCAATATAGATCATTTATCTCGATTGTCCAATATATTCAATAACGAACCTATCAATGATGTACTTCCTGATGCAGAATTATTTGCCGTTGACGTGATCATCCTTGAATATAGTGAATTGATCCAATATCTGACATTTCAGACATTTTCACCTACATATAGTGAGAAACTTAAGAAACACTTGATTTTGAAAAGTGCTCTATATACAATGATTGGAGACGCCTTGTATAAGCAAGGGAGAGATAGAATTCTACGTCGCTATATTTTTTAAAGTGAAATACGTATTATATTGGAAGGATGTCATTTGGATAATTGTGGAGGACATTTTGCCGGTGACAGCACTGCCCGCAAACCTTTAATGGCTGGATATTGGTGGCCAACAATGTTCTCAGATGCACACCAATACGTCCGACGTTGTGATCCTTATCAGCGTATTGGTAGACCTATAAGAACTTCTACCATGCCATTGGTACTAATTTTAGCATAAATACTGTTTAAAAAATGGGGTATTGATTTTGTAGGACCAATCGCACCAGCATTGCGTAATGGGTAGAAAAGATATATTTTGGTAGCGATGGATTACGTGACAAAATGGGTAGAGGCGATGGCAACAAAAAGTGATAATGCCGTTACCGTAGCCACGTTTTTATATGAGAACATTATCACTCGATTTGGATGTCTCAAAGAATTGGTTAGTGATCGTGAAACCCATTTTATTAATTCTACAATTGCGGCTTTGACAGATAAATACAAGATCAAGCATCGGAAGACAACTCCATATCACCCTCGGGCCAATGGGCAGAGTGAAAAGACTAACGGTATTTTGTGTAAAATTTTAATTAAAACAATATCTGGTGTGGGAACGGACTGGGATACAAAATTGTTTGCAACCTTGTGGATATATCGTACTGTATATAAAGTGACTACCAATTCCACCCCATTCCAATTGGTGTACGGGCAAGAGGCAATATTACCAATTGAATTGGAAGTTCCAAATTTACAAATTGCATTGGATGAATGTCTTGGTGACAAGGAATCCCTCCAACATTGGTTAGCACAATTGGACAAATTGGATGAAGTTAGGGCTGCGGCCCTTTTCACTATGGAAGCTACACAGCGCCGCCGTAAGAATTATTATGATAGTAAATTACATTCTAAATCTTTTATGTCCAATGATCTAGTGCTTCTTTATGATAGTCGCTTTCACCATTTTCCGGAAAAATTTCAAGTCCGTTGGCATGGACCCTATCGAGTAGTTGAAGCCTTTCCTAATAGTTCCGTTCAATTGGAAGATTTTATGGGTTCCCAATTTACCACCCGAATTAATGGCAACCATTTACATCTTTATTTTACGTAAACCCGGGACGGGTTTTCAAAATTGGAGGGAAGAGGGTGTACCTGTTCATGATAGCTTACCTTTATTGAAGGTGCACGATGGTTAGAAAAGATGGCTGATGGTCAATTTTGGATCCTAATACGACCTAATCAAGCAAATCGGAAGTGATGATCTGGTACACTGGTTTAAAGATTGTTGCTTTAGATCCCAAGTAAAAGGTTAGGAGCGAGGCACTTAGTGAGAGTTTTTGTTAGCATTTTATTTTGAGCATTGGTTATCCGAGTGTATGCTTATTGAAGTATAGAGTGTTCTGTGTCAGAAAGTAATGATTAGTTTGAGCAAGGAGTACGTAGTCAGCACTATACAATGTCGATGGAAAGGTTGAAGAGAGCTACGGATAAAGAAGAGAATGTCCGAAACGTGCGAAATAAGAGTAATTTGCAATCGCCGTCCCTTGTGGTCATCACCAACATAGAGCCAATGAAGTTGGAAATCTGTTGGTCTCCACAAAGACAGAGAGATTTTAGAAATACACAGATGTACGTGTTTTTGTAAGGATCGGATAATTTGCCTCCAATTGATGTAGAACTAGTGGCAGAGTATATAAAAAATTATGACCTAGAGGATGGTTCTAGTGTAATAAAAGGGAGAATAATTGGGATCGATGAGAGTATCTTACAGAAGGTATTATATTTACCAATAGGTCAGTTAGCGGTAGGAGTCAAAGTGTCGAGTGACTTCAGACTAGGAAGTTACTTCAAAGGCGACATGACGTCCTTTGAGAAGAATTAAGGCTGGAAAGTGGCGGAGGCACTTACTCCAGAGCTTGCGGAGTGGATGCGGTTTGTTCAAAAGCGGCTAGGCTTGAACTGACATACCACGTACATGTCCAAGTGCTTGTTGTTTGCTGCGATTGGAACACTTGAAGGCATGGTTTTTAATTGGACAGTCTTTGTAGCAATCCATATCCATGCAGAAATGGGAGCCAAGTAGAAAAGAGATAAATTCGCTTCTTTGCTATGCTCTAACTATGTGCACTCCGTTATTGCACATACATTAAGTCAATCAGTAGGGGAGAAGAGTGTACCTTCCCCAATGCCGCAACAAGGTATGCGGAGTCTATCAGTTGGTCCAGAGATAGTGGTGCACGAAATTAGGGAATCAAGTAGATCGCGGGAACAGGAAGCTATGCCGGAGATGATACAAGGCGAGCTTCAATTTGTGCAGTAATTGGAAGGGTGACTGAGGCCCCAGTTTTGAACACCGGAATACTGGAAGGAAGGAACCTCATGGAAGTAATATTGGGTCAAATTTTCCAATTACAGCTTATAGTGGGTCAGTTGGAAGGAAATTTAAGACAACAAGTGGAGTCGAGCCGGAAGGCAATAATGGAAAAAAGGCGCCGAATTGTAGAATAAGGTCACCTAATTAGGACAAAGACGGAATCCAAGCTGGCAGTGGAGCGGAAGTTAGTGGAGGAAAAGAAAAATTGGAGGAATGATAAAGATTGCATTCAAAGAATCCTGAACGACCAAAAGCAAGAATTAACAGAGAATCGCAAGATGTGGGATTTAGAACGGGATGCGTTGAAGTGTCAATTACAGGCAGAGCATGAGAAAGCAGCAAAATTGAAATAAGAAAAGGTAGAATTGGGAGACCAATATAGAATTGGAACGGATAAGCTGCAGGCAGAAATTGGTGCCTTGAAGTGTGAAGTGGGAAAATTGGAGGGCGACTTGGCCAATGCCATTTGGCCACAGGTACCTGTTCCACCACTTTTGAATACTAGTGAGCTGGAAGAGAAGATGAAGCAACAAGGGCGCCAATTAGAGGCGAAAGATGCTAGGATCTACAATTGGAGGCTCAAGTTCAGGAATTGGGAGCAGATAATGAAGATTTAACAACGCAATTGAAGAGTAACCATGTCGATTTATCAAAGGAGGATGAGGACGTGCCAGTAGGGCCAGACGCAGAGGAACCTCCTACGAATCCAAGAGCATCTCAATCTCAAGAGCCAGCTTTATAACAAATATTTTTACCAATTCTGTGTTTGCGAGGGCGCTGCACAATTAAGAGTGGAGCTATGTAGAATGGGTAGAAATTTTAGGATTTATAGTACATAGTTTGTAAGATTAAGAATAGACAAGAAGCCAATGAATGGCCAGTTTAGAAGGCAGAATGGATGAGGAAGTTAATAAAAGTAGTTATCATCGATTGTGAAGCAGTTAACATATTTCAGTTAACATATGGCAAGGCAAGTATAAAACAATTTGGTACGAGGGAGTCGAGGCCAGACTGTGATAGTCCTGAGCCGGGGTAAGCTTGGTGCTACTTCTCTCTCTTTTCTTTTGTTAGACTGTAGCAGAAGATCCGAATTCTATTCCAAAGGGTTATACCATGTCAACGATAAAATACAGTAATAAAATGGAAAATTTATATATATGTGGATGAGTAAGAAATTATGATTGTTTGTTACATGAAGTTCTTTGCGGTGAATTGGAGGTTGAAGACCGGCTATGTCAATAAAGTTTGGTTGTAGATGTGAGTGTCATACCGTATTGACTGTGAGAGTTGAGCGGTGAAGAATATTGGAGTAACAATTTGTTTTGAGAGACGTTGTAGGTGAGGAGTTATTTCTAGTGATTGGAGAAAGAAGCGAGTGTATGCATTGTGTGGAAATGGTGTAACATTGCCAATTGTTGTTATGAATTTAGAAGAAGACAGAAGATTACAATAGGAGTATTGGTAGAGGATTGTGTCACTAAGTATCTTTTGTTGCGGAAGAGTAGAACCAGTAGAGTGGACGGCAATATTTTAGAGAAAGGCGTGTACATGTATATTGGATTCTAATGTTCAGTAGGTAGTTAGTTATGTGACCCTAACAGTTTAACTCAATGCGGATAGTCTCTCCTTGTATTTGAATCCCCCTTTATAGATTTATTTTGGGCAATATTGATAGAGTAAGTGAGACGAACGAGAATAAGAATTGGGCATCTTTGTTTTCTTACGTGCTTATGCTCCTGAGTCTTGTTGTTCAAGGCGTCTATTTTTTAGGACAATTTTTGGCTTTATGGCTTGCCTCTCCATAATATAAGCATAAATTTTGCTCAAATTGTCGCTTCTTTTCTTCAGTTGTAAGGAGCTTGAAATATATTGTATTGATTTGTATGTCTTCTGTTTCAAATTGAGCTTCCACACTCTTTATAGGAATAGCCAAGTAGAATTAATTTCCTCGTAGATATCGTGTAACTTTGGAATAATAATCTTGACATCGTTGAAAAAGCCGATTGTCACACTTCATTGCTTGGCTGATTGCTTTGTTGAGTGTTTGAGGGTCAGGTAGACGTAACAATAAATCCTTCATGTCATCTCTGAGTCTCCAATAAAATTGACTCACTAGTGCTTCTTCTCTCTAATTGATATCACATGCAAGTTGTCTAAAGTCTGATGCGTAAACAGATGTAGAGCGTGATCTTTGACGTAGAGAACAAATCTTGGTGGTTGTCCATGGAGCCTTATCATACTTTCCAAATGCCTCTTTGAATGCTTTTAAAAAAGTCTCAAAATTATTCAAGATAGAAGACCTTTTTTCAAATAGGAGAGCAAATCAAGACAAAGCTTATCCAATAAGTAATGTTTCTACTAATCCAACTCGCAATTCCTTGATTGAATAGCATTCTAGTTGCAAGAATGTTATCAATCAAACTTGGTTTATAAAACCACAAAATTTTGATCGGGTACCATCAAACTTTTCTGGGAGACTGACTTGAGGCTCTTTGTATTGCGATGTAATCAAATTCTTATGTTAAGATGTAAATGGCAGTACTATACTAGCTAGAGGTGGTTGTACTATAGTCTAAGCCACTCCCACTCTTGTAGTTCCAACTGGCTTAGCAAGATTTCCTTCAATTTTAGCAGTTCTAATTGCTAGAGCGTTAAGGGCATTGATGATCATATCTAACTTTGACTCCAAAGATTCTACTATGTTAATGTCTTTTCTACCAGCCATACTAAGTAAAGAAGAAGGAATCAATATCAGTCCAAGGGAGGATAATCCGCAACCCTTAGAACGCTCAAGTATTTCCAAGGATAGGGATAATTTATTCTTTGTCTCAAAGAACTAAGCTCTGATATTGATAGAAAGGTAGTCTTGATAAACTATCATGGACGCAAAATATAGATTGAAAGTCTAAATTAGAAATTCAAGAAGAACTGACAAAAATTAGATTAATCAGATGAATACAAGAACAATACCAGAGAAGTGAGCTAGAACTTCAAAAGATATGTTGTCGAGACTGAAGAACTCTTCAGCCTCAATTCTAATATATACTCTTATTTAGGAAGCTTTTTAAGCACCTTCTACCAACTAAGAAGCTTCTCAAGCAACTTCCACCAATTAGGAAGCTTTTCAAGCAACTTCTATTAACTAGGAAGCTTTTCAAGCAACTTCTATCAAGTAGGAAGATGTTAAAAGGCTTTAAAAGGTTCTAGAGGGTTTTAAGAATTTTCTAGAATATTCTAGAAGGTTTTGATGAGTATATCCTTGACAACTATTGTGTTATAAAAGAGTGCGGACTACTCCCTTTTAGATTGATATGCTTATTTATTGCAGTTGATTTTTCTTTGAAAAAAGTGGATTATCCCTTTTCTAAGATATATCATTATATTTTAGAAGTTGTAGATTATCCTCCTCTAAATTAATTATTTAAGAATATTTCTTTTAATATAGAAAATACAACACTAATGGCTTATCGATTTTTTCTTTGTCAATATGAAAATAGATCATATTAATGGAGGTGCATTCTCACAAACAAAGAATAGAGTAGCAACTTTTGTAGATCTTTGAGCTCTTTTGGATATTATATGAGAAGAAATGGCATTTCTTTGCAATCTAAAAAAAAATCGTAAATGGAACAAGTATCCAAAGAAGCTAAGCAAAAGATTTATAATTTACAATAAGAAATTATTTGATTGAAGAAAGCAGGCGGTAGACAAGCTATGTACATAACTCCTCTAGAAGCTCCAAAGATTGTCATTAAAGAACCAAAAGCTAATATGTTTGAGAAATTTGATGGAACAAGATTCAACTTCCGAGGATTTGTACAATAAGTATAAATTTACTTACGATTATATCCTTCTTGTTACCTAGATGGATTCACCCAAGTTGCTTTTGTAGTCATCCTTTTATTAAAAAGTGCTTGATCATGGTTTGTTCTATTATTGAAAAAGAATTCTCGGATCCTATACAATTTGGAGGCTTTTATAGAAAGATTTATTGTTGCATTTAGAGACAGTAATCGAGAGAAGATGACAAAAAGAAAGATTTAAAATCTTCGACAAAGACATCGTTCAGTTATGATTTATTTTGTAAAAATTCAACAACTTACTTGTGATATCGATTGGAATGATAAGGCCTTTATGACTTGATTTTGTTATGGCCTAAAAGATGATGTAAAGAATTTATTGATCACAATGCCAAGAGTTGAAAGCTTAGAGGAATTCATAGCTCAAGCCATTACTTGTCATAATCGCCTATTTGAATTACGACAAGAGAGGCAATCAATTTTCAACAATACCTATCAAGGTATATTTACTACATCTTCAAGGATATCAGAGAAGTCATTAATATATTTTGAGTCTATGCAGATTGATGCGACTCAATTCAAGCCATTAATATCAACAGAAAAGACTAGACATTGGCAAAAGAATTTATGTCTATATTGTGGAAGATCCAATCATAAGGTAGCAAATTGTCCAAACAAATCTAAAGAGTTCAAGGCACGAGATATAATAGCTAAATTAGAAAGATCAAAAAATGAAGAAGTCCAGCTACAGTAGAAACCTTGTGATTAGATACTTCCAAAAGCACCAGAAAAAGGTCTCTTCCTACCTCTGGATCCAACATCCTGTTTTATATTTCATATATACATAAGAACCCTAAAACAAGAAATTTCTACTAAAGTTTTTTTAGATATTGGAGTCTCAACATGCTTTATGGATGAGAATTTTGTAATCAAGTACAATCTAGTAATTATAAAGAAAACCTATCTTACACCTGTCAAAGTCATTGATGGACAAAACCTTGCATCAAGAGATATTATTGAAGAAACCCAACTATTGGAAGTGATATTAAGAAATCAAATATCACAAATTATTTTCAACATCATTCGATGCTTGACAAATCCTATTGTCATTGGACTTCCTTGATTTGAGCTACATAATGTTGATATTGATTGGAGTTTGTGAAAGATTTTTTCAAGATTTAAACATCAAAAGCAAAAATGAGGTGCTGATCCATTCCTTAGAGCTAAAGCATTCATACAAGCAACAAAGAAAGGGACTGCATTTACATTATATGCTATCTCAATAAAAGATCCAATGGAGCAATCAAAGCAAGATATTCCTAGTAAATATCGTGACTTTGAAGACATATTTGAAAAGAAAAAAGCAGATATATTACAAAAATACCGTCCTTATGATTGTGCAATCGAATTACAAAATGGAGCTCAACCTTCATTTTGTCTAATTTACAATCTATTAGAAATAAAGCTCACAGCCTTATAAGAGTATATTGATGAAAATCTAGCCAACAATTTTATTAGACATTCAAAATTACCTACAAAAGTTCTTATCTTACTTGTGAAGAAAAAAGATATATATATATATATATATATATATATATATATATATATATATATATATATATGTATTGACTATTGTAGTCTGAACAAGGTAACTATAAAAAATCGCTATCCATTACTATTAAATTTAGGATTATTGAATCAATTAGAATAAGAAAAGATCTTTACAAAGATTGATTTGAGAGGTGCCTACAATCTAGTCAAGATTTAAGAAGGATATCAATGCAAGACATCATTTCGTACAAGGTATGGACATTTCGAATATAATGTTATGTCAAGGATAAGAACTCAATGAAAGCAAATAAACATATGAAACTTCTATTAAGAAGTATAACAAAATAAAAATAATGAAGTATGTATATTAAAAGAAATTATAATGGCTATTGCCACAAGACAAGAAAATTATAGACTCTTGAAATTGGACTAGAAGCAAGAAAGGAGTTGACAAGAATGAAGAAGGTTTCATTCTTATCTCTATTTATATTATCTATCTAAGAACTATGTGGCGGTATTCTATAGGACCTCTTATATGTGTCTAATTTACAAGACACATGTCAAACTTGCACGACAAGTTTTTCACATGTGCGCCACATATTTGGCTTGTTCCACAAGCTACCAATATATGCGATACATGGCTAGCTTGTTCCACAAGCTACTAATATGTGCACCATGTGGCTAGCTTGTTGACCAAGTTTCTAACCTACCAATCACCTATAGACATGTATAAAGGTGGTTTTGTATCTATGAAGCTTTTAGGAAGCTTTTCTATCAGATATTATCAAATCAATTTATTTTATCTACTTCTATTAGATAATTATTATAATAAATCTTATATCCGTGATATTATCTTCCTTTCTAGGGATGAATTCCATGAGGAGTAGTGATTACATGTTGAAGAAGTCAACAATATATCGAATTGTGCTTGTCACATACTCTGATCTTTATTCCCTTTGAAGGTAGTTGATAGGTCCTTTCAGCCATTGATAATATCTTATACCAAGGCGAGAAGACCACCCTGTTATTTCATCATTGTTGAGGCCTTCATAACTCCCTTCAAAGAGAATATTAAGAATACCATTAAGAATAGTTCCTACATCTAAAAGTATCACCAAACATCGGGAGTTTCTTCCAAGGTCGTGATATCAAACACATTATATTTTGCCATCAATCCAAAGAAAGACATGTTGTTCTTGAGGATTCTCATCTTTATTCCATCATCTTGAAGATTGTGATAGTCGTAATATCTCGTCCAATAAATCAGCAAATAAAGGTTCTTGATTTGAATCCGCTGGTTGTTAGTTCTCCATCTCCTTAACATCACAAATACAAAGAAGCTACAAATAAGGATAGAAAGTAGAATATTATCTTGCCTAGATCATATTTCTTTTATAGGGAAGGTCCTCATTTTGGTTTTTATGGATGTCGTTGATGAAAAGCCTCTATTTTCCTTGCTGCATTTATAAGATTCTTTACTAGTTTCCATGTATGTTCACTAATATCATATCCGCGCCAATTGATAAGATATTCTAACCTATTTTGGCGTTGCCTCGAATTTAAAACTTTTTCCACTTCAAATTCTTTATTATTGTCCACGTCTATAAAAAGAGGTGGTACTTGTCTTCTTGTTGGTATGTTCACTATCTTGTATGGTTCAAGAAGAGATACGTGGAATACATGATGGATCTTCATGGACTCCAGTAGGTGTAATCAATATGCAACTGGATTGATTTGTTCAAAAATAGGAAAAGGTCAAAGCCTACAATAATCCAACTTATCACAAGGACGAATAGTCTTGATAATGCAACAAAGTAACCATATCTTATCTCCCACGTTGAATTGTGGTTGTTCCTTGCAATACACATTTACATTTATTTTTTGTTGTTCTTCAACTTTTTTTAATTGCACCTTCATTATTGCATGTAGCTCTGACAAACGATTTGCCAAATCTTCTACTGTTGGATTATTAACTTTTAAAAAAGACTTGAAAATAATTTGTGATACTTGATCTAAGAAACAAGTAGATGCTCTTGAATCTAATAAGGCTAAGGTTTTTTTTATTTTTGATGACCAAAAGACAAAGGAATTATAAATAATGGGCAGATTGAGTAAAAAGAGAAGAACCTGGTTTTGATTTGTCTAGCCACACGGTTCCTATTGTGGCTGAGCATCCTCGTTTTCCTAAACAAATGCACCTCTATTCTTGATGTTGTATCCATTTTGCTTCTTGGGATAGCTTCCAACTCTATGGCCTTCTCCACCACAATAAAAACACAAACCTTTCTCCATACGCTGCTTCTTTTCTTTTGGAGTAAGGAATTTTACACATACCGTATCAATCTGCATGTCTTCTATCTCCAATTGTGAATTTAGGCTACTTACCGATATAGTTGTACCATGACGACTTGTATATTGTCTGGAGCGTTGGTCTTGGCGACGCTGAAATAGGCGATTATCGCATTTCACAGCTTGGCTAATGGCTTTGTTGAGCGTTCATGGATCAGGAAGAGATAACAACAAATCCTTCAGGTCGTCCCTTAGACCCCAATAGAATTGACTCATCAATGCTTCTTCATTCTAATTGATGTCGCATGCTAATTGCCTAAAATCCGATGCATAGACTGATGTAGAGCGAGTCCCTTGTTGTAGCGATCAAATTTTTGTTATAGCCCACCGAGCCTTGTCATGCTCGCCAAATGCTTCCAAAAAAGTCTCAAAGTTGTTCAAAATCGGTGATCTTTTTTCAACTAGAGAAGCAAACCATGATAGAGCTTGTCCCGTAAGCAAAGTTCTAACGAATCCAATGCGTGATTCCTCCGTCGGATAACGTTCGGATTGTAAAGCTGTTATTAACTTGATTTGATTGATGAAACCTCAAAACTTAGAGCGTGTGCCATCAAACTTGTCTGGAAGGCTAATTTGAGGCTCCTTTCATTGTGGAAGCAATGATTCTCGTTGAACCATAGATAAAATTGCTTCTTCTGGTGCAGAAGCTTGAGGCTCATGAAGCCCAGATTGTGCTATTCGGGATGCTCAATCATTATGAAGACTTGCAAAGACTCCTTCCATCACCGTAGTTCTCTGTGATAACGTAGCAAGAGCATCCATAATGGCGTCTATCTTGGACTCCAAACTTTCACTCATATTAATGTCTTGACCTCCAACCATTCTAAGATAAAGGAAATAATTGTTTCTATAAAGAAGAAATATTAGTTTAGAAGAGGGTACTCCACAACCTCTAAAACCCCTTAAGATCTTCAAGAAGAGGGATAATCCACTCTCTCCAAGAAGAATAAGATTTCAATATTATAACGGAAAAGATATCAGTTTAGAGGAGGGTAATCCGCAACTTTTAAAAATACTAGTGTATCTTCAAGAAGAGAGGTAATCCACACTCCAACAAGAAGGAACTAACTCTGATATCTAAGATGAGAGTAGTCTCAACAAACTGTCACGGACGTAGAACACAAACAAGAAATCCAAACAAAGAGTTCAAGAAAAATTGATAACAGCTAGATTATATCAGATGAGTACAAGAACAAGATCAGAGAAGTAAGCTAGAGTTCCAAGAGATGTATTGTCGAGACTGAAGAACTCTTCAACCTCGACTCTAATATATACTCCTACCTAGAAAGCTTCTCAAGCAGCTTTCACCAACTAGAGAGCTTTTCAAGCAACTTGCACCAACTAGAAAGATTTTCAAGCAGCTTCAACCAACTAGGGAGCTTCTCAAGTAACTTCTACTAACTAAGAAGTTTCTCAAGCAACTTCTATCAACTAGGAAGATATTAGAAGGCTCTAGAAGATTCTAGAGAATTCTAAAAATCTTTTAGAATGTTCTAAAAGATTTTGATAAGTATATCCTTGACAACTGAGCTTCCTCTTTGAGGTCAATTGAACAATCATATGGATAATGCTCTGAAAGAATATTTATATTTTTTTTCTCAAAAACATCTTGATAATTTAGATATTGGCTTGGAATGCCACTTAAAGTCTTTCCACCATCAGAAATGGGTGTGGCATAAATAGCAAAAGTTGATCTTTCTTTTGCTAAGTGTATAAAAGCTTTTGCACCTATAAGTACAGGTTTTATTATAATAGATTTATAGCTTTTTACTTGGTTGGCACGATGTTTAATAATGTTCTGAGAAAAATCAAGTCTATAAGAATTCCAATCTATTTGAGGGTTATATTTTTTTAGCCATAATAAACCTAAAATAATTAGATTAGATAGAGATTTAATTATATTAATGGCTATGTAGCTATTATGACCATCTATTGTTACTTTTATAAGACAAATTTCATAAGTGACATCTCCAGAAGACAATAGATGGCCATCTATGACTTCTACATGTATGGATTTAGTTTTCTATACTAAAGGTATTTTATGATTCTTAACAAATTGTTCATCTAGAAAGCATACTGAGGCTCCTGAATCTAATAAGATAGAGACTTTGTAGTTTTTTGGTCTTAAATATACATCTATTATAAAATAAGGAGAGGATTTTGAGGAGAGAATAGGACCTTCTCTAGGAATTGTACAAGGTTTTAGTTGCACACTCCCTATTGTAGTTGGACAAATTCGTTTTTTGACTTGTTGTCTTCTTTGACAACCATATTCTTTATTTTATAGCTGTGTCGTTTCTTTGGACAATATTGAGCAGTGTGCTTAGGTTCTCCACAATATAAACATAATCCTCCTTGACAATGCCAAATCTTTTTTTTGTTCAGTAAGAGGTTTAAAATGTACTACATCAATTTGTATGTCTTTTACTTTTGAATGTACATTTTGTGAGGATGTTGATGTTGCCATTGAATAATAATATTGAGGCTCCCTTGTACGACTCTTGGATTGAAACTCAAAAAGTTGATTGTCACATTTCACAGCAAAATCAATTGCTTGGCTCAAAGTCTGAGGATTGGGTAAATTGAGCATTAATTTTTTTATCTCATATTATAATCCGTAGAAAAATTGGCTAATGAGTGCAACATCATCCCACTTGATATCAATTGCTAGTTGTTAAAATTGTGAAGCATATAACAACACTGATTGATTGCTTTATCATAGGATATGAATCTTGTTAGTTGCAATATGGATTACATCATGTTTTCCATATATAGATCAAAATTCTACTAAAAATACCTCCAAATTATCTAATATTGGATCACGTCATTCAAAAAAAGATGAAAACCACGATAAAGCAAAATCTGAAAGTAATGTTCCAATAAACCTAACTTGAGATCCTTATGTAAGATAACTCTGAGGTTGAAGTTCAATCACCAGTTGTATTTGATTGACAAATCCTTGAAAGTTAGATCTTGTACCATCAAACTTCTCAAGCAAACTAATTTTTGATTTTTTAATATTTGAATGGTGTTCCATTATAGGTGAGGTAGTATGGTTTGGTGTAGATATTGACGCAGCTTCAATCATTTCTATATCTTCACTTCTTACTAATCTTGTTGCTCGTTGTGGTGGTAAATTGAGTTGATACATTGTAAGCATTAGCTCTCTCATTTGCTCTTGCATTTGTGCCATTGCACTCTTCATTTCTGCAAGCTTTGCCATGATAATATAATAGGAAGGAAGGTGTCTACTCTCACTTCAAGAAATATAGAATAATACACTCAAAAGAAAAAGTTCTAAAAACAATATCAATTTAGAAGTGGGTACTCTAAAACTTCAAATATGCTTATGTCTTATCAAGAGAAAGAGATAATCCACTCTTAATCAAAAAAAGACAAAGCTTTGATACTATACGTATATTCTTGTTAATCTGTCAAAGACAAGAATTCGATGAAAGCAAATAAATATATGAAACTTCTATTAAGAAGTACAACAAACTAAAAGTAAGGCAATATGTATAAAAAAAAATATAATGGCTATTGCTACAAGACAAAAAAACTATAGACTCTTGAAACTGGATTAGAAGCAAGAAATGAGTTGACAAGAGTGAAGAAGATTTTACTCTTATCTCTATTTATACTATCTATCTAAGAGCTACGTGGCGGTATTCTATATGACTTCTTACATATGTCTAATTTGCAAGACACGTGTCAAACTTAGCCAACAAGTTTCCCATATGTGCGCCACATATTTGGCTTGTTCCACAAGCTATCAACATGTGGGATACATGGCTAGCTTGTTCTACAAGCCATTAATATGTGCGCCATGTGGCTAGCTTGTTGACTAAGTTTCTAACCTATCAATCACCTATAGACATATATAAAGGTGGTTCCGCATCTATGAAGCTTTTAGGAAGCTTTTCTATCAAATATTATCAAATCAATTTATTTTATCTACTTCTATTAGATAATTATTATAATAAATCTTATGTCCGTGACATGTTATGCCTTTTGGACTTACAAATGCACCTACAGTCTTTCAACATATAATGAATGATATCTTACGAGAATATTTAGATGACTTTGTAGTCATCTATTTAGACGATATTTAAATCTTCTCTAAGAATGAACAAGAATATGAGCATCATGTACGTAAGATATTAGAAAAACTATGAGAAATCGAATTATATGCCAAATTAGAAAAATGCTCTTTCCATCAACCATCAGTCGAGTTTTTAGGATATATTGCTTTTAAAAATGGGATTTCTATGGATCCAAAGAAGATACAAATTGTTATAGAGTGGAAACAACCGTCATCAATCAAAGATGTACAATATTTCTTGGGATTATAAAATTTTACAAAATCTTCATCAAAGATTATTTCAAGATTGCGGCTCGATTAACGCGACTCACAAGCAAAGACAAATTTATTTGGGATGATAAGACTAAAGAAGCATTCAAGAAGCTAAAAGAATCTTTTACTTCAGTCCCTATACTTGTCTTTGCAGATCCAAAAAAACCATTCATTTTGGAAATGGATGCCTCACATTTTGCACTTAGATCTATATTCTCTCAAACTGGTGATGATAGTCAACTACATCCAATAGTATTCCACTCTCAAAAAATTTCAACTACAGAGATCAATTACAAGATCTATGACAAAGAACTATTGGCAATTGTTGATGCGTTTGAAGAGTGGCGCCATTTGCTAGAGGAAGCTGAATACAAGATTATAGCATATAACGACCACAAAAATTTGGAGTATTTTATAAGTGCTCAAATTTTGAATCGCCAACATGCACGATGGAGCATATCATTATCTTGATTTGACTTTGTGATTATGTATCATCCGGAAAAACTTCAAGGGAAACTAGATATCCTTTCTCAACAATCATATCTTACGCCAAGAATAAGAGATATACATGTGGAAGAAAACAATAATTTTAAATTTGAAGATGGATTGTTATATTTCAAGAATCTCTTATATGTTCTTCCAGGCCCTATAAGACTTCAAATTCTTCAAGCATGACATGACTTTCAAGTAGTTGAATATTTTGGCTTCAATAAGACTTTGGAATTAATTTCAAGACACTATTGGTGGCCTCAAATGTGAAAATTGGTGAAATATTTTATCCAATCGTGCAAAATTTGTATCCAAATAAAGATCCCAAGACACCAACCATATGGACTTCTTCAATCCCTCTCAGTTTTTAAAGGCCCATGGCAATCATTATCTATGGACTTCATTACAGACCTCCCAATTTCAAATAGATAAGATTCAATCTTTGTGGTGGTAGACCGTTTTACCAAGATGGCACATTTTTTTTCTTGCAACAAGACTATTTCTAGGGAAGAAATAGCCAAGCTTTTTATTGATAATATTTATAAAATATATGGCCTTCCAAATGATATTATTTCACATTGAAAATCACAATTTGTATCAAATTTTTGGAAAGGACTATTTCAAATTTTGAAGGTCAAGATCAATCTCTCATCAGCTTATCATCCTCAAATTGATGGTCAAACAGAACGAGTGAATCAAATCTTAGAACAATATCTTTGTTGCAATATAAATTATCAACAAGATGATTGGACGGATCTTCTACCTTTGGCTGAGTTTGTATACAATAATTCCGAGTATTCTTCAATGAAGCAAACTCCATTTTTCTCAAACTATGGATACCACCTAAGAGCAGATCCATTCCAAATTGAAGATGTGGAAAGTCATGCCGCAAAAAATCAAGCTACCTACTTAAAAGCCATCTATGAAGAATTAAAATTCCAACTGCAAATGGCTCAAGATTGATATAAAGACTATATAGACATTCATCACAAGAACCAATCAAATTTTAAGATAGGAGATTATGTCTAGCTATTTTGGTGAAATATACAAACAAATCGACCA
This sequence comes from Physcomitrellopsis africana, assembly GCA_036785485.1. Taxonomy (NCBI): domain Eukaryota; kingdom Viridiplantae; phylum Streptophyta; class Bryopsida; order Funariales; family Funariaceae; genus Physcomitrellopsis; species Physcomitrellopsis africana. Next base: position 198,845 of record JAWRVF010000338.1, read on the forward strand.
TGACAAAAATTATATTATATAAGACTTGGACCTTTTACAATTTTACACCAAATAAATCTAATAAGTTTCCATCTTGAACTACCAAGTGGCATGCACATTCATCCAGTCTTTTATGTTTGGGGGATATTTTGAAGGTCGCAATAAAGAACAAATTCTTGGATGGGACATTGGTTTAACAAAGGTTATATCTGAAGGTCATCGATGCCATCTCAAAGATCTTGTTGAACTGATAACCAACGAACATAAGACAAAATATGTTGCTTCTCTATTCTGATAAATTCTAGATTTCTTATGTATGTGATTTGATCATCAAATTGCTTCAGCTGCTTGTAAAACTCATCGCTAGAAGGGAAGGTGATGTCATGGATATATTTTAAGTTACTACTTTCTAGATCTTTTCGTAGTCTTTTAGAATCTTCTGTAGCTTTCTAAAATCTTCTAGAGCCTTCTTTAGTCTTCTAAGAATCTTCTATAGTCTTCAAAAATCCTCTAGAATCTTCTTCAACCTTCCAGAACTTCCCGTAGACTTTTTAGAGTCTTCCAAAATCTTCTTCATACTTCTAGAATTTTCTAAGATATTCTTAGAAGGTCCAATAGGACATAGGTCTTATAGTATAAATAAGAGGTAAGACCAACAAGCACCTTAGTCTTGCCAACATAAATCTTGGAGTAATCCAAAGTATTGCCTTATTCTTGATATCAATCTAGTCTCTTATTCTTCATCTAATTCTTGTTCTTGTCCATCCAATTCTTTGTTCTTGAAATTATTCTAGTTCTGAATCTTCTCTTTGTTTCTTTGCTAATTCGCTATCTTGCATCTTTGACACTTTATCAACAAGAAAGAAACAATTCTATTAGCAATTGACAATCTTTATCTCATCAATACAATCAACCTTGTTAAACTTACAAATTCTAATAATTTCGGAATGATAATCTCTTATCAATTGAAAGAAATTTGTATTAATAAAATAATAATTTATGAGCACTTCTCTAACCTCTAAATTATTGGTTAAAACCAAATTAAAAATCTTATATTATACCTATTAAATTTAAAAATTAAAATTGACCTTAAAATTATTCAAATCAACATCCATCTTTCATCTAAATAAGCTTTTATATTCAGATCCTTATTTCGCCACAATAAAGATATCTTTATATGGTCTTACATAGACCTCTTTGATATATTCTTAGAGCTAGCCAAACATCAAATAAACTTGATTCTTCTATTATTTCTTCCTATTAAGTATAATACCACATGAATTTTAACTATACAAAGGCCATTTGTAAGGATATAGACCGCTTCTTTAGTGCCAAAATTATTGAACTAGTCAACTAAGCCACTTAGTTTTCTTCTATTGTCATTATTTCTAAAAAAAAGTACTAAACTTTAACTTTGCATAGATTTTTGCCACCTCAATTCCGCTACCTAAAAAGATCCATACTTACTTCCATTTTTCAAAAAAATTGTTGACAAAGTTACAAATTATAAATTATATTTTTTTCTTAATGGATTTATTAAACACCATCAAATTAAGATGCAATTATAAAGCCATTTTAAAACAACCTTTATTACTAGATGGAATATTTTTTTTTAAATTGTTATATTATTTGGCCTAATAAGTGCTCCTCTAAGATATAATTGAATAATCAATCAAGTATTCAAAGAGTATATAGGCAAATTTATGCACTTATTTCTTAACAACTTGAGCGTCTATAGCTTTATAGCCACACACTTCAAAAATTAGAATTTTTTTTTAGTAATATTAAAGATTTGGATTAACTGTCAATTCAAATAAGTGTATGTTCTTGGCCCATATTGGACTAATCTTTAGCTATATTGTCTCAAAAGATAGAAAATTTGTGGATCTATGAAAAATCCAAGCCTTAATTGATATGCTATCTTTAAAAAATATTAAATATATTCAAGTCTTTAATACATCCAAATCTTTAATGATATTATCTAACTTAATTAAACTTATATTTAAGACTATGTTGAAGTTATAGCACCTATTACTCAACTTAATAAAAAATATGTACTTTTTAATACATAGAAGATTGTCAAACAACTTTCAATACTATCAAATAGTAATACAAAAATAATGTGATTCTAATCTATGTTCATTAGGACCTCAAGTTCCACATCCACATAGGCATATTAAACATTGCTTTTGATGTTGATCCAAAATCCTATTGGCAATTACAATCAATACATAGATTATGCTTCTTACTTTTTATCATTGGCAAAAAAAATTATAAAACCACCAAAAGAGAAGCCTTAACCATAGTTTATGCAATCTAAAAATTCTAACATTGCTTATTTGTAAATTGCTTTGTCTTTTTATATTACTTATATAATACTAATGTACTTGGTTAATAAATCTTAAGTATTTAGACAACTTGCACATTGGCTCTTCATTTTCTTGGAATTTGATTTTAATATCATTTATAAACTTGGCAAAAATCACAATACTAGTAACATTTTATCTTGCATACACTCCAAAGATCTATTACATATTGTATAATTTTATTCTTATTATAAAATAGTTCTTTTTATTATTTAAAAAAAGATTAAATATTTCAATTTTTTTTTTGATTTAAAATAATGTATTACAATTTTTGTACTTTATATAGGCTTTGGAAGTAATAACTTGTTCTAAAAAATTATTTTACAAAAGATTCTTAATGTTGGATGTATATGGTTGATATTGCACATTGATATTTGTACATATTGTACATCTTATAATAATTGCCAATAGTTATGGAACCTCATCAAAATGTTCCTATTAAACTTCTAACTTCTCTTTCTATTGAATCATTTTTAAAATAACAATTATATTTTATTAGGCCATTATCAAAAATAGGTTAAAATAATTGTAAATATTTTTTATTCGCAACAAACTATGCAACCAAGTGGACAAAGGCCAAAGCCTTTTGAAGCAATACAATTCAAGAGATGATTCAATTTTTATACAAATCCATATTTATATAGTATGATTATCTTTGATATATTGTCAATGACCAAAGTACCTATTTTTTCAACACAATCATTTAAACCATAATGGATCATTTTTTTTTTTATTATTATACAACTTTGAATTTGTATTATCTACAAGGCAATAGTTAAGCCAAATCTATAAAGAAAATTTTCATTGGCATTTTTCAAAAGATGATAACTGAAAAGTCTATTACATGAGACTAATATCTTCCCAAGGCCTTCTTTACATGCAAAATGGCTTTAAAAATTTTGACATCCCATATTTCATTTAAACTTGCATATAGACTCACTTCATTAATACTTATCAAATAATTACTCTCTATGGCATAATTAACTATGTCTTGTATAGATACCTTTTATTCCATCTTTGCAGTCTAACTAAATAACTTGAAGTTCTTAAACAAAAAAATTGTGCACTTAATAATGCTTATGCATCCAATAATGCAATCATACTACTTGGACATCTTTGTCCAATCTGACCTACTACTATGTGATAAGTAACTATCTATTATAATTCTCAAAGGGCATAAATTTTCACCCTAGAAAATTCAAATCTAAATGATATGGACTCTTTTTAATTCAATATGTGCTATCTAATAATACCATCCTATTGATAGCTATCAAATATTTCAATTCAAATGCCACTATTATCAACATCAATAAATCTAAATCATATTATTTTTTTAGATAAATCTCTAATGACATCAAAAACTAATAATATCATTGTTATTTATAAGCTTCTAGTCTCATCAATAATAATGGTTTCTATCTTCTCTATTCTTTTAAAGATAGCACCTATTTCAATGCCTACTACTTTTAAATAGCTAAAATTACTTCTTGTCATAGATACCATGAACATGATATCTTCACTCACATTGGCAATCAATACCAAACAATTACTTTTTTCTATCCCAATCATCCTTGCTTAATTTATAAAATTTTATTTGACATCCTTGAGGCACATACTTATTTTATTTTTATTTTTATTTTTTTGCTCTTTTTCTTATTTATATACTCTTCATTTTTTTCCATGGCTATTTTCCAAACTAAGTTAACTACTACCTCTACAACCAATTAGAAGGAGCCTAACACTTTGGCATTTTATTCAAAGTACACCAAAGATATTCAATCTTGGTACACATACTTAACTTATTCTTTATTAATTTCAAGATTTTATTGTCTTAAAGATATGTAAGATCTTCTGATTAAAAGAATGCTAATTTCTAAAGCTACTAGTTTAGAAATTAGGAAAATCCAATGACTAAAGAAGAGATTAATTGGACCACTAATTAGATTGGATCCAATAAAAGAAATAATCCTTGCATTTATTCTAATCAATGTTGATAAAAGATCACAAGTAAAAGATTTCAATCAATGAATAAGAAAATTATTCTAATTCAAATGTACTTTCAAATTTTATTTTGGAAGTAGATTACTTTATTAAAAAAAAAATTGTAAATATTTGTAGTTTTGATTAAAAAAATTTTTACTTAAAATCAGAAAAAAGAGAGAAAATACCAAAGATAAGTACTATATTTAGAAGGAATCAAATTAGTAATTAAAAGAAATAATAAACCATAGAAATTATAATATAAATTCCAACAAAACATTAGTCTAAATTTATAATGGATTGATTAAAATTTAATCCTTTGTATGATTTAAAATTTAAATTTTTTTTTTTTTTTATTGAAATAAAATAGATTTGATTCTAATTTAGAATCAAATTATTATTCTAATAAAGAAAATATGAAAACTTATTGCTTGGTAGAAAAAAAAAAAAAAAAAAAAAAAAAAAAAAAAACTCCTAAATCCAATTACACATTTTTAAGCAACATTTGGCCTTTGAATTTAAATATTATTTTATATTAAAAGTTAATCAAAACAACAAGAGAGAGTCTTTAGGCTATCTTGGGTGGCTCTTATATTATTGGACTTTCTTCTCCAAGGTAGCTATTTGATTATAATTTTTAGGATCTTATTGATTTTAGGCTTTAAAATCCTAAATCTAAATTTTTTTTTATTATAATCAGATTTAATCTTATCCTTGCTAGAATAAGTTTGACTCTATACTTCATATTTAATTTGGCATGATCATTTCCAAAACCTATTTGGTTATTACCACATTTTAACTATATCTATATTTCTTATTCAGTTCAAATATGACCAATTATAAATCTTATATAGCTTAATTAGTTAATCTATTTGTTTATTACAACATATTAATATCCTTTCAATCACCTCTTTGCTTGGGCGGAGCCTACTAAACATATTATAAAAGAGGCCATTTGTATAAATCAATTGAATTCTACTAACTTTCTAGAACTTGGATTGGAGACTAAACTTGTTTTTTAGATGTATATGATTAAATAATTTATAAACACCACTATAATCTAAGATAATCATATTATTGTCAACTTAATAATAATATACTTTCTATTACATTTAAATTTATTTTAATTAAATTTCTTCTACCAACCACTAGACCACATAAGTTCAAAGGCCCTATTGATACAAGCTTGTTTAATAAATATGTTGGATTCCATCTGTAATTCAAGGATGGTTGAAAAATTATATAAGGCTTACTAAAAGACAAGATCTTTAAACAAATCTTTGTGTAGGTATTCACAATATATACTATATCAACAACAATGATATATAATATCTTGGATTCATCAAATCCATCCAATTCGAGGTATTTATTTAGAAGTAATTTTTATTTGAAAACTTTAAAAAAAATTATCATATTTTAAAGGATATTTTTAATTTTCACATTTATAACATTCTAAAATATTTTTTTTTGGATAAATTTCTTATGAATAAAATCTTATAATTCACTAAAGACAATGAAAATATGGATAATAATTATTGCACTCGTAATGCTTAAGCTTTGATTGACCAGATATTATCTTTTAGAGACCAATTAACTAATGTAATAATAAATATAAATGCAAACACATAAATAATGTTCATTTTCCATCTTGAGTACAATACATTCTAAATGTCTAATAAGATCAGTTCCAATCTTTAATATAAAGAAACTACTCAGTGGTTCTTCAATGGTCCAAAGTATACACATTGGTTCTACCTTGTTTACAATATATCTTGTCTTTGAATTGTTTTGCCAATTCAACATACTTATAAAAATTACTTACTTTGGACAATTGTCCATTAACATATTTGTGTAAGTCTTGTTCTTTGGAATTGCACTTCTAAAAATATTATATAAAATAATTTTATAATTCTATTATATCAACCTCATGACAGCATTCTAAACCTCAATTGATAACTTTAATTTTAACAATCTTATAATAGTACCTTAAACTTCAATAGACACTTTCAACTTTAGCATTATTCCAATAATAATTGAAGCCTTATTAGACATCTTCTATTTTGGCAATCTTATAACAACTCTTCAAACTTCAAAGAACATCCTTAGTTCAAACAACCTCATGATAAGCTATGAATCTCAACAAACATCCTCAATTCAACCGACCTCCCAATCTTGCCTCAAATCGTAACAGATGTCTATACCTCTACTATCAATTTGAATGACTACATGATCTTTAAAGATAGTAGCCATTATCTATCTCTTTCAAGTATTATTGTTGTATAAGATGATTTTTAATCCAAGAATATATTAAATATCTAATTATAGAAGATTTATCTTTAATTTATTGGTGACACTCTAATAAATGGTTTATTTTTAATAAAAAAGATAAATAAATATAATAATATTTAAAAATATTATATTAATAAGAATCTTTTATATTTAAATAGAATTATATACAATATTTTTTATGGCATCTAGAAATTTCTTGACATCCTTTTTTATGCCAAATTATAATCAACCAATTGCTAGTAAGTTAGATCCTCAATAATTTCAAAAAAAATCTATAATTTTTTTTCATAGATTTATTTTTATATCAAAATTTTATCATAGCTCCATATATCTATCTTTTATACCTCTATAAAGTCTTGGCTTTAAAAAAACTCCTTTAATTTATATAAAATATTTAAATTGTAATAAAAACCTTCAACATCTTATTCACTTGTAATGAATTTATTTTTTTCATTTTGAACTTTAAAATCTAATATCTCTTGATCCAACTGTTCAAATTTTGTTAAATTTTTTAAAAGTATATTTTATATCCTTAAGCTTTACCACAACAAAAATCAGCTATACATTTGCTTTCAATTGTTTGATGTCTCAAAAATCCTAACATGTGTTCAAAATCCTAATTTATAAATATTTGAGTATTATTTTTTTTATATCTCAAAAAGCTCAAAATCTAAATACCATCAAAATTTGTATATAGCTTTATAATATGATAATACACATTCTTTAAAATTTTGAAGCAAAATCTTATTAAATTACTTAGAATATAGCTCAAAACACAACCACTAATTAAATAGGTTACTTACTATCCTTAAATTGTAAGCGCTGACTTCACCTTTCAATATCTCCTTTATTTCAACTTAGAATTTATTAAATTTTATATAACTGCAAGTTTTGACTTCAACTTCTAATATCTCCTTCATCCCATCTTAGAATTCATCAAGTTGTATATGTACAATATAGCTAAGAAAGTGTTATGTCTAATTTTGGTTACTAATTCTTCATTGTATTTTGTACATATGCATTATGCTCTAAAGAGTGACAATAGATACGAAATCAACATCTTAATTTTGAGTGCCTATATCTTTTTTTATAAAAGCTCAAAAACATTCAATTTTTATATCAAATCCATATTCAAAATTCTAAACTTGTTGATCTTAATCTTTGATATTCAAATGAACTTAAAATACTAATCCTAATTTCTAATATGGCCTCAAAAAGCCTCCTTAAAGCCTAATGGATATGTCTTTTGGCCAAAAGGAATAGAAATTTCTATCACCTATTTCTATTCATCTACATGGATGGCCTAACTATTCTTTTTGATACCAAGATTCCTTTCCAATCTTTTTTCTAATAAGATTTATATAATATGTGTCTTAAATATCAAATAAAAAAATAAAACAAGATTTCAAAAATCACCAATGTCTAATAAAGATGACTCTAAATTTATAAAAGTTATTATCAATATAAAATCAACTTCAAAAATCACTATTAAATATATATATATATATATATATAGAAACCTTAATAGTAGGCCTTTGTAAATAGATTCTTTTCAAAGTAGTAATTTAATCATATTTTGTAACCAACTAAAATCCATTGACATAGCTCTTATCTAGTTGCAAAAAATATTATATACATCGAAGTTAAGGAAATCAAGCTAATCAACGGATTTCTTTCAAAATAATTTCTGCACAACCAGCGGATGCGGCCAAGGAATGAATCACCTTCAGACAGTTTGGATTTGGAATGTTTTTGGACTCCAGAATGTTTTCAGACTCTAACGGTCTTAGCCCCAAAATATCAGGGAGTAAGTTGCCACCAACCGATTTGAGCACTATCATTTGAGAACTTGGTGGAAGTAGTCGTCCTAAGTTTGGAGGATATTGAATCCTTCTTAGAGGAATCAGAAGAAGATCAACAACCACCATCTAGCTCGACTGCTCAGGTATTGGCTATCGTTTTGGTTGTTGCGCAGGAACTAGCTTCAATATTGGTACTCCAAGCTGCGGAATCCCTACTTGAGACTTCTTCCCTTCCACTAGAATGGAGGGCAGACCAAGGTAAGGCCCCAGTCGAGGAGACCTCACCAGCATGATCCTAGGAGGTGTCGGATCAATCTGAGGATTCGCTCACAGTTTGTGGAAGAAGAGATTAAGTTTTTGGAACATATTTGGGCCTATACAAAGGCATTGACTAGACTACCGGACGCCTATTTGTGGTTATTCCGCAAAGTTGGCTGCTGAATTAGAGGCAAATTACAGGAGGCGAGTCAACAGAGAGCCAAAATAGAAAGCCAACTGCAAAAAGAATGGACTTGAACGAGGAAATTTTTGAAGTATTTAAAGCAAGAAGGTAGCCTAAGGCGGAAAGCAAAAGAAGAGCTTTGACTTCAGAAGGAGTCTTGGAGCCAAGAGAGGGATCGATTCCAATAACGAGTTGCAACTACCGAAGCTTAAGCAAGTACAGCAACCGCACAATGCCATCAACTGGATGCAACACAATTGAGTCGAGTCTAAAAGGTTGAGCGATTGTTGGTCGAGCTCACAAATCTTTGAGTCATCGGCTGGTATGTCATAAGTTTTCACAAGGATTTGTAGGCAACAGAACGATGATTGGATCGAATGGTTCGGAAACATCCGAAAATCTAGTATTAGACTAACTCAAACTCGAAGGCAGCGGTTTAGGAAGAGCCTTCAAGTCAAACAAGTCTTAGTGATTAATTAGACTAGGATATGTTAGGTATTAAATTAGGCTTAATTTTGAGGAAAAACCAGAGTGATTTGATCCACCTGAACTACAAAGTTTTGAAGACAGAATTTAAAGTAAAAAGACAATAATATTAACAAGAAGTTCTCCCGTTTGGATGTACTTAACTACCCGACCCAAACTAGTCTTAGTCAAGGCTGATGGCGAGTTGGGCCGGTGATGCCCTAGACAGACCTGTCTCAGTAATCGGGTATTATCCGGGTCATAGAAAGAATTGTTGGGGGCTATAGGTGGAATAGGATGGTTGGAAGCTGTATTAAAGAGAGGAGACATTAGGAGGAAAAAGAGGGGAGTAGAGTCTAAGAGGAGGGCGGAAAATTTTGTATGTATAAATGTATAGGAAATAGTGTGTAAGTGGGAATATGAAGGACCAAAAAAGGAGTTCTATAAATTGAATGGCAAAATGCTGCTTAATAGAAAATTTCATTATTCTTCATCTAGAGTTGTAATCTAGTCCAATTCAGGTTGTGGCATAGTATGAATGGTAATTGGATAATTCATGATAATATTGGCAATAGATCTAAAGATTTTACATGATTAGATCTATAATTCGACTGAGGAAGTTAGATTCAATTATATTCTGCTCAATAGAGTAGAATGTATAAGAAGAGGATCGAATAAAATCATTTTCTTTTACTTAGAGGAATTTATTAGAAGTAGGAAGATAGGCTAGGCCCAATCTTTTGTAGCCTAACATAGTGAATATATTTAGATACGATTTCTTTAAGATTAAAAAAGTTTGAATCAATTTGATTTTCTTTTCTTATAACATTGTCAGTTAAATTGAAGTGATTTTTTGTAAGTTGATAGTTGACTTAATTTTAAGAATAAGTGAATAGTAAAAAAAAAAAAAAAAAAAAAAAATTTAATGCTGGACGATAGACATTAAGATTAGAAAAAAAGGACAATCAACATTTAAGTAGATTAGCTATTTTTTCTTTCAATTTATAAGTTTAATTCTCTTCAAATTTTGTGCGCTTGTTCTTAACTAAGAAATTAAAAAATATAAAAAATTTGAATTAAAATTTATATTTAATTTAATAATTATTAAAGATTTAAATCTACTATAGGATTTGATTAAGATTTTATTAGAATTTGATTAAAATTTATTGAAAATTTCTTTAAGATTTTATTAAGCTTTTTTAGGATTTACTTAAGATTGATAAAGATTTGATTAGGATTTAATTAAAATTTATTAGAATTTACTTAAGATTTGATTAAGATTCAATTAAGATTTTTTAAAGATTTTTTAAAGATTTTTTTAAAGATTTTTTTAGGATTTGATTAAGGTTTGATTAAGAATTATTAAAGTTCAATGTAAATTTATTTAGGATTTTACTAAGACTATTAGATTCTTAATTAGTTGCAAAATATAATTTTACCTTCTACACTAAGTGCCTAATGCATTCCTAAATAAGAGAATATATAATACAATAGCAAATCCATCAATGCTACAAGTCTTCCATGGCTAATATGGCATGATTTAAAAATTTGATTGCCAAAATTCAAATTAATATACAAGTGCTTTATTATCATAATAGCAATGATATATAAAAAATAGAAATCTTCCAAGAGGCTTATCAGTAGTTGATCAAACAAGCAAACAAATTCCAAACCACATTCAACTATTATAACTTAAAAGCAACAAAAATCAAGGTATTTAAAATAAAATCCTAATTCACATACTTATTTTCTAAAAAAATTGATATTTGGACATAACAATGATCAAAGAAGAGATCTCTAATTGCCTTGATTTGACTTTGATGTGCAAATATCTTTGATTTTTTTATGCCAGGTCTAAAATTTAATAGAGCTTATAATTCCATTTACACTTCAAACTAAATATCAAGTCTTTTTCAAGCCTCAATCTGATGCATTATTCACTCATGATTTGCAAAAATTATCTCAACAATAAAGACTTTGAAGATGATAATCTGTTTGATATTCTCAAAGAGAATAAAATTTTTGACTATGCAACCAAATTTTCTTACTACTAAAGAGATATTTAGATTCATCTTTATTATTGCCTCTAGACTTTTTATTCAAGTCAAATGTTTAAATCTACTACCAACTTTCTATGTTGTATGTAATCTAGCTTATAATTGTGATAGATGTAAAATCCTTCATGATATAGGTTTTGTTTTCAATTTATTTATTTTGGCAGTCAATAATGTTGAATTAATGTTGTAGATCAATATTTGATACAAGGTAACACAATCTGACAATATTTAAAAATAATCATTAAGTCTTGATTAAACTTATAATAGAGTCTAATTAAATTCTAAATTATCCTATTATGGACAAATATATATTAAAAATGTTGTCATGTTGTGACACGTTTATATAATGAAAAGTATGAATAAGAATAATTTCTACTTAATACTTCATTATCATGGTTCAATAGGAACTTAAGATATTTAAGAAAAGGTTTATGAAAGCCTCTTAGATTATTTTCTTGCTTTAATAGCTAATAGATAAAAATTAATTATTAAGTTTTTCTTCTAGGTTGTAGAAACTCTTTCACGCCTTTAAAAAAGCTATAAGTTAATACAAATAGGATAGGGGAGGTAAAAAGTTAGTATGATTAATACTAAGATTAAGTTGAGGATAGGATTGAGCTTAAAAATCCTTAAAATAAGTTGGATTGATACTTGAGGGTCGACCATGAATGGGACAGGGTCAAAATCAGACCTCTAGCCACAAAAACGGCTACCAAGGGCAAAGAGTCAAGTCATTTGGAAATCAGCAATTAGAGTTGGATAGTTAGCTTGAAGCTTATTCTAAAGACATTAAGCTTATTTCCATAGGCTTTAGAAAGACTTAGCAATCAATATCTAAAGTCAGGATTTATACTAGAGGTTAAGTTTTATGCAATAAAATTAGAAGTAGCACTTTTGGCCATTTTGTACAATTAGTGTGACATCCATGGTCAAAATTTTGATAATTTGTAGTTAATTGAGTGTGCTAAGACTAAGTAAAGAATTGTGACAATCTAATGGCACATTCAAGATTTATTCAATCTTTAGTACAAAGAAGTACCAAATGTTGGCAATTTAGGGTTAATTGGGGTTTTTGCAATATCTAAAGATCTATTAGTTGAATCAAGGTGAAATTTGGCATAGTATTAGAAGATTTAAAGAACACACAATATACCAATTTTTAACTGAAGCTAATAGTCAAAAAAGAGAAATTGCTATTGGAATATCTGCATCAACCTTTAAGTTGGCAGCCAAGTGACACCAATGTGGAGTTTGGTTGATTTATCACAATCTATAAGTTTTGTTTCATTGAAACTTTTTAAGCTTGTATAAGACTTATATTTACACTTGTATACAAAGTTTTACGCCAAGTTGGTAGTTAGATTAGAAATTATAGCTTATTGAAGTTCATTGAATAGAATTAGGATTTGTAAGGAAAAATCTAGTTGCTTAATTGTGACAAGTAACAAAGCAATTGGGATTTATATATAGATGAAGTTATCAAGAAGAGTGTTTTTAAGCACTTTGTATTGACTTAAGCACTCTCATATCGATATTCAATCATATTCTTCATATATGGATGAAACATGTCAAGGATTCTTGGATATTTGTGAACCACATCTTCACCTTCCATAGCCAAGTGCCTAGTACATTCTCAAACAAGACAACACATAATATGACAGCGCTAAAGTTTGGACCTAAGATTCAATGAGAATATATCTAAATTTAAAATTAAAAATAATAAAAAAATTTATTCTTTTCTTTTTTGTCACGGATATAAAATTTATTCTAATAGTTATCTAAATAATATGGATAGATAGAAGTAGATAAAAATAAATTAATTTCAGAATATCTTATAAAGAAGCTTTTTAAAAGTTTTATAATTGCGGTTTCATCTTTATTCATGTTTACAAGTGATTGATAGGCTAGAAACTTGGCCAACAAGTTAGTCATATATTGCACATGTTGATAGCTTATAGAACAAGCTAATTACGTGGTGCTCATATAAGAAACTTGTCTTATAAGTTTGACACATGTATTGCAAATTAAACACGTGTTAAAGATCCTATAGAATGTCACCATGTAATTCTTAGATATATAATATACATAGAAATAAGAGTGAAGCCTTCTTCATTCTTATCAATGTCTTTTTTATTTTTAGTCTTATTTTAAGAATCTCTACTCTTCTTATCTTTGGCAATAACCATTCTAGTTTAATATTATATAGTTTTTAAGCAATTCTTTATTTTTTTTCAAGTCTCACAAGAATATTTTGATACTTTGATTGTTTATGTTTCATATTCTTAATAGCTTAATAAGAATCTTAATTTATTATTCTTGCTTTGCATTTTAAAAGTGAATGGATTATTCCACTTTTATTTTTGTATTTAAAGGTTGCAAACTATCTATGTTTAAACTAACATTCTTTGATTTCTAACCTTGATTTTTTTCTTAAAGAGAGTGGATCACCCTTCTTTGTAGAAATTTTTTTAAATATTAGAGGTTGGAGATTACCCTCTTATAATTTGAATTATAGATTTGTTAAGTTATCTAAGATGAAATAAAAAATTATAAATATTATATTTAGCATAAGTAAAAAAAGATTTACAACTATTGCAAATCTTCAAGAAGTTGTTAGCACTTTTAGGATGATAATTTCATACATCACTAATCTCAACCATAGAAGCATTATTCCTATATCTATGGAAGAAGTCTAGAGCATATATCAAGAAGTTGTACAATTGAAAGAAGCAAGTAAATTGGCCTCACAATTAAATCCAAATGTCAAGAATATGAGAATATAAAATAAGAGACTTGAACTAGAAAAAATTTTAAGATAAAATTGACAAGAACTAGATTTATCTAGATGAGTATACAAACAATATTAAAAAAGACAAGCTAGAATTCTAAGAGATGTATTATTAAGACTAAAGAATTCTTCAGCCTTGACTCTTATATATATCTATATTTAAAAAACGTCTTGAGTAGCTTCCATCAAATTAAGAAGCTTCTTGAACAGCTTCTACCAATTGGGAAGCTTCTTGAGCTCTTTCTATCAATTTGGAAGCTTCTTGAGCTCCTTCTAGTAATTATGAAGCTTCTCAAGCTACTTTCATCAACTAAGAAGCTTCTCAATTGACTTTCATCAATTAAAAAAAAATTTAAAATATTTTAAAAGGTTTTATAAATTTTTAAAGTATATGTCCCTAACATCACTTTTTTTTCTAATGATGAGTTCTAAAAGTAGTTTATATCTTTGGAAATTATTTTATATATATATAAAAAATTAAAAATATGTTACACTAATGAAGTTATGTAATCTATTCTTCGTTCTTGGACAATAAGTTCTATTGGTCCTCAAAAAAATTGCCTATAACTATGTATTAGTACCTCCATTGATGAAACATTCTATCTAAGGATCTAATCTTCATTGTAGCCTTGAAAACATCTTCTAAATAAGATCTCAAGTTTAGAAGGATTTACCTTTCCAAGCTTAAGCAATATTACTAAAGTTCAAGTATTGAAGATAAAATATGGTTTTTTTGGCAAAATATCAAAACCAAGCGGCTATGCAATAAGTTAGATTAGGACTATTTTCTATCCAAAAACAAATTAATCCAATGGCATATTGCTTGGAACTACCATCCTCTATGAAGATATATCCAATTTTTCATATTTTTCTTTTGGAGCCTTATAAATAATTATACATTTTTAGAAGAATACAACAATTATTGCCTAATATTAAAATAAAAAATCATGAAGAATACAAGGTTGAAAAGGTGTTAGATTCAAGGCAATTATATAAAAAGGTGTTAAAATCTAACACCTTTTCAACCTTTATAACACCTTCAAAGCAATTATATAAAAAGCAAATAATTGATTTCTAAATTTATTTGCAAATGCTTTATGAGTATCTTGAATTGCTTGCAATTAAAGCTTTAAGATTATTTGGTATTGAGATAGATGCTTTGCAAACCCTTCAGTTGCTAGATTGTTATTTTTTGGCATATTCCATAGAACAAGCTTTGAGTGATAATTATAATTAGAATAAAATAATATTTATTGAATTGAAATATGAATAATATTATTATATATAAATTCTACTAATTGTAGATATAAGATCTAATTGTCTTATTGATAGTTGATGCTATATCATAAATATTATTCCAAAATTTGGTTAATTTGTTCTGTTTGGTTGTCAGTTTGAGGATAGAAAGTTGAAAAAAATTTAATATCCACCTTCAATATTTTAAAAAGACATCTCCAAAACTTAGATACAAATTGAGGTCGTTGATCAGATACATTATCATCTAATAGGCCATGATATCAATATATATTATCAAAAAAGAACCTTGCTATTTTTTTCATTAGAAGCAATCTTCTTATAAAGAATAAAATGAGCCATCTTTGTGAATTGATCAACTACCATAAGTATGTGGTCCTATAAATTGGATGGCAGTAGATCAATAATGAAATATATTAAGATAAAAGACCATGATTGTCTTAAAATGAGTAATGGTTATAAAAGTCTATAAAGACAATGTCAAGGATTCTTAGATCTTAAATAGATGTCACAAGAGAGCACAAAGTCCTACACTGCCTTTTATATTTGATGCCACCAAAAATCTCAAGAAATAAATTCCAATGTCTTGTTAAATCTAAATTGACATGTAGCTGAAAAATCATAGTGAGATTGAAAAACACGCAATTGTGTTGATCCTTTTGGGATATACAAACATTCTTCAAAATATATAAAATCTTCCTCAACTTTGAACTTGTCAATATTTTTATTGAGGCTATGCTTGATATTAAGGACCAAAGCATTATTAGTAGTTACAGCACATACTTCATTGAAGAAATTAGAATCAATAGGTGCTAATGTAATAATAGCACAAAGGTAAAATTTCTTTGGCTTCAACAAAGTTACATATTATTGATCAAATACTATCTTTCATATCTTTGGTACAAGATATGATCTCTTTAATAAAACATCAAATAATCTTTATTGCTTTCTAAATCAATAAGTGATAACAAAATTAAATCCATATGATAATATATTCTATTGAGCTTGACAATGATTAAAAATCTAAGCTAATATAAAATATTCTAAAGTCTTATGATTTATATATATAGTCATAGGATATATTATTCCTTTGAAAAAATGATATTATTCTTGAAAAAAATCCATAGTAGCAAAAAATTCTTTATTGTAAATTTTATAATTAATTTTGACAGCAAAAAACTTTTGAAATTAAAATGCAACAGGATGGAATTTATTGTCTATATCCATTTGTGAAAGTACGGCCTTTAGTACAAAGTCCAAAGTATTGGTCTCCATGTAGAATACTTTTGTAAAATTTGGATGCATCAAGATTGGAACTGTAATAAACAATATTTTAAGATCTTGGAATGCCTTCTTTGTTTAAGGCCTCCATTTCAACTTGTCTTTGCATATCAATTGAATAAGAGGGGCTGCAATTTGAAAATAATTTTCTATAAAGATCTAATAAAAGTTAGAAAATCCAAAAAAATATTACACATCTCTTATAGTCTTCAAAATGGCACATTGCATAACCGCCTCTATCTTCTTGCAATCCATTATCAAATCCTTAGTACATACGATGTATTCAAAAAATTCCATCTTTGATTGATGAAATATATATTTTTCTAGCTTGGTATACATACCTATATCTTGTAACTTTTATAATACCAACTTTATATGCTCTTCATGTTCTTCCATATTTTTCAAATAAATCAAAATATCATCAAGATAGATTACTACAAATTTATTTAGATATTTTTAAAAGATATTATTTATTAAATATTAAAAGATAGCAAGTATATTTTTTTAATCCAAAAGATATGATATTATATTAAAAATATCCATATCTTATCCAAAATATAATCTTTTATTCATCTCTCTCTTTGATCCATATTAAATTATATGCTCCACAAAGATCTATCTTAGTATAGATCTTGGCTTGGTTGAGTTGTTCCAAAAATCTTGAGATTAACAATAGTAGATAATAATTCTTCATCGTTATCTTATTCAATTTCCAATAATCAACACACATATGCAAAAAACCATTCTTTTTCTTTACAAAGAATATAAGTACACTTGCTAGAGACTTTGAATGTTTGATAAAGTTCTTTACAAGGTTTTCATCAATATAATCCTTCAATATCCAAAGCTCATTTTGAAAAAGGTTATAAATTGGACTAAAAGGTGGTTGCATTCTTTCTTAAAGATCTATAGTACAATCATATGATCAGTGCTCTGGTAATATATCAACATTCTTTTTTTGAAAAACATCTTAAAATTTGCTACATTATTCTAGAATATTTACCAATGAAGTCATATCTTCTTTAATTGAAATTTCATAAATAATGAATGGTGTATCTTCTTTAGCCGATCTTATAAAGGCCCTTGTTCTAATGAATAAAGGCTTATCAATTTGTGATTTTTTAAAAAAAATTCTTGTAGGAATTTCTATTAGAAATGTCATTCTTTGTAACTTCCAATTTATAAATGGATTATGCTTTTTCAACCAAGAAAGTCTAAGAATAATAAGATTTGAATGAGTCCTAATAACATTGAATACAATTTACTTACTATGGTCTTTAAACAACACTTTTACAAGTGTTGTTTCATAAATGACATTACTAGAGGATAAGAATCATCCATCTATTACATTTATATGAACAGATTTGGATTTTTGTACTAAAAGAATTTTATGAAATTTAGCAAATGCTTCATTTAAGAAACAAGTAGATGCCCTCAAATCCAACAAGACAATTGCTTGAAGCTTTTGAAGGCTTAAACATAAAAGAATTATAAAGCAATGAGTAAGTTGAGTAGAAAAAAAAAAACTTAAATAGTTTTATGATGTTGAATTGTCCAACCACATGATCCCTACTATGGCTGAATATTTTTGTTTTTTTTTTTTTTTTTATAATTGTACTCCTAGTTTTGGTGATGCATTAATTTTTTTTCTTTAGACAATTGCCAACCTTGTGGCTTTTGTGGCTACAGTACAAGCACAGATCTTCTTCCATCTGACATTTCTTTTCTTGTGGATTAAGAGGTTTAAAACATACCATATCAAGCTATATATCTTCTACTTTTGAATGTGTTTTTAGAATGCTTGCTGATATAGCAAGAATATGTCAAATTGCATATTGTCTTGCCAAAGCCTATAAACATTGATCCTGATAATGTTGGAATAGTTGATTATCACATTTCATAGCTTGACTAATGGCTTCATTAAGCGATTGTGGATTTGGAAGCAATAATAACAAATCCTTCACATTGTCTTTTAATCTCTAATAGAATTGATTTATTAAAGTTTTTTTATTCCAATTGATGTCGCATGCTAGTTGCCTAAAATTGGATGCATAGATTGATATCGAGTGCACCCCTTGTAGCAATGCTAAAATCATAGCTGTTGTCTAACAAATCTTGTCATGTTCTCCAAATGCTTTTACAAATGCTTCTATAAAAACTTCAAAGTTGTTTAAAATTGGTGATTTTTTTTCAAATAAGGGAACAAACCATGATAATACTTGCCTCATAAATAAGGTGTCAACCAATCTAATCCATGATTCTTCTGTCAAATAAGTATCACATTGTACAATCATTTATTAATCAAATTTGGTTGACAAACCTTTAGAACTTGAAACGTGTACCATCATATTTCTTCAAAAGACTAACTCGAGGCTCTTTACATTGTTGAATAGATAGATTTTCTTGGCGCAACATAGGTAATATTACATCCTCAAATACAAAAGTTGGAGATAGGTGCAATCTGGATTGTAATGCTTCCAATGTTGCATTATTATAAAATTTTACAACAATCCCTTCAATTTCCATAGTCCTAGCATATAAAATAGTAAGAACCTTTATGATGGCATCTAATTTGGACTTGGGAGATTTAGTCATACTAATGTCTTCACCTCTAACCATTTTAAAAGAAGAAAAAAAATGAATCTATAAAAAAATAATATTAATTTAGAAGAAGATAATCCATAACTTCTAAGATGCTTTAAGATCTTCAAAAAGAGGGATAATCCACTCTTTCATAAGAAGAATAAAACTTTAATATTATGATAAAAAAAATATCAACTTAAAGGAGGGTAATCTATAATCTCTAAAATACTAGTATAAATTGTCAAGGACACAAGAATACAAAATAAGAAACATGAATTAAAAAAGGTTTCAAGAAGAAATCGACAAGAATTAGATTTATCTAGATGAATATATGAATAATACCAAAAAAAGTGAGCTAGAATTCTAAAAGATGCATTGTCAAGATTGAAGAACTCTTCAGCCTTGACTTCTATATATATCCCTATCTAAGAAGCTTTTTGAGTGACTTCTATCAAATTAAGAAGCTTCTCGAATGACTTCTATCAAATTAACAAGCTTTTCAAACATCTTCTAATAATTGGAAAGTTTTTCGAGCTCCTTCCACTAACTATGAAGCTTCTCAAGCTATTTTCATCAATTAAGAAGCTTCTTAATTGACTTTTATTAATTAAAAAATCTTTAGAATGTTCTAAAAGGTTTTGTAAATATTTGAAGTGTATATTTCTAATACCAAAAAATATTACTTCTATAAGTACAAAAGAGGCAAAGATTAGTATGCTTGAAAAGTTTCATGGAACAAGTTCAAAATTTTGAGGATTTTTGCAATAAGTCAAGCTTTATCTAAAGTTATACCATTTCCAATATTCTAATGGATTTATTCAAGTTAGATCTATAGGTGCTCTTCTATTTGGAAGTACTCTTTCTTAGTTTGCATCTTTGATAGAAAAAAATTTACAACTTTTTTATAATTTGAATTCATTCTTTGAAGTATTTATGGCCATATATGAAAAAAGTGATTGAAAAAAGGTAGCAAAGATCAAGTTCTTATCTTTATAATAAAGATCATGATTAACTACAATTTGTATTGACAAATTCCAAAATCTCATTTGTGATGTGGAGTGAAATGACAAAGCCCTTATCAATCAATTTTATTTTGGATTGAAAGATAATGTCAAAGATTTATTATTAATAATATCAAAAGTAGATTCTTTGAAAAAATTTATTTCTCATGCCATCATATGTAACAATTGATTATTTAAAAAGTATCAAGAATATAAATTTGATTAAAGAAGAACAAGTCAATAAATAAGAATAGCTCCTATATTTTTTTAAATTTATTTTATTAAATTAGAACCAATGTAAATTGATATGGTACATTTTAAATCTCTCACTGAATAGGAAAAGATTTAACATTGTCAAGAGGGTCTATGCTTTTATTGTAGAGAAGCTAAATACATTGCTCAATATTATCTAATAAAATAATACAATCACAAAATAAAAAGCATGATTGCTAGAAAAGACAATGTATTAAAAAATAAATTTTTTCAGCTACAATAGGGGCTGTGAGGTTGGAATCATGTATAACATCTAATAAAGGTTCTATTCTCTCCTCAAATTCTTTGCTTTGTTCTACAATAGATATATCTTTAGAACCTAAAAATTACAAAGTCTTTATCTTATTAGATTCAAAAGCTTCAACTTATTTCATAGACAAAGATTTTGTTAAAAAATAAGAAATATTTGTAGTGAAAAAAATTAAATTCATACACGTAGAAGTCATAGATGGTTGTTTGTTGTTTTTTGAAGATATCACCTATGAAACTATTTTTTTAGATGTAGAAACTAAGGGACATATTAGCATAGTAATATTTAATGTGATTAAATCTTCTTTCAATCCAATTATTTTAGAATTATCATAATTAAAAATATATAATTCTCAAAAAGATTGAATTTCTCATAATCTTAATTTTTTTTGTAGTTTAATTTAAAAATCTATTATTTAAGTAAAAATATATAAACCTAATACATTCAAATTCTTATTGATATATACAAAAGCTTTCATATATGCAAAAAAAAAAAAAAAAAAAAAAAAAAAAAAAAAAAATCATCTTTTGTTATATATACCATATTTATTTTTTATGCTAAAAAGACTATAAGTGATATTTCTAGCTAATATTAAGATTTTAAAGATATTTTTAAAAAATAAAATAAAAATATTCTTTCAAATCATCAACCTTATGATTGTTCAATCGATCTTTAAGAAAGAGCTCAACCACCATTTAGACCAACCTACAGTTTATCGTAAAATAAATTGGTTGCATTAAAAGAATATATTAATGAAAACTTAACTAAGAACTTCATACATTATTTAAAATCTCTAGTAGAAGTTTTTATCTTATTTGTAAAAAAAAGACAAATTATTGTAGATGAATATAGATTATCAAGAATTTAACAAGATTACCATAAAAAATAACTATCCTTTATCTTTAATTTCAAGACTTCTTGATCAACTCAGTCAAGGAAAGATCTATATAAAAATAGATCTATGAAAAACATATAACTTGATCCGCATCAAAGAAGATGATAAATGGAAGATTGTATTTTCAACTAGGTATGGACATTTTGAATATAATGTCATGCCTTTTGAACTTATAAATACGCTAATTACTTTTCAACATCTTATAAATATTATTTTTTATAAGTTTTTTGATGATTTTGTTATCTATTATTTAGATGACATTCTGATCTACTCTAAGAATACAAAAGAAGATGAACTTCATATATGTTACAAAAACTTAAAGATACAAGATTATATGCCAATATAAAAAAAAGTGTTTATTTTACACTATTCAAGTTGATTTTTTAGGATATATTATTTTTAATGACAGTCTAATGATGGATCCTAAGAAAGTTCAAACAATTATGGACTAGAAAATTCCAAAAATAATAAGAGATACATATTATTTTTTAGAATTTGCCAATTACTACCAAATCTTCTTCAAGAATTTTTTTCAAGTTGTAATTCCATTGACATACTTAACTTGTAAAAAAAAACTCAAATATAATAAAAAAGTAAAAGCATTATTTGAAGCTTTGAAGATAGCTTTTACTTTTATATACAATCTTATATTGTGTCAACTTATTTAAAGCATTTTTTATAGAAACAAAAAAATTAGATTTTATCTTAGATACAATATTGTCATAAATGAGAATAGGTGATAAATTTCATTTAATAGCTTTTTATTTAAGAAAATTTTTAGCAACCAAGATTAATTATAAAATCTATAATAAAAAACTTCTTACAATCATAGATTCTTTTAAAAAATAGCATCCTTATCTAGAAGGCACTTTTAATCTAATCAGTATATATATGGATCACAAGAACCTCAAGTATTTCATGTCAATACATATTTTAAATCATTGCCATGCTTATTAGAGTATGTTTTTATTAAGATTTGAGTTTATTACCACTTATCAATTAAAAAAATAGAAAAATTTATTCAATATCATTTTTAGATATTTTTATTTTCCATCAAAAGAAAGAGATATAATTTTTGATGGAAAAAAAATAATTTTTTTAAAACTAGAATAATTTCATCTTTCAGCAATGAAATTGATATTGACTATTGATTCAATTTTTCTCAAGCAAGTCCAATCAAGTATGTCTTTAGATCTTCTTGTTTATGATATTAAAAATAATTCATATAAGTCTCATAATACTTCCAAATTCAAGTTCAAAAACAGTTTATTCTATTTCAAGAGGTATTTGTATGTTCCAAAAGGTGAAGCATAACTATATTATTGGGATACAAAGAATTTGTTTAAAGAAAGCATTAGCCTTTTGGCTATTATTAATTGATCAATCAAATTTTAAAATAAGAAAAACTCCAAATTTATATAAAAATTTCCTCTATTAGAATAATTACATCAAATATATAAGTCTTTAATAGAAAAAAAAACATCCAAATTTATAATAAAATATTATAAACCTTATATATACTAAAAAAAGATTTTTAAAAAATTCCAACAGTATATATCTCCCAATTAGATTATTTAAATGGTCTCAAATTTTATATAAAGTACTAATATACTTTTGACAACTATCACACCAAATTTCAATTGTAAGTTCAATGTGGATCTTGAAATATCACTAAAATCCTAACAGCAATTTTGAATCCTAATTTATAAATATCTATATGCAAAATCCTTCATATCTCACAAATTAAATGTTTAAATGCTACAAAAATTGATATGCCACTTTTTCACTTAATAATTCATCTTTTTAAAAAAAATTAGATATAAATTCGTCTAAGGGCTCAAGATATGGCAAAAATCATTACTATCAACAAAATGGTCTATTTACTACCTTGGAATTGGATGTGATGTCTTCAACTTCTAATATTCTATTCTTTTAAATTCCAAACATAATAATTCTTCTATACAAGATATAGGCCTTGAAATCACCTCTCCAACCATATCTTCTAATCTCCAAAAGATTTTGTATAACTCTTTGTATCTTCAAAAGAATGATAATATATCATAAATTTGCACCTTAAATTCAAATGGCTATAGTTCCTTCATATCAATTCCAAATTCCCTAATCTTTGTCTATAAATTATTATCTAATAAATTATTATCTAATAAATTATTATGTCTAAAATCTAAACTTTATAATCCTTCTTTTTTTTTGAATACTACCTCCAAAGTTGCCAAAATCTTCAAAATGCTATAGACAATCTGCTGAAAGTCCATTGGACATAAAGACCAACCAATAAAGATAAAGTTCGACTAATGGGAATGAAGTCCTCCATCTCTTGCCATCATCCCTTTAAACCTTGCTTTCATCCCTCCAAATAAATCTCTTAATAACTTGTATTTCAACCCTTTAGGCCCCAAATCTCCTGTCAAAACTCCATTCTAAATATCTAGATTCCATATAATTTAAACGCCATAATCAAATTAGAAAAAATAAACCAAAATAAATTTTTTTTACATCAACTCCTTTAAATTATTTTATTAACCATTCTAATAAATATTAAAACTTATAAACATATTATATATTTTGATTGGTTTTTATATATTGTAAGTAATTATAATACAACAATATGCTTTTAAAACTCGTCACAAGTTCTTTACAATAGAATATTTTGAATATAACAAGACTTTGAAATTAATATCAAAAAAATTTTAGTGGCCTCAAATATGGAAGGTAGTTAAAGAATTTGTGCAATTATATAATATTTTTTTAAGATCAAAACTCCTCGTCATTGATCTTACGGACTTCTTCAACTATTATCTATATTGGAATAGTCATGGTTTTTTATTTCTATAGATTTTATTATGGATCTATCAATTTTAAGTTCATATAATTTTATATTTGTGATTGTAGATCGTTTTATCAAGATGGCATATTTTGTACCATATACAAAATCTATCACAAGTAAAAAAAAATAGCTAAACTCTTTCTTAACAATATCTATTGCTCATATGGATTATCAAGAGATATTATATCCGATAGAGCGACACAATTTGTATCAAAATTTTAAAGAATCTTTTTCAAAATATTAAAGGTGGACATAAAACTATCTTCAATCGTTTATCCTCAAACTGATGGACAAACAAAATAGATAAATCAAATTTTAAAGCAATATTTAAGATATACCATCAATTATCATTAAGATAATTGGATAATTTTTTTGCCATTGGCAGAGTTTGCTTACAATAATTTAATACATTTTTCTATTCAAAAAACACTTTTTTTTGCCAATTACAATTATTATCTATGACTTGATAATTTTGACTTTTCAAAAGTTGATAATCTTACGGTGGAAGATTTGGTAAATCAATTGTCACAACTATATGCAATAATATAGGTATAATTAAAAGAAATTCAACAAACAACAAAAGACTAATATAAATGTCTATCATAAGAAATAACCTCAATTTTACATTAATGATAAGATATGGCTATTTTGTTATAATATCAAGACTATTTGTCCTTGTAACAAGTTGAATTATCATAGACTTGGACTATTTTTAATTTGTAAATAAGTCAATTTAGTTGCTTATTAATTATACCTATCAAAATTTATAAAGATCCATCTTATATTCTATGTATCTTTGCTTGAGCCATATAAGACAACAAATATACAATGAAAAAAACAAATGCCATTGTCTCTTATAGAAATAAATAATAATAATAAATTTTAGATAGAAGAGGTCTTAGATTTGAAGTGATGCTAAAATAGGTTGGAATATGTTGTATATTAGCACAAATATGATATTAATGAATGCATATGAAAGCCATTTAGGAATCTAACAAATGCATCAATAAAAGTCAATATATTTTATTAATAATATCTATCAAAATTAAGATAAAAAAAACCTATATTATAAAACAAAGCAGATTCAATAGAAATATCTTATATCATTGTTTATTATTTTTTTGAATTTTTAAGGCTAAAGAGATAAAAAATCAATAATTAGCTATTGTTTGCTAATTTTAAAGAATCTTTTTCAAAATTTTAAAGAATCTTTTTCAAATTCAGCTTAAGAGCTATTGTTTGCTAATTTACTAGACAAGACAAGACATTATAATTGTCACAACCTTCAAGACAATGGAATAGAGATGAAGATCCTTAAGAATAGCATCTTCTTGCTTGAATTGATAGTGAGATATAACGTATTTGGCATCATGACCTCAGAAATGACTTCTGGTATTTGATAGCACTTTTAAAGATAAAAACTACTCTTGATGGTGTTTCAAATGTTTTCTTTGAAAGAAGCTATGAAAGCCTCAACAATGATCAAATATCAGGGTGGCCCTTACGCCTTGGTATAGGATACTATTGATGACTGAGAAGACCTATCAATTACCTTCAAAGTAAATAAAGATCAGAGTATCTAGCAAATATAATTTGGCATATCTCAAACTTTATCAACATATAATCACCACTCTTCATAGAACTCGTCGTTAGAAGAAGGGATAATATCACAGACATAAGATTTATTCTAATAGTTATATAAATAATATGGATAGGTAGAAGTAAGTAAAAATATATTAATTTAATAATATCTTATAGAAAAGCTTTTTAGAAACTTCATAGATGCGGTTTCATCTTTATTCATGTTTATAGGTGATTGGTAGGTTGAAAACTTGGCCAACAAGTTAGTCACATGTTGCACATATTGATAACTTGTGAAAGAAGTTAATTACGTGACACACATATAAAAAACTTGTCTTATAAGTTTAACACGTATCTTGCAAATTGGACATGTGTTAGAAGTCTTATAGAATATTGTCATGTAACTCTTAGATAGATAGTATATATAGAGACAAGAGTGACGCCTTCTTTATTCTTGTCAACGCCTTTCTTGTTCCTAGTCTTATTTCAAGAATCTCTACTCTTCTTGTCTTTAATAATAGCCATTCTAGTTTAGTATTATATCATTTTTGAATAATTCTTTATTCCTTTTGAATGGCATAAGAATATTTTGATACTTTGGTTATTTATATTTTATATCCTTGACACTCTTTTACTTCCAAATGCTCTTAAGTTTGATGATTTCATTGACGGATTGTCTTGTTGATCAACATAAAAATTAAAATTAATACTTTGTCATTTCAAAAATTTATTACAATTTATATATCAAAAAATACATATTGATATTATAAATATTAAATAATAAATTAAACTATCACAAATTTATATCTAAATATTAGTATTTTAGAATCTAATTAATTTATTTAAGACTAAAAGTAGATTTTATGCATGTCCAATATTAGTTAAACATATTATAATTTTTATGGTCTAACTGCACTAAATATTTTTTCTACTTTAGGTTGTCAAAGTATTTATATTATTTTTAAATACATCTTTCTAATTAAAATAACCATTTATATCTTAAAATTAAAAAAGTATAAGTTACTTATTCTTGTACTTTTTGTCATCTAAATATTTTTAGTCTTAATTTTGATGTATTTTTTGAAAAAAGATATACATTATAAATAAAATAAATAAACATTAAGATAAATTTTACATATTTTTTTCTTATTAATCTTAGATGCAATTTTTTTTTTCATTTACAATACTTTTGTCTAAAAAAAATAAGTCATTAAATTTCAATTTTTATTTTTTGTTTTTTTTTCTTGAATCAAAATTGATTAAATAAGACAAGGATAATTGTTGTATATAAAATAATACAATTTTCATTTGGAATTTATTTTAATTAAACAAATCAAATTTAAAATAATTTTTAAAATATATACATAGAGAGAGAAATGTCATATGAAATATATACCAAGGAAACGGCGGGCAAAGGATTAAGAATAAGATAACCAGGTATTTCAATAATTCTAACACTTCAGAAAAGCTTAGCTACTTTTTCTTCCCTTGGAATTGCCATAACTTTAAATTGGACAAGGAAATGTTTCGAACCCTCGGCTCTTTGTACCAAACAATGCAAAGATTTACAAACATTTCCATGTCACAAAAGCCCATCACGTAAATTTTCATGTGTAAGAATCACACTCATATATCAGACTGATGCAGGGAATATCAGCAGAGATGAGTAGAACACTGGCCACGAGTTGTACAAGGCCTTGAAGAATTCAAAACCGTATTATTCATACGTAAAGCTCAGACAAATCCACCAGAAAACTGTTCGATTTTAACAATTACAATACAATACTGCTGCCATGGGAAAGTGTAGCCACAGTCTGAAACCTAGATTGCCTTCCCCGATGGAGGTCATTCACCTTCATACTAGGCAGTGATAAGTTTCAAGTAACAATTTGAAGACTAAACTATGCCAGTAACGTGGCGAGTATCTCTTCAAATCATCTCCAACTCGATAATATACATGGCGTTTGTGCAGAACAATGAGTCACGTGAAACTAATGGACATGTTTGCGATGCGTAGAGATAGTTTGGTGCTTTGCACTCGAGGTGCTAAGCTGCTCCGCCTCTCCAAGTAACTGAGTATACACCTTATGTGTTTCTCAAGATCACGAACAATCGCTTGCGCATCGTTTCAACTGTGCTCTAACTCTCCCACATTGTTCTCCAAGATTACATCCAGTGTTACTGAAAACAATATCTACAATGAGGAATACCAGTCTTTGTACCTCATGAGTATGGCGTGAGTAGCCTGTCTTCCATATATCTAACATGTAGAACCTGCTCCATCGCCCCTGCAATAGCGTTCTTAAGTGCTGATGTAAAAGTGCGGCTGTGATTTACGGATGCTCGTCTTTCACAGCTGAGACTAGTCGCACACCTGAAAGGTCTTAGGTAGTCATCTCTAGAAAGGCGTACGACCCGGAATCTTCGTTGCCGCCTCATATCCATCTCTAAGGCAAAAAGGTCTTCAAATAAAAGTAATTCTTTCTGCAAATTCACGATTAAAAGAAGAGTCCTGAATTTCATCATTGATCTCAAACCTGTCACTGGCACGACCGAAGTCGAGGTCACCAGGGTTGAAAGTGAAGTCCAGTAAATCCCAAGTGCTCTTTTCCTCCTCAACTTTGATTGTCCTCTGTTTCTCAACATCAGTGTGACTTGAGGGAACATCCCTTGAGTTTAAGTGCTGGTAATGAAGTGGTTTAGCAATATCTGAGAACTTTTTAATTGGAGTCCTAGAAAGCTTCGACGAGAGGGATTGTGTTGGCTTTGCAACTGGGTTAGAAGATTGAGCTCCAGTGGTTGATGCTATGTCACGTGCTGGTGGGGTCGCCGTTGCGACAGGGAAAGACTTATGAGCTTCACGTTCACCTTCCATCCCAAGCTGCCTCTCAAATAGACCATTCTTCAAAGCGATTGCTTTGTCCAACCACTCCCGCAAGCTGGTCTCAACATGCCATTGCATCTCCTCGTTCTCAGTAACATTGGGGTTGGAACTGATTAAATCCTGCGGATACCCTTGAAAATCTGATCCATTAGAACATTCATCAGGAGATGCGTCATCGAAATCATCTTCATCCCAACCACTGGAACTTCCAGAGCAGCTACCATCTTGTAGCCAAGACTGTGTTCTATAGCTCCCGGTCATGTCCAGTCTGGTATGATGCGCAGGGCCAAATCCTGAAGTGGCTACGAAGGCACCAGACATAGACGGGTCAATATTAGACCGAGAGATACGACGAGGTTGACGTGGCAAAGCTGGCTGAGGTTGCCACAAGGTTGAGTCATGAGCATTCACATCTGAGTTACAACCTGGAATGGTAAATGAGCTCAACTGTTGTAGAATATCATCAAGAGATCCCTTCAATCCTATGGAGGACTCTAACTTTGCTAACAAATCCTGGGCGCGCTCATAGGATTTAAGATGAGAATCTGATGTCCACCGAATGCCACTATACGCTACAGTCACTCTCTGAAGAACTGCTTTAGTTTCTTCAAGACGCCCTTGCTTCATCAGGCAAATACCCAAATTGCAAACTTTGTTGATGTCGGATTCAATTGACAATGCTTTCCTGTCGCACACAAAAACACTACAAGTAAGCAACAGATGACATGGATCTGCTAACCACACCAGGTCAAGCGACACAGCAGACCGAATCACGCTTTTCACATTGAACAATAAATCAGTTCACCTTTTTTCTCCTGCGACTTGCGGATTCATATTCATTTCCATGGACATGTAAACCCATCATCTATGAATAAACATGTGTTTAGTAAAAAAGATCTTTTTTCTTTGCTACCTGTACACGGCTTCAGCAGCTACAAAATTTGACTGCTGCATGTATGCCCATCCGAGATTGCCCTGCGAATTTAATAAAAAATACAATCAGTAAGTGGCTTCAATCCCGCAACATACCTAACCAATCCTTTACAAAGCCGGTAATATTTCCCAATTTCGTCCTCAATTTCGCGTGGCCATGCTGTCAAAAGACACATCTCCTAATGAACGAAATGGAATCAATTGGAGAAAATTAACAGAGACTTCGGTAACTGTAACCACTGCTCACTTACAAGAAGGCGAGTTGCTTCTTGTTTCACAGAAACTTGAAATTTTTTGCCTTGCGAACGGGCTGTCTTCGTGCGCTTCCCATTGAAGGCCATCCCTTGATGGATCAAATGAAGCTTGTGTCTAAACAGGTCAATTTGATCGTTAAGCCTTCCACATCTCTGCATGACCCAAAATATAACAAACAAGAGTGAGGTATTTTCATAGGAAGCATAATCGTTGGCATTACAACCCTTGATCATGGATATCAAATGGTACGCTTCAAATTCCTAACGTTAAGGTATTCAGTGCAAGATTGCTCTAAATCTGATACCTAGCTTCAATCAGCATCGGTTGAGCATTCATAGTTCAGTATCTTGCGCACCTTGTAAAGATCAAGTAAAACATTGTCCAGGGATTCTTGAGCCTGGTCAGAGCAGCGGCTACGTAGCGATTTGATAGCCTCGATAGCTTCGTGTGGTCGATTTTGCTGTCTCATCACGATAGCCATGTCCTTAAGAGCACTGTCAACTCGATCTCCTGAATTAATTGCAGCCCAAAATAGTGCTATCGCTCGATCAGGGTCTTTGTCTACCAACTGCATACAATTTCCATTCGTCAATCAACCGCACATTGTACAGAGCCCAATTTTATACATCTTTTTGAAATCCTCAAAATTCTCATGTAATTATTGTGAAGTGCAGGGTAGTTGCGAAAAATCACTGTCAGAGAGGAATGATCTAGACGTCTTTAACAATGTTTTTTCAAGCAGCATCATCGTATGAAGTAAATAAGTTAACACGCACAAGTCAATGTGCGGAATTTGAGGAAATATGCCACAATCGCAGTAGGCTTAAATTCAACTTAAATTCAACTCTCATGGAAATTTCATACAGTACTAATTGCATTGATCACACCTGTTAATTCCATCCTGAGTGATTGAAAACCCAACCTAACAAATGCGAATTGAGTGAAGACACGTACGCAAGCCTGAACGCAAAAGAGTACTTGTTCCAAATCGAAGATGTAAGAGGGTACTAGGACTGCAAATCGCACCTGAACATGCTTGGCCTTCACATATGGAGAGTCTCCCACAGGTACTTTGTGAACGACATGAAAAGGATCACCCCTTGATACTGGCAGGACCTTTGAGGTCGGTTTCATGGGAGAACACGGAGCTGGTTTTGACAAATAAGTGTTGTAGGACATCAAGTATCCTGAAGCTGGTCTCACGAATTGCTCACCCCGAGTCATGACACCACCGATTACTTAATCATGAAGCGCTCTTTGCCACTGTAGTAAGCTCAAGTGCTAATTCAACCAGACTGGTGAAAGATAGGGGAGCCGCGAAACGTTATAAGCTTAGAAATGGACAGAAACTAGGAGGCGTGCGCAACACTAAGGTACACAAGAGCGTAGTGTGTGCATGTAAATCTAGAAAGTCTACTATAGCAACCTCTGAGAGCTGTAAGGTACCGCCGGGAAAAAACTCAGCCACAATAATATTGCTCCCGACCATAGTACGTCAGCATTCTGAAATTAATTGCAAAGCACTCTTCTAAGCATGAGTTCCACTTAGCACAACCGCATGCGCTTAAATGACACATCAAAACGCGATCGCAGTTAATTTCTTGTGCTGAAAATATTGATCCATATAAACACAGGTGCCTTATTCAGGTGCAAACGTAATTCCCCCCAGTCCCCCGAGCTTCGAATTAACATGCACTGCAGGGCATGTCGCATTATCAGACAAGCAGAAATCGGTGCCGCGTGAACGCAGCAAGGGCCAAACACAACGCATGGAATGCACGAGGGTTCAAAAACAAGGGCTGCACATCCCTCGGCGTTAAGTACTCGTCGACCGAGCTACGTACAACCAAAACTACAATTCCCGCGCAGACTTGCCGGCGTTACCGCAATGAGAATGGCTTTCACACACAAACGCGCGCGCGCACACTCACGCACACCGAACCAATGTACGCCGCATGACGCTGACCGCAACAGTTGAAAGACATTCCGTGTGATTGAAAGCGACAACAGAAGCGGACCATGACCTCCTCACACGAAATAAACAAACCATCTAACTCCTCGTCACTCAACAGCCACCCTAACCGAACTCAATTGTACGCGCACGAGTCCACCATCTACCGATTGAAGCTGCGAAAGAGGCGATGTATATGCAGCTCCATCGTCTCCCACTCTTCCCCGAGCCAGAAATAGATAGTTCGATCCATGACTTGCTCCCACGAGTGCAGGAAAAAGTTAATTAAACTCACAGAATACGTAGATTGAGCAGACAAGATGCTTGCTCCTCAATACGAGACTCTACTCCTGCTCCAAAGAGGCAGCAAGACGACGGAGAAGGCGAAGGGAAGAAGCCCGAGCTGACGCCTTCGCGGAGCCCGGCCGTTGAAGCGCAACGACTCAGCCGACAACTCCCACCCGGGCACCCGGGCACCCGTGCACAGCTCCGCCCGTGCTTCCCGAATCCACAGAAGTCGGAGATTCACCGAACCCCGCGATTGCCGAGTGGGCCCGCCCGGGTGCTCATCCGCTCCGACCCGGTGTGTGTGGCGCACGGGTTCTAGGGGACCGCGACTTGACCAGGTGCATCCCCCCTTCCTGTGCTTCTAGTATCATCCAAGTCCTCAGACCAGTGATGTCATCCCTACCGTCGATTCTGCCACTCTGGATGGATTGGAAAGAATCGCACTGAGAACGTGACTCCGGAGAGCGTTTCATTCATCTAGTAATGTGCTTTTGGATGACGTCCAAATGATTAGTCTTCTGGATGATTAGTATCAACCGTGGAATTTTGATTGGCATAGAGTTGATGCTCTCTAATAAGAGTTTTCCATACAGTAATTACGGTTTGTTATGTCTTGATTATGGTTAGGAGACTCACTACCCAACTGTTAGTGTCATTTTACTTTTGACCAAAGTGTCTGGCGGCCTTCATAGAGTAAATATTGAAAGATTGGGAAAGTCTGTGTGGCGCCACGTGGAGCAGGTATGGCTCTTTATTTAAACAGGGACCAGATACAGAGGACGCTGGGTGAGTCATGTCCAGGTTCAGTGTATGGTGCTGCTTCTAGTGGGGGTGCACATTGCACAACCTATCTCTATAGTACTCCCCATTCTTTTATAGCCACTTTGCAAAAATGGCATCATGTGGGGGACACAATTAATAATTGTTCTGTGATGAATAAAATATTTTTATATATTGTTTACACAAAAAAATATATAAAAATATATTAAAGAAACTCTTAATGCCATGTGATACTTGAATTAATTGATATTGAGCAAAACTGTAATATTCTGAAGGTTTTTCCAGTTTTTATTAATTAAAAATATAATATGGAAAATATTGATACTTGATTGCAAAATGCATCAAGATTATGACTTAGAAAAATTGAAAACTTAAATAACAGTTTTTAAAATTATTTATTTAATACCCATAACTAAATTATTATTTTTTAAATACTATTTACAAAAAATTAATAAAAAAATCATGTTGCAATTTATTTAGGTTGTGAATATATCGATTTGTCATTATTTACATGAAAAATTTAAAAAAACAGAAATTACGTGCGATATAATAGTAACTAAGACAAATATCTTAAATTTGTAAATTTATAGAACAAAATATAGAATTAGTATCAATTTATTCCCGATTCTACTGAAAGAGATGAGAAAAAGCAACTCATACCTTTCCTCTGGATGCTTAAGAAACACAACTAAGTATGTACAAAATGTTCTTAAAGATTACGTTTGGAAAATAATGAAAATGAAATACCACAGTAAATAAAAACTTTACAAGACAGTATATTTGTGCTTTTTGAAATAGCAAAAAAACATCTTTAGATTACAGAAAAGAATATCTATGTGCTTCATTTATGTTTTACGTCCTCATTTAAAAAATTATTACTCTTAGACCATACTGGAATAAATATCCAATTATCGGAAAGTCTACTATGTAATATGATTATTTATCTTTTAATAACGACACAGTCTTGGGTTTGTTCACATATAGTTTTTAATTTTGAATTATTTCAGTTTCTTCAAATTATTCCCACTCTTCCAACTGTAGCGTATACATAACTTTCATGTGAAAAGAAAATGCCGCATTCATCCGGAAGGTATCATACAACAAAGGCGATGCAATTCAACCTTGAGCTCCGTAGCACCATAGTAAGAATAGAGTCCTGCTGGGTTCGCATTTCCCAGTAAAGGAATCTAGCTTTCCAAGGAGGCGATTTCGAATTCTAAATTAATGACAGTAGTTTGATCTCCCAAAGCTAGACGTCATAAAAAAGTTCCTCAGCTTCAAGACTCAATTGCACCAATGTGGAGATAAATACTCGACGACTTTACCAGCCATGATTGACCTACCGAATTCAATCATACAAATGCTCTCTATCGTCCGAACTTTTACGTCATAACCAAAAGTATCAGTTATACAATCTATCATCTCTGAAGCTCGGGCAAATGCACGGCAACCTCCAGAGCTAAGTAGTTGATGGCGCCGAGACACACGATTCAATCACTCTCCACTACAACATCAAGGAAGTAAACCGGTATTCCACCGACGCTCTCCATGATCTAGGGCACCTATCTTAATCATTAAGGGAAAACAGAAAAATCGCCTACCTTTCTTCGAATGTTCACTGCAGATAAGTCAGTACCCATTCTATGTATTCGTGAACTTTATACAACTTGATAACTATCCACCAACAATTGCGTCCGTCTTCCGAATTTGACAGCATTTCCATTCTGAGTTTGGACTACAGATCCAACCTGCCAGAGACATCGAGGCAGAGATTATTGCTTCCGCATAAAAATTTGATCGCAAAGACATGTACACACACAATTGACGGATACACCAAACCTTTTTACTGCATAATACACAGGAGAAGTTTATAATTAGTTACCTTTAAATCGCAGAAAGTTTTGTTTGATGAGAACTTGACGTCTATTGGAAAGAACGAATTTGGATCTGCTGCAGGCACCACAAACTCCATAGATCCACTGCAATAAGAGGAAAACCAGTCAAATGTTTAGATTTTAGAATACGTGAAACCAGAAGTATCGGCCCTTTTCGAATGAAAACCCTTAAATACGACGTAATATTTATCATATCCATTAATTTAAAAACTGAGACAGGAGAAGAACAGTAATACCTTCTGTTGGTGTTGTCAATCAACGTGATGGTCCACTCTAATAATGAATTCCTGGAATCGTATCTGGAGGCACAGCACACACTATGGATCAGGGTTCAAACATTAAAAAGAAAAAAAAGAAGAGAATTTTAGTCTTAAAAAGTAAGGAAGGAATCAAGGTGGAAGAAAGAGAAAGAAAGACCAGCAGAGAAGACAAAAAAAGAGAAGAAAAGAGTGTTCCAGAGCACAAGGGTAAGCTAAACTCACCGCCATTCACCATCCGCTTGATTCACAGTTGGAACATCACGAATTGCAGGCAATGGGATATGAATGACAACGTTCTGGAGATCAAATGATCTGGAGGCCTCATATTCAATGTTGATGTATGATTCCCCACCAGACACCGACGGCCAACAATTGACTGAAACAACACATGGCACAGAAGATTACATTGATGGCCCAAGGAACAGACCAAAAGAAATATTCACTAGAAAACAATAATAAAAGATAAAGCACACGGCACTGAAAGTAACTGAAGTGCCAAAGGCGACATTGAAACCACCGTTATTGACATGAAAATCTCTGAACAAATAATCAATCAGAAAAAACAATACAAATTGAGCAGTATAAACCAAAAATAGCTCATTCTCGTGTATTGCTATTGCACAGAAGCTAAATATATCACTAGGTCTTTAAGATCAAGAAATACTCACTGCTTAGAGGAACAAGTGACTCTTGCTTGCTTTGCATGCGCCACCTCAAGATACCGAGTGGATTGCCAGTTGGGAACGGCCTACTTGGATCCTTCAAACCTAGAATGTTACTGTCCGAATAAAGGTTTTTATCGATATTTGGATGTGTCTTGAAGTTGAACAACTTGTTCGCGCTTGATTCAACCTGAAAGAAAGTAATGCATCAGCCGTGAACACGAGGAATACTTTACGTGAAAATTCTAAAGCAAGTAGGAACAACATTGCTCACATTATAATAATTCTCTATATGAATCGAGATTCGTAGATCGAAAACTATGGAAGAAATAAGTACCTGAACCCGAATGTAAGCATCTTCTTCTTTCTGAACGACCAGAGACATGTTACCCTGTACTTCCAAATTCTCGAGACCGCCATCCTTCTTCAGAACGACCACAAGCTTCTCCTCCACACCCACCATAATGGGATCAGAATAGATGGGTGCGATGGCCGCTGCTGATCTAACGGGTCCAGGGGCAACATCTTCAACAATGACCTCACCCTCGGCCTTCAAAGATTCCAGGAACTGATTTGTCTTGGTGGACTTGCCTAACTGCATGCCTCCCTTGGAAGGAGCTGAGGTGGAGGTGACACGGTCTGCAACAGCAGACCAGAAGAAGTTCCACGAATCAAATACTCTGGTAGAAAATGTATTAAACATAATAATCACCTGCAACCGCACTGGAAAAAAGACGAAAGAAAATTACAGCAAACACACCTTTAGGTTTGAAGACATCAGCATCAACGCTTGGTCCAAATCCAGAAGAGTTGGTTCTCATGCCACCACCCATTGAAGTGTCGCCGAAGCCATTATCAATCCTGCTAGATCCCATTGAAGGCATGGAAGGAACAAAGTTTCCTTTGTCCCCTCTTCCTTTCTCAATCTGCATAGCACATGCACAAAATTTTAGTAAGCACCAAGAATAGTGTGATGGATACGCACAATGCCAATGCTACTCAACCAATAGGATAAACTTAGAATGAAATTTGCACCAATGAAAGAGGATTTCACATCCTCTTGATACAAAGGTACAAAACAATTCTTCGAACTGAGCCAAAAATAAGATACATTATCTACGTATATGAAATTCAAGATATCAAACCCTAACATGCCGGCAGTAAAGACGTGAATCCAATCAAGCAAAACTTAAGAAGGTGACTAAACAATCTTTAACAAATCTTTAACTTTTGATCAAGTTAACTTTTGATCCGAATATTAATGCTTGGTTTCGTACGGCTAGATGCCATACCTCAAATAGCACCAATTTGTGGAATTCGTACTAGCAATGCAAAGAATCGTTCTTGTTCAGAGCTGAACATAATGACGTGTGAATGTACAATTATGAACTAATGAGCAAGTTCAAACTGATACATACCTTGCTTTTCTCAATCTCATTCGCTTTGCGCTTCATTAGGTCTTTTGTCTCGTTAATTTTGCTCTCCATAATGCGCTTGTGCAGCCTTTCTTCATGACTCTCCATCTCCACATACTGCTTGACTTGTGCAATAGTGACATTCACTTTATGACCTAGAGAAATCACTTCATCAAAAGCAAATATTATCTCGAAAGCCATCTTGCAGATACCCTCCTCATCGAGAGATGGTACGTACTCAGGCACCTAGTCGAGGTCAAGGAGCATACCCAATCCCATTCATGACATCCAAAATAAACTCTGACCAGATATTTTCCTACATGTGGAAAAGTACACGTTGGAAAATTGAAGACTAGTAATGACAAAGCTGGATTCAAGTAGGATACAAGCTTGGAGAGCAGTTGTAAGGTATCTCGATCTTCTAAAATGTTGCTCTGCTTGTTGGTCACCAGAAGGAGGTACAACGACTCCATTGGTTGATAGACATAACGGACATTGTCTGTCTCGACATATGTGTGTTGCTTCCCAATACCAACAAGCTTCGGGAATGTCGCAAGTAATCCCTCAATTCGTATCCTGGACATGTCCACATACTGCCGAGAAACCAGAGCTGCAAACAACACGAAATGTTTTCAGGCTCCTAATGATCAACTCGTAGATGAAACGGTCAATTGAAACTCAATAAGAAAATGCGATAATGCTCTTTCCGACACAACCTCTGAGGAACTTGAACTAATTTCCAAACCCTGAAACCAGATCTTTCCAATAACTAATTTGCAAAACCTTCCAAACCAGTTATATTTCCATCTCGATGACTTTCACATTTGACAGAGTCGGACTTCATATCTACGTAGTAACGTCCTCATCTTCGAAGACATGACAATCTCTTCTCACGGAGGATAGTATCGAATATCTGGTGACAATCTAGTAACTCGCCCAAAAAATACCCTCTTCAAAATACAGAAAACCCTAAGATACTCCTGCAATGCTGCCCTCACTCGTAAGCGTCCTCAACGCCGCCACATATCGCAAGCAAAACACTAGCACAACAACTAAGACTTGACAGTCTCTCGGCCAGCGATACTGCAATTAGTTTCCGACACCCCAAAACTGTAACCCCGTGAATAAAGAAAATTTTAATAGCGCACAAGATGTACCTTTCCCGGACTTGCTGATGATAGAAGCTGCCAGCACCACCTGACGCAAACCGCGACAAGCTCACTTTAGCTCAAAAGCACGAGAAGGAGATTACCCCCCGACCTCAAACCCTCGTTCAGGCACAATTGATCTAATCACGAACCACATACCATTTCACACCAAAAAGCTCCAGAATAAACCTACCATTGTAGCTGGGCTTCACACAACCTCAAAATTCGTGCGGAAGCCTCCGAAACTCTTCCAATTGACGATGGTGTCCCCTGATCCACTTACAATCTACGATCCCGCATTTCTCCGCAGCGACCCTTCCCCGAAGGCGCAGTCGCGAAACTGCGCCAAAGGTCCTAAAAAAACGGCTCAAAAAACACCGCGCGACGGTGATGACAGAGGCAGCAAGAGTCGCTACTTAGATTCGGGGAGCAAACAAACGGGATCTGGCAGTAACGCAGCTCCGGGCGTGGCGATGGGTGCAAGAGGGTCCGCAGGAGCAACATTAATTCGCGCTTCGCCTCACTTGAAACTGGACACCGTCCACAGGAGTGCCAGCGCGGGCGGGGGTCTGAATGGAAACGCCCAAGGATTCCCGGCGCAGCCCGGCCCGGCCCTTGTGACGTCCGGCACGATCATACCGCCTGCACGCGTGCTTGATGGTGCGTAGGCGGGGCTGCGTCTGCGATGATTCGCATCCATCATGTTTCCCGTCCATTCATCCATCATTCATCATCCCATCCCTCCACCGATACGTGTCATTGCGCCATTGGATCTTTGGGACGCACGTGGATGTTACATTGCAACCACCTACAATTAGCAAAATGTAGTCCTCTCACAATGTTTTTTCTTTCTTCTTTTTTCTTTTTAATGAACTTTTTTCATAATGAATTATACATATTTGTTGTAAACATTAAATATTGTTAAAAGAAAATATTTAGATTGTATCTAAATAATGTTTGTATAATATATAAAATTGGTGTGAACCGCAAAAGTAATTGTAGATATGTCTTAATATTTCTTGAAATTATATTCATACTTACATAAATATTATGTGTTATTTTGCAATAATAGTTAGTTTTATATTACCTATTAATAATTTGTAACTGTGTTATAAGCATATAATAAATAATTTAAACAGATCATGATGTTA
The DNA here is from genome assembly GCA_036785485.1 of Physcomitrellopsis africana. Lineage (NCBI taxonomy): Eukaryota > Viridiplantae > Streptophyta > Bryopsida > Funariales > Funariaceae > Physcomitrellopsis > Physcomitrellopsis africana. The sequence continues at coordinate 238,598 of JAWRVF010000338.1, forward strand.
TTCGACAATACAAGGTTTGATATGTTGATTAGGTTGTCATGATTATAGTGGTTGTGAACTGCAAGTGTTAAGTATTGAAGGTAACTTATAGATTAATTATGCTTCTTTCTAATTCCCTTGCTTACTTTGGATGTAGCCAACTTGGCCAAGTTTTTATATTACTAAAATGTCCCATGATACTTGGTATTGGTAGCATTCTTATAGATAAGAAGAAAATATGTTTCTAACACAATTAAGAAGTTAGATAAATATTTAATTTTAATTTTGTAATTGTTAAAGAATAAAAAAGTCACATCTTTAATCAAAATTTAGTTTTGGTTTAGATTAGGTTGCTAAATTTTTTTTTAATACAATGTAATTATCAAGTGTTGGCAAAAAAATATTCCATTGCGGCAAGATGTATATAAGATTAGAAGCCTACAATGATAAGAAGAGGTAAGGAACCATGACAATTAGATGCACAAATTGAAGTTAAATTCTTATTTAGTAAGATTTAAATGCTTTAGGGTTGTATTGTTCATTATCTTGGTGGTAAGGGTAATATAATTTGAAGTATATAGTTGTCAGCAAATTGTGAAAAAAATATAGAATTAGCATATTATTTAGATAACTTTAATAAAAACTTAGCATAAGTATGTCAAAAGAGTAACAAATAGTTAATAATAAATTATTTATTTAAATTTAGAATCCAATAGTTATAATCTTTTTTATCAGGCTTATAAAATAATAGTATTAAAAATAATTACTAATGGGGAAAATAAACTTTAAATAATTTTTTTTTACAAAGAAGATGTACAAAAGACCTACTAAAGTGGGAATAGTTTTTTAATGGTTTAAATTGCTGAATTATGAAAATTAATGAATCTAAAAAATAAAATAAATAAATTTTGAGCTAATTCAAGTTGATAGAAACAGATTAAAAGCTTCAAATTTAGTCTTAATTTATTTCTATTATTTAAAATTTTTTTTGAATAAATAAAATAGAAAATAATATTAATTAAGTAATAAAATAGAACTAAGAACTAATTAACTTAAGCAATTGGCTGATTTTTTCATTTTTTTTTTTTTTTAAGTAATCACCACTCTCAAGGTTTTATATATATATATATATATATATATATATATATGTATATATTTAATATTTTTATCCAAGTATATATTATTTTCTAAAAAAAAAATCCTTATATTTTTTATTTATTTATTAAGTTACACATACTATATCATAAAATAGAATCTTAAAGTTATTTTAAATAAGCTAGATATATTATAAATAAAATAATTAAATTATTTATATATTTCTATTAAATATTTATAATAAAAATATAAATATAATGTGGCCTCTTATGAATTTGTATTGCAAATAATTAAATCTTTCTTATAAGAATTAATATGTAATTTTATATTTTTATTTTTATTTTTAAAGATTAATCATTCTTTGATGTAATATATCTTTAAACCAATAAAAATAAAAATATCTCAAAACATATAAGACAAAAATATCTTTTAAATGCTATCTCAAACTCTTACATTTATTCAAAAATAATATTTTTAAAGAAGCTAATGGACCAAAGGCATTTCCATTAAATTTATTTGATAAATAATTATTTAGACATAACTCTTTTAAAAATAATATCTTATCTAATTCTAAAGATATATCTTTTATAATCTTATATTCTTCGAATGATAATATCTTCAACATTGTCATGTTAATAAACCTTGCATAAATCTTCTTCAAATTATACATCCATCAAAATAAAGTTGTTTAAGAGATGTAAGATTAGTAAAGCCACTATAAATTGGCTCCAATTGCAAACAACCACTTAATTTCTAAGGTTATCAAAGTTGTCAATGCATCAAAGGCATCACCTTCAAAATTCCTCTTTTTACATTCATTTAAATATAATTTTTCTAAAGATGATAGCTTATTCAATTCCATAGACATATCTTCCAAATTTTCACACCCATCAAATGATAATATCTTCAACCTTGTTATGCTATCAAATCTTTCATGAATCCTCTTTAAATTCATACATCCATTAAAATAAAGTTGTTCAATAGATAATAGATAGGCAAAACAATTGAAAGTTAGATCCAATTGCAAAACAACCATTTAAGACTAAGGTTGTCAAAGATATGAATGCATCAAAGGCATCACCCTCAATTTTCATCATTTTATAGTATTTTAAATATAATTCTTCTAAAGATGATAACTTACTTAATTCCAAAGGCATGTCTTTTATATTCTCACATCCATCAAATAATAATATCTTCAACATTGTCATGCTATCAAACCTTGCATAAATCTTCTTTAAATTTATACATCCATCAAAATGAAATTGTTCAAGAGATGTAAGATTAGTAAAGCCACTATAAATTGGTTCTATTTGCAAACAACCACTTAATTCTCAGGTTGTCAAAGTTATCAATGTATTAAAGGCATTACCCTCAATTTTCATTTTTTTGTAATTATTTAGATATAATTTGTCTAATGATGATAGCTTATTCAATCCCATTAGGCATATGTTCCAAATTCTTATATCTAAAAAATAAAAATATCTTGAATTTTGTCATGCTATCAAATCTTTTATAAATCTTCTTTAAAGTAATATTCATGAAATTAGAATTTTTGAAGGAATATTAATTATGAAAGCCTTATTTTATTGTATATAAATTCATGAATTTTTTAAAAATTATTTCAAAAAGAAAAGATTTTAAATAATTTTTTTTATCTATATTTATTATATTTTATAATTTTATAGATTCAAATACCTCAATATCTTTATATTAGAAAGTATACTTGTGATATCTTTTAAGTTTGTGCATCTTTTTAAATCAAGATTTTTCAAAATTATTTGGTATTTTTTATAATAACTCAAATATTCAAGTTTCAAATAATTTTTTAAATTTAATGGTTTTAAAAACTTTACACTTGATGCATCAATAGAAAATGATATTAGAGTTGGTAGACCAATTAATTCTAATACAACAAGTAAATTTACATGCTTTTATTGTATAAGATTTAAAATAGCTTTTGTATTATCTTTTGATATGATTATATTGCTTGATTTAAAAAAAATAAATCTTAAACCACTTCAAATAATTAGATTTTTCTATCAATAAAGTTATCATGTTTATATTTATATATTCAATAAAACTCAATACATAAAGATAAGGTAAGTTGATCTTTACACAATTATATAACTTCAAATGGCTTTTATAATTTCTAAAGCAAAGGCCTCTTACATTCATTTCATTTTGCAATACAAATTATATTTCATTTATCAAAATCTATAATAAATATTTAAATCAAATTATATTTTATAAATATAATTTTTTATAATCTTATATAGATATTTAAACCTATATATAAATATATATATAAATATATATATATAAATTAAATAGTTTTATAGGTTTAAAATCATATCTTAAATTTATAATTAACAAATGATCTATAACTTTCATTCCATATTCGAATTCTATTTAAATTCTCTTTAAAAATCCTACAATCTATATCTCATAACAAGTTATGAATATTTAATAATCCAAATTTATCTACTTTGATAAATGACTTTTCTTTCAGGATTGTATTTACTTCTTTGCAATTTTTGAACTCATGTTCATAAAATTCATATAATTGAGTCTTTATATATATTATCAATCTATATATCTTTATAAAAAAATAATAATAAAAAAAAAATGTCATATCTAAAAAAATTTATCTTTTCTTCTTCATAAAGATCATCAAAACTAAGCTTTAATCTTGTCTAAATGTCTTCAAAATTAAAACATATATTGGCTCTTTTTAGTCTTTGTAAATCTTCCTCTCATGTATAAAGTCTTATTTTTCTATTCAAAGAACCTACAATTTCAAAACTTAAAAGATGTCTAATATAAGCTTTGATCACTTTTATAAAAATATATAAAAATATAGTATATAGAAGTATCTATCTTTAAAAATATGTTTTAAAAATATTTTACATCTATATTTAGATTAAATGGACTTAATTCTATTTTTCCTGATTCACTTATAAATTTTTTAATAGAATGTATTAAAAAATTTAAATTTGAATAGTGATTATCAATTTCTTTGTTTTTTTTTTAAAATATACAAGTATAATAGGATATTTTAATAATACATAGATGATTAAATTGAAATAAGATACAAGCTTTTTTTAAATATTAATAATATTATTAATACTTTTAAAAGATATAACTTTTGTAACACTTTGGAAATTCAACCATATTGTTAGAATCTTTCTGAAGTGTTAAATCTTTCTAAATACATCTACACTAAGGTCTTTCTTTATAGTTGTGGAGATTTGTCTATATTGTAGATGAGAAAAATCTTTAGAAAAAAACTTAATATCTTTTGCTCCAAATTCAAACTTTAGGATGCAAGATTACTATTGTAATATGTAATTAATCAATTTAAAGACATTGGAATCATTAGATGTGTTCTTTGCAACATTGTTCAATTTCCCAAATAATTATCTTTCATCATCTATAATTTCTTCTAAATCACATGGATCACATAGATTGCACTTCTCTAATTCTATTTTTTTATATAATCATTTTTTTGAAGCAATCTTGTAAATTGTGTCAAGAAACCATCTAAATTCTAAGAGCAATTCTTTGAATGTTTCTTTATTGGATCTTTGCATTAAAATTATTTTTTGCCAATTTCTTGAATAATTCTTTATCACTTGGATTAGTTTCATAATAATTCAAGAAAAGTCATCTAATAATGGTTGTAACATATGCTCATATGATCCAACAATGGCTTTAACTTCAATTAAGTTTTATTTTTTATTTTTTTATTTTTTTATTTTTAATTATCCACCAAATTATTGCATTGATTTGTATTACAAAGTTGTCCTTGCACATCCACAATGTGTTCAAATTCTAATCCCAAAATCTTTGCTCTTGTAAGTAACTCCATATCTTTAAAGAATTTTACATCTATTTTCATGTGTTAATAGCACATAGTTTCTAATTGTATATATAATTTCAATAGAGTTCACAATGCATAATAGTATACAATACTTTTACTTTCAGCAAATAGTTTTTAATTTACATAAAATACCAAAATTATAAAATAAATTGTAGGATCTATTATTCAAATGTCAGCAATTAACAATTTGTATTTTCATTATATTGTATCTCTTGTATGATATATAATTTAAATATTTTTAATTTTTAATTTAATAAAAAAGATCAAATCATCAATATTCTTTTAAAAAATTATATATATATATATATATATATATATATATATAGCTCAACCTTCTCTATCTTATAATTATAAGAAATTTTCTACTTATTACAAGCAAAATTTATAATATTTTTTCTTATGAATATATAATACTTGCTAAAAAAATTAATACTTATAATAACACAATAAATTTTAAAACCAAAATATAACATATTTATTCATCAAGCACCAAATAATCTTTTAAATCTATACATTTCTAAAACCTCCCATGTATTCCAATGTAATATGTTATTTTTGGATCAAACATAAAATATTTGTTGATTGTTTATACATAGTTGTTGTATGCTACTTCAATCTTTATTTTTAAATAAAGAACACAACTTCCATCTTCTATTTTCTAAACTAAAATTTTAACTTATACAATCTAATAAATAATTGGTAATATTTTAAATTATACATATTTATACCATACTTATCAATAGAAAAAATCAAATAAATAATTAATTACAAAAGAATGGTGCATGTTATGATTAAAAAATTAATCACTTTTAATTTTTTGTAATATCTTATAAGTCCTTCAATGCTCATCAATTCCAATATAATATACATTTGCAATTGATAAAATCTATCAATTATAATCTTGGTTTACTATTCTAATTTTTATTTCTTTAAATCGACTTCAATATAAGTTTGCTTAATCCAACCATAACAAATTCCTAGATTAAATCTTGCTTTTAATCTTTTCTAAACTTTAAGCCTAATTCTTTATTTAATTAAATCTTAATCTCATTTTTAGTATAATCTTTGATCTATTACTAATTTAATTCAAACTTTATTTTTAACCACATCCTAATTACTAATCAATTTTAATCCTAGTTTACTTAACAACCAATTAAGATAATTAAAACCACAAAAAATACATGTTTTTGAAGTTCACTTTTAATCTTTCTTTTGAGATAATAATAAAAATTTCAAACATTTTTAAAAAAAAATACATACAATAGTATCTTCAGCCATTGCCTCATTCAAGCCAATACACTAGTTCTTTAATTTTAAAACACTTAATTCCATATACCTCATTTTATACACTAATATCTTATTAATTATGGCTTTATATTCCAAAAATTTATTAATTTTTAGATGCTTTATTACACTCAGTTAAAATAATAATAAAACTCCAAACTTATTATACATCTTTTTCAAGAAACTAACACCCATGTGCTACCATTAAAACCTTCACAACAACAATAAATTTGTAAACATGATGAGTGAAATCCATATGCATGGTTTAAATTTAATTAAACACTAATAATTGGATCTTCTCTAATACCACTATAATTATTAACATAATAATGAGGTATCTAAGACATGTAATACCTTTATAATCTTTAATAGTAATACCTATGTTACAATCAAGGTTTTCTTATAAACAACCATCTTTTAACAAAAATAAATAATTTTAATATTAAAAATAAATCATATCTTGGATTCTCATTTCATGTCTAAATACCAATCTAAGGATCTTTACATTGTAAGAATAATAATTACTTTAATATGTCAACAACTTAATGCCACTTATATTGCAAAGCTCATGAATAGGCCCTTATAAAATAATTCAAAGCTATTATATAAAAACTTAAATATTTAAAAAAAATTAGATAATTTATTATTAAATTCTAATTTCCAATAATATCTTTTTATAAATACTTGGTATTAGATTGATTTCATATAATAATCTTGTCATATTAAGAATAAAACTAAATCTTAATTAGAATTTTATATCCTTACATATTCTTTTAATTATCATTTATTTAATCAATCTTATCTTAAGTCTAATTTATCCAAATTCATAACCTTAAGGCAACACATCCTAAATCCTAATAAAATTATTAAACAAAAATTAACAAACCCTAATTCTAAATAAATCCAAAATAAATTCTAAAAAATACTATATCCTAATAATCTTAACAAAACTCTAGCAAATTCCAAATCTTAACAAATCATAAGGCAATAAACTTTTAATCTAATCTCAAAAAATCCTAAAATTTTAAAATTGTAATTCTAATAAATTATCTAAAATAATTACAATAATCAATAAATAAATAAAAACAACCATATATAAAAAATCAAAAATTTGTTATTTTTTCTTTTGTTTTGTTAATTTTAGTAACTTACCTAATACTTCACCTTATCAATTTGGATATAAAAACCTCCCTTCCCTTCAACAATCCTTATTTCCTCAATATGCTCCAATCTCAATCATCTTTAACTTGTTGGACCAAAGTATGAGCAAAGCTTCAGCAACACAAATTTTTCCTGCAATCCAATGTTTGTCCTCTATGAACTGCTCCCACAAGATTGAGAGATCCAAACTGCCCAAGCACTAGACCACTTGTTACTTAAGTCGTTTCCAAACTTTTGTATAGCTGAAGAGCAAAAAAGAGATAAAATCAGTTACCTTAAAAAAATAAGATAAGTTAATATATGATACAATCATTTGAATTAGGCTTTTTTTTTAACAAGTAATAGGAGAAATAATAGGAGAAAGAGTCTGTAACCACATCTACCTAAGCTAACTTAGACATATTCTAGTCATATTCCTCTCTTCTCAATGACAATCAATTATCTAGTGACATCGAATTGATTTAGTAATAATTAAAAATGAAATTAAAAAATAACGTTAAAAAAATAAAAAAAATAAAAAAAATAAAAAATGATACCTGTTGTGTTCTCTGGTTGTATTCCAAGTAGGCTTTTACACTCAACATTCTTCTGGCTTGCTCTCTCTTTGCTTCTTCTTTCTCTCTCTCAACAGCTTTCTCCAGAACCTTAACAATCAATACAAAAGTAATCCGGAACTCAGAGAGTTACAACATTAGAAAAACAATATTATCACAACAATCTTATTCAGGACAGAATTTTGGAAGTAGTTAAAAAATAATGAGGGGCTAGATGCACCCGAACTCAGCAATGAAGAAAGACTTCAATACAAAAGGGAAATAACAAGAGTCAAAGACAGATCAGCTAATCACTAATCCAACCAATGTCTACAGAACCGAGATAACAGATGGCTTGCACTTGCAGAACTCAATAGTATTCAATTACAAATAAGACTTCGAGAATTACGCCAAGAAGATTTAATAAACAAACCAATGTTGTACTTGTTGTCGAAATCATGTTTGCCACTTGGATATTGCTAGTGCACCTACCTATGTCAGTGTACTAGCTGTTCTCATCAAGCATCTCATGCTCACCCAGTAATGAATCTTGTAAGCCAACAATGTCATAAACCAGTCAGTACTTAAGTAACCTCAAGTGTCGAGCAAAAGTACCTCGTTTTGCAAAACTTCTTGCAGTTTTATGTCCAACTCCTACAAACTGTTACCTGAGTTATTCAAGTTACTGTCCTTTGCTTGGTTCTGATCTTCGTCCTTTGCTAAAACGACTTCAAATCATGAATTTCCTTCCTAGCAATCTCCAGAGAAGTCCAAGTTTCTGTGCCTCGATTCTGAACTTAAGAACAAAGTGTACCAGAAGGGCTGGCCGATAGCAGTGATAAACAACGAACTTGCCCATGTTGAATGAGGCGCTTGCTCAACATGAAGGATAACCAATTTTTAGAAATAATTTCACACAGGATCGACTAACCTGCACTTAAAAGCATTCGAAATTCCTCCTTAGTGTACAAATTGGCTACTGTGCTTTCATGTTCCCGATGAAAACTTGTATTTGCTTCCTTCGCAGCCCGAGAAGCCTCTTCAAGCTGATCAATATCGCAGGGCATAAGCTCCAGCGTACAATGCATACTTGTGAGTATCAAACAGAAGAAAACAGATATTGAACCATCTTCATAATAGAAAGAATCACTCCGGGAGTATCCAATATTATTGCTTGTATTACGGTCCTTCGGGCACCTACAAATTATCATTCATATATATATGTATATGTATATGTGTGACTGCCAAAGTAATATGTTCCTAAAACATATGGTACTAAACATTGTGAAGTACTGTGATTGAGTTGATCCTGCTTTTAAGAATATTCACATTAAAATAAACAAATAAATAATGGTTTGATGTTAACCAAATCTAACTAAACCATTACAAAGATTATTAGCCTGAACTTTGTAATAATACACCAAGTTCTTAGCAAAAATAATGAGAAGAGAAAAAGCCATTCCCAACTACATTTGTCTATCACCCAACCTGTTCAAGCTCTAAATTCTTCTCAGCACACCTTACTTTCCAACCACTCCCATGTTCATCCACCTCTTGGAATCTCTTCTCAGCTTCAAGTTTAGCTCCATCCAACAAGGAATTTGTTAAAAGACACAAGCACCCAGTTTCATCATTTCAATGCAAATTGTGTTCACTTCTCATCCATCATATCCATTCAAAAGCAAGGCATGACCACCTCTTGGAGATATCCCTTCTCAATGTGACATCACTTCTAAAGAGGGTATCATTTTGTGACCATGTTGTGAATTGGATAACACTAGTATATATATAAATATATTTTTCAATAAAAGTTATCAACAATAGTATTGTCTTTTGTTTAACATAGTATTAGAGCGACTTCAATTTAGAGCATAGTTTGTACAAGTGAAATTACTCTAGAGAGAGACAAGTTATGGATTCAAGAGAACTCAAATATAAGAGAGATAAGTGGCAAAATTCAAAGAACCCTAAAGAGACAAGTGGCAAAATTGTAGGAAAAAAAAAGAAATTAATAAGAAAGCATTGGTAGGTCTAGCAAAACGCTTTTTAAAAAATGAAAAACTAAACAAAGAGAATAATTATGTATCTTGATCAATTTATGTTAAGACACTCCTTTAGAAGAATGGAGTCTGGGATGAGTTGGAATTTGAACCAAAGAATGTAGAAAAAAATGACATTGATGAAGATAACAAAGAAGCAAATCTGCCGCTTATTGTAAGACAAATCAAATGATTAAGAATTAAGGCAAAATTAATCTTGATGGCTACAGTGAAAAGATTCTTCAACAATGTTAATACATTCAACTTGGACGTGGTAGAATATTGGACTACTTCAAACTATGCTTTCCAAGAGGCATAATTCAGAGCAAAATTATCTTAATAAAAATGATGAATATAATTTCAATGACTAAAGCAATAAAAGTGAATGATTATTTATAAAAAATAGACTCTAGAGTTGTCACACTTGAAGCATCAACACCAAAGTTAATGAAATAAAGTTGATGCACATCATTCTTCATGGACTATCTTTGAATTAGTCTACCTTTGTTTTTATTTTTGGTATTGATCTAATGAAGGCTCTTCTACCAATGTATATCAATATGGTACTACGAATGCAAGTTGAAGAAATATAGAAACAAGGGCAAAATAATAAAATAAAAAAAGACGCCATATTGACTACAAGGCACTTTTTTAGACATGGTAGTATTTGTGGGAGCGGATCTGTGAACATATACAAACAAAATACATCATTTAATTTCAGTCTATATTTGATACTCGAGTACATATCTCAAATTAGTTATCTACCTCAATTCTATAATAGAAGCATCAATAGAAGATGAAAATGTCAAACATTAAAATGTAATTATTACAAAAGAATCAATCATTGGAAGAAAGAGTGTGACTTGAAGAAACTCAATAAAAACATTAGTCAAAAGTAATTGTGGATTGCTAATATTTATAGAGAAAGTCCTTAAATCCACTTCACTGAAATTCAAGGCCAAAAAAATAAATACAAAGATGAATCAAAATTAAAAAATAGAATTGAAGTAAATATTATAAAAGTAGAACAAAGCAAGTGAGACTGGTTTGTAGACTCTATTGCCACCAATCACATAATTGGAGACAAGACTTATTTTTGATTAGTATGCCCTTAGGGGGTTTCTATCATTATTGTATCTACAACAAATAGTGTATGTCTTATTATTGTTGAAAAAGGCACTATGAACCTTTAAAAAAATAAAGTGATAAAAGATATTTTATACATACGAAGTATGATAAAAAATTTACTATCTATAAAAAAAATTATTGATAATGGTTATGTCTACTAATTATGCAAATTCTCAAAGTCTTTATAGACTGTATACTAGACCAGATATTATTTTGTAGAAAAAATGTTTTTTTACCACTACCAAAAAAAAATCCACCTTTTTGGACCTTTGGTATAAGTGCATGTGTCATATCAACTACCAAGTGGTATATCACATGTCTATTCAAAAATTGGTATATGATATTTTACAACTCTGTTGTGAGAAGCGTAAATACAACATTTATATTTTGGCCAAACATCATTGAGATTATATTCCAAAGAAATTGATCATCCAAGCTACTAGACTATTCAAATTGCTACTTATAGATATTTGTGGTCCAATAACCTCCCTCATTTCAACTAAGTACATTTTTACCATTATTGATGATTTTCCGTACTATACTTAGATTTATTTTTTGGCTCATAAAAGTAAAATATATTCTATTTTTTGTAAATTGATTTGTTCCTTTGAAAAGAATTTAATATTTTTGTAGCTTATATTTGTTCTAATACAAGGAAAAAATACATGTTTTTCAACTTTTTGGAATTTAGTGCTTTAAAAAAAATATACAGACATCTTATAATTGCACATATTTTACATCAAAATAGTATAGTAGAACAAAAAAATAGAACCCTTTTTAAAGAAATTCAAAATATATATATTAGTGCCAACTTTTTTATACACCTTTGATTTAAAATAAATTTTTTTATTACTTATGTGCTTAACTATTGTAGTACCTCTGCCTTTCATCTCTCCATCTCATATCAAATCTTGTATAAGAAAATATCTTTTGTTACTCATCTTCAAACCCTTCAATGTATAACTTATGTTTTCATCTTTTTAATTCTCTATTCAAAACTTCAAAAAAATGATTTCTATATCATTCTAGTTGACTATAATAAATAAACCAAGAGGTACCACTACTATCATCCTAATTGATGATGCATTATTATTTCTTAAAGTATTACTATTAATAAAAATAATATAGATAAATTTAAAATTTCTACCATCACTTCTAATTTTTTTGAAAATCTTTTAAATGATATTGGACTTGAATCAAATGCTCTTCTTTCCAAAAGTAAGGAAGAAAATAAAAATAATATCTAAATAAGCCTACAACTAATGACCAATAATTGAATAAATAAAAATTTAGAATATAACCAAGTTTTTTGGAAAAACAAAACAAATGATGTATTAGAGCAAGCTATACCAAAATTGATATAAAGTAACTTACTATTCCAAGGATTACTTTAGAGTTTAGATGTTGTTGCACCTTTAAGAAGATTATTATGAACTAGAAGATTACTTGGTGCTTATTTATTTATTTTAATATCAAGATTAATTTCATAGTTGAGTAAATAATAAGCTATAGTTTCCAAGTATACAACCAAAGTAGAATATAAGGCATTAGCAAAAGCAACAAAAGAAGTTGTATATATTAGATCACTTTTGTTAAAATTACAAGTTGTCTTCTTTGTCCAAATTCTGATTTTGTATAAAAATGATGACATTTATAAAAACTTAATAGATGCATCTAAATCTACTTTATAAGACTTATACTTCAATTGTGACAATTAAAGAGAAATCAAGTTGGCTAAGAACCTAATTTCTATGCAAGGATAAAATACATTGAAAGAAAGCATCACTTTGTTCAAGAATACATACTAGAGGGAAGATTGAAGCTCAAACATATTAAAATTAAATAATAACTAGAAAATTTATTCACCAAGGCTTTGAGTATGATAAAGATTTTAAGGCTTCAAGAAGCTATCAATATCAACTATTAGACAAACATGCTATCAACAATGTAATTGCACTTCATAAAAGATTGTGAAAAGATACAAGCACCTAATTTCATCATTTTTATGCAAATTACGGCTACTTCTCATCCATCTTATCTACTCAAAAGCAAGGCATTACCATCTCTTAGAGATATTGCTTTCCAACATGACATCACTTCTAGAAAGGATATCACTTTGCAAAGAGGGCATCACTTTGTGACCATGTTGTAAATTAGATAATATATATATAAATATATATTTATATTTATATTTATATAATAAAAATTATCAGAAATAATATTCTATTTTATTTAACAAAAATTTGTATGGTTGATTATACTTGAACAATTTCATACATATTCAACAATAATTTTTTTTAATAATATTTAGTCTCAAAAAATGAGCAATGATAAAATACTAGGAATAAGCCTTGGATCATTTTAAGGATAAAATACTTCAAAATCCTCAACCAAGATGGTCAATATTGTCTTTGCTATGATATTTTTTGCTTATTTATACAAAGATTATTGTACAAGTAGGTCTAAAAGCTTGTCAAATTTTGTAGTTAACTCTTTTAGTGTATCTGCTTATAGTAGGGCCTATTCACAATTACCATCAAAAAGTGAGATCAAATTATTCAAATTGCCACTCATTGCTACTTTGATGAGCAAAACCACATGAGTTTTATTATACCAAGCAAGTAAAAAATTTATATTAGATTTTGGTAGTTGTTTTGAGCATTGTAAAATTGTTGACAAAGCTTAATTATCTCATGCTTCAAAGACGATATTCTTTCTTCCAATTAGAATAAGATGGCTCTAAAAAAATGATAAATATTCCTTTTATAATAAATACAAAGTGCCATCATTTTAAATAATCAATCAATGTAAATTCATCTTACAATTGAGATTAAAAATTAAAAATACCTTCAAAGAGAAGTCAGCTACATGCTAAAATCATAAACAATAAGGAGACAAAACTTTGTAATTAAATTCAAGATATTATATTAATTACTCATTACATTGAAACAAGAGATTTTTTGAGAAAATAAATTTCTTTCAATGTACTAATAAGAGTTTTTATTCTTAAATTCCAATACTTTTTCTCTATGCTCAACTTTTAGTAGCAAAAATAAAAAAGTAAAATATTAAAAATAAAGAATATCACAAATAAATATGGTTGCTATTTACAACCTATAGATTTATAAAATATTTTCCATTTAAAATCTAGTAAATATAATATTTTATTTTATTATATATATATATATATATATATATATATATTTATTTATTTATTTATTCTTAATTTTATTAATTTTTATTTCTTAAAATTATATTTTTTAATTATAATACTAATTAAGAATAAATCTCAAATAAAACCACTTGTGATTTAAATGGAAGGATAATTTTTATCTTCATACAATAATGTTTGGATTCAAAAAAAGATTAATTTATGTAAGTAATGAAATCTTTAAAAACTTATTTACAATAAAGAAAATAAGATAAGAAAATTGAAATAGTAGATTGAACTTTGTATACTCCAATCTTTATTGATTTCTTATCTACTTCAAGATTCAAAGTTTGACAAGATAGTAATTTTGTTAATCTCTAATAATAAATGCTATCTTATTTCATAAATTATATATATATATATATATATATATATCTTTAAAAGCACAAGAGAAGAGTTGGCTTTTAATGTCAATGCTTTTATTCAATTTAATGTCTGGTATTAAAGGACTTTGGTAAGTAATCTTTAATAGTCAATAATTCCAATTGATTTAGAAGATATGGCTAATAATGTTAATTCTTTCTTTTTTTTAATTTAAAACAATAAAAATAAGTAAAGCAATTAAGTGGCTTGATAAAAGATTTTATCAACATTGATAGAATAAGACAAAAGTCAAATTAGTAGAAGTAGATTGTCACAATATTCCTCATAGATCAAAAACATATGTAAGTCCTAGCAATGTATCTTAATTAGTAGAATTATTAAAAATAGAATTTTAATATTATTTAAATATAAAAATATTAAAATTAAAAAGTTTATTTAATTATCTAAATATTTATTAGGATTTAAAAGATTTTATGAGTTCGAAGAGTCTTATTAGGCAAAAAATCATTAAATTGGAGTCTTAATAAATCTTGGAGGCACTTACTTCAATTGGTTTAGTATATTTATTTTAATTATAGTAATTAGTATTTAATTATTAAGACCAATATCTTATATGGTTTTTTATTTATTTTTATTACCTATTAAAAGCTTATGAATATTAGTTAGTAGATAGAAGAAGCATAAGAAAGAATCTCATGATTTTTTAGCAATTAATATAAAAAAAATGGGATTTTTTAGTTGATTTAAATTAATGCTGTTGTTATAAAAACTCACCAAGGTAGGATAAAGTAGCTTTAAATTTAAATTATCATCTTATAAATATTATAAGACTTTTTAGAATATATTTTGAAGACTATGGTAAAAATAATTTTACCATTTAGAAAAGCCATTATAAATAATTAGAGTAAGATTTGAAGATTGCACAAGGTTTTTGGTTTAATTAGGTATTTTGAATACCATGGAGAAGTAAAAAATGCAAAAAAAAAAACATGTTTTACTAGTGGAAATCCTAATAACCAAATATTTTTATGACCAAATAAAGCTAATAGTTTATTTGGTCTTAAAATGTAAATTTTTTGTTAAAGTTTAAACAATTGGCTAAGAATTAAATCAAGTAAGCCTTATCAAGCAATTGATATTTGTAGTAAATGTGGTCTTTTTCTAACCTCCTTCTTCAGACCAACTACTTGAGCTAAAGTTACACTTACAAATTGAGTACAAAAAATAAATATGTACTTTATATATATGGAAGTAATAATCTACATATTTGCATCACATGCTAAGAAAAATTGATGGTATGTGTAAGCCAAGTTGGATGCTTTGAATGATATAACATCAATAGGTAATAGCCAACTTAGCCACCTTGGGAGAAACACAACAACAATAAAATACCATATTAATTTTTTTAACAATAGAATAATAGAAGATAACAACAAAAATAGTTATTTTTAAGACTAAAATTAAGTGGCTTCAATTTGAATTAGAAACAACTCTTATCAATTGCACAATAGATCAAACAAGTTTATGACTTAATTAATAGCAATTAGCAATATCATAAACACTACTAAGATATTATAGATATGTCTTTTATTTTGCTTAAGTTAATATATGTAATTTAGTGGATTTACTTATTATTTAATTAAAAAAATTACCACAAAGGTTCCAAGGAAAGTAGAGGTAGAACCTCCATAGCTTAATATGCAATTTTTTCAAGAGATATTTAGAAAAAAATTTGGCTAATCTTTGAGGATTTTAGTTGCTCTAGTACTTAGATATATAGAACCACAATTGTGTGCATATGTTGTTTCACATCTAAATAAAAATAATTTTATTTTATATTTATTTTTCTTTATATATGAATATATATATTTTTTAACAAAAAATGATATTGAAATCTAATTAAAGTAATGTAATAATAACAAAGATTTAAAATAAAAATTTTAAAATAAAAACTATGATGGAAAGAATAATTTTAGACTATAAAAATTGAAGGTAAAAGATTTGCTTATACAACAAGTATAATTTTAAAAAATTAGACAAGAAACTTATAGATAAGAGCTATAATAAGTAGAAAGAAGTCAATCTAAGAGTATTAGACACAATTTGGTTAACTTTTATAAATGAAGTGTTGTATATTATTATATACAAGAGTTTGGCATCAAAATTATAAATAAAATTAGATAGCTTATATATTATAAAGCCGTTGACAAATCAACTATATTTAAAATAATAATCATATATTTTGTATATAATAAAGAAGACAAATGTGTTGAATCATTTAAACACATTCAACAAAAAAAATTATAAATTGACAAGTATTGATTTGATCTCAAATTAGAAAATGATGGTAAAATATTATTGCTATTTATTTTGTTGCCTCTATCATTTAAGCATCTAGTAGTCACTACTTTATTGTATAAAAAGAATAATATAGAATTAAAAGAGGTTATTATTATTCTTTTATCTAATAAATTTTCTTAAAAAATAAAAAAATAAAAAAATAAACAAAGAAACCAAATCAAACCATACCAAACAAAACCAAACAATAAGACTTCACATTATAAAGCATTAATTGTGAAAAGAAGAACAATAGACAAAGACAAAAAGAGAAAAAAGTCTAAATCAAATACTATAGCTCAATTAAATCAAAAACAAGTTTTAAAAATGTAAAAAATTAGGACATTTTAAAAGAGAATATAGAAATTAAAAAAATAAATAAAACAAAGAAAAAAATTAAAATTTTAAACAAACTAAATATGTTGATTTAAATTGAGAATTTAGAAATGTCTTTCTTATAACTAATAGAAGTGACAAGTTTTGAGATGTATAGATCCTTCATTATAATTGATCATATCATATATTTTTTTAAAATAATTATTCTTATATTTATATATTATATAATAATAGAATTATTTTAGTAAAAAATAATATGCCAATCAAGACTACCAAAATCAACATAATTTACATCAAAATGTTTAATGAAACTATAAGAACATTGATTGATATTTGGTATGTTCATGATTTACAAATAAGCTTAATTTTTTTGGATGTATAGACTTAATGGATTATAAATGAACAACAAAGAATGGAGTTCTAAGATTTTTTAATAAAGCTTGTGTAGTGATCAAGAGTAAGAAGATTGAAAACCTATATAAGCTTATAAGAAGCACTATTATAAATGAGGTTTTTTTTTTGTCATGGAACTTTATAATTGCCAATCATTTAAAAAAGTATATTCTTACAAAGTAGAATTTTATAAACATTGTATGATTGAGAAGCATTGCAAAGTAAGTTTCACCATTATTATTCATTGTATTGAAGGTATGTTAGACTATATATATTCAAATGTATAGAAGCTTAAATTAATTGCTTTTAAAGTTGGAGTACTGTATATATATATTAAAGATGACTATTTAAAAAAGATATAAGTATAAATGATATAGTAAAAATATAAAAAATATAAAAAATATAAAATATTCAAAAGACAAAAAATAATAAAAAAAAGCAAAGTAGACAAAAAATAAAATATTTGAGATTTGAAAATAAAAAATATATATAATTCTAAACAATTTGATAAATTTTGTAAAGATGAAAAAATTATCTATTATTTTACTACTCCAAGAATCTCTCAATAAAATGGAATAGCAAAAAGGATGCATCATATGTTTTTGGAGAAAGCACAAAGTATGTTAAGAAATGTTAGTTTGGAGAAGAGCTTTTAGACCAAAGCTTTCATACTACTAATATTTTGGTAAAACTTTGTGCATCTACTATTAGATTCAAACCACTTTAAAAAATGTGGAATACTAGATTTGTAGATTACTTAAGGCTTAGAATTTTTAAATGTCTAACATCTATTCATGTTTAACAAGAAAAAAGATCAAAATTGGATCCCAAGGCTGTAAAATGTATTTTCCTAGGTTATGAAGTAACTATAAAAAGTTTTAGAATGTGGAATCCAAGTACAAGTAATATCATTGTGGATAAAGATGTGAAATTTAATGAAATCTTTATATTGAAAAATATTGATTTATATAAAGAGAAGGACAATTAAATAACATCTAGTATTCTTAATATACAGATTGATGTAGTTAAACCTTTACATACTGGTTGAAAAAGCCTTCGATTCCACTGCACTTGCAGTAGCTGACGATGAAGAAAAGCCAATCATAAAAATTAAAAAAGAGAAAAATTCTTCATAGATTTGACTATACATATATATTGCTCAGTACACACTTACATACATTCTGACGGAAGAATGCATAGTTGAGTTGTGCAGTGGCCAACGTCACGAATAAAGCATAGATATCTGAAACAACAATGGTTATGCTAGAAATGGCCATCTTTGTATTGAATGCCTCACGTTGACGCAGTATGGGTGCGGAATTACTGTCACTCATCCTGCAATCCTTTGCCCTCGTCATTGGGCTCAGTTTCACCGCCAGAGGATTCATGGTCCAACACACTTCTAACCTGACGCACACACACAATCTGCGAAGAGACGAGACAAAACTCATGACAGTGGCACAGACGGTTAGTTACCTACAGTTTTCCAAAATGTCCCTGACCCACTGCCCACGCGGCACTGGATATGTAGAATAAGGCACTGATGCTGGGACTCGCATCGCTGACAGGATGGGTCCATGTCGTGTCAACTGGCCTCCTCTCAGCCATGTTGAAAATGTTGAAACCCATCTGGGCAGCTATTACTGCGTTTGGAAAATCAGAAGGCTTATGTATACAAAAAAAGTTTCAAAAACAGTATTCTGGATCTGCTAGAATCGACCTGTTCGGCACATCGACACGTTACTGCAGCTTGTTTTAGAATGCAACAGCCGTTTCTGGTGCCATTGAGTTCACGGGCTGGTCTTTGCTGGCTGCGCCGCCAAGCCCCAAGCCGAGACTTGCACGTCTGTCTAACGAGGCACTGGTTTTTGGACGCCGTGGAAGCGACTTCCTTGTCTCATCCTTGAGGCCATTCTTGGTATCGTCCTTGGGGTGGTCTGTAGTCCTCATTGTAGCAACCGAGGGTTTTGATCGATCGTGCTCTATTCCCGCTCCTCGGTGAGTCGCTCGTCGTGAGGTGGTGAGCTTGGGGGACCTTGCTCGGGTTGGTGGGGTCTTCTTCATTTCTACTTTCGGAGGGCCTGATTCCTGGTAGAAGCTTGGTAAGGGCGTGGCTTTGAACTTCAATCCCTTTCTCAGCTCCTTCACCTTATTCTCCACCTCCTCTTGAGTTTTGGCTTCGATTTGGTGCTTCTCTTCTTCCTTAACTCGCATCTTCTCCTCTAGTTTGGAATAGAACTCACGCCGCTTCTCGGCTCGCTCGTGGCTCTTGAAGCTGAACCCGGAAGTGGTCCCGCCTTGGCTCTTGACTGCAGCAATTTCTTCTCCCAGCTTAGCGTCCTCCTTGTCCAAGGTCTCAAGTGTATCTTGATCCTCCTTGGACAGTTCTAAAGAGATGGCTCTGAGTCCACGTGGTGTGGCCGTCACAGTAAATTCCGACGGCAAGGATTTCCGAGCTGGATGAATCATTCTCTGATCCGCCTCACTTTCAGTACAACTATTTTGAGTGAGAGCACTGTCGCTTGTTTTCTGGGAAAGCCCAGAAGCTTGAGCTGGAGAAGCATCTATTGAAGATTCACATGTTTCTCTGCACAAAGTAAACAAAAGAATAGGTCAACTAAACAGTGTATTGCAACAAGCTAAACTGCAGCAAGATGGATCACGAGAGGTATGTGGACGAGGATACATAAACATATATGATTTGAGGCTTGTATGTAATGTTTAAATCTTAAGAGGGAGATGTCCCTAAACTGAGTAAGACAAACAAAGTAGTTAATTAAAACTGGAGATAGTAAGCACTGCATACACAGGTCCTGTGCTTGCATCTTCAACAAGAGAATGGAACATTCCACCCTCTTTGGCTTTTACCACTATAGGCTTGGTCTTCACAGGCACTTTCTGTACCTTTTCCTTTGCGACCGCTTCCTGTAGCGCAAAATCTTACAATTAAGACTCCGAAGGTAAATAAAACCTCAGACCATATTTCAAGTGTTGAATGTAAGTCTAGCCACCAACATTCACCGAACGTGGAACGCATCAACTACCGGAGCAATTTTAGCTCCAGACCGGTCTTCTCTCCCACCACGAGCCTTCTTGACGGAATTCAGCTGCTGCCAAATTCACAACCAACACACAGAATCACCTCGGTGAGACTTTAAAGCATTAATCTACTAGAGAGCACCACCAGAGTAGCTGGAGAAAATTGCTCTAGTGCAGAGCAGAAATAGCATTAGGCACTACTAATTCCACATGCCTTACGACTCAATTCCAGCTTCGCTTCCAAATCGAGTTTCTGTTCCTGTGACTCCTGCAAAGCCTTCATGGCGTCTCTAGCATTCTTCTCGGCCTGCACAGGATGTTCGTAGCTGATGGTTCATCACAACTTGCGACCTTTGTCACCCTTCACAAGCACTTAGACGCTACGCAGCTAAACGAGCATAGCTTCAGAAATGATCTCCGCAAAACAGATGTCACTACAAAATAAATAAAGAAATGCAGCAACAAAACTGACCAGAAAAGAAGATCAATGAATAAGTCTAAAGAGTCACAATGAGAGCATCAGCGGTAGCAGTCAGGAGGGTATATAAACACAGAGAGTCTGTCTGGCGGCACTAGTTGGCGTTAATTTGAGCTCGATATTGAGATCGACCGCTTTGAGGAACAATACAAGATAACACTAAAGGCCTACCGTGTGGAACATTTCCTCAACATCGACGCACGCCTGTTTGTGCGTCTCCAATTGTTGTTGTAAGACTCGGATGAATGCATCGGCCTTCGCCACGATCGCATCTACGTTTCCACCTTCTGCCTCCAGCTCCGAGTCCGTCATAAACAGAGGCATTGTCCTTGCTTACGCAGGTACTACTGCGAATACCACAAAACCCTAAAACTGGAATGCACTCCACTGTCAATCCTCAGACACTGTATCTCCTTGCAGCAAAAACAGGTCGGTCAGGGCGAATGCAACACTGCACCTGCTGAAACACGCACCATGTGACATGCGCAGCATGAGCAATGAAGGAAACTCACCACACGGATTCTCAACACTATATCCACGCGATCCCTGGTACACACCCACTAACTCGATCCTGCACCTCAAATACAATCTCAGAATGAAACGAAGCTTGTACTACGGAGTCGATTCGCACCGTGAGCAGCGAGTCGGATCAGCCAGGCGTTAGCACACCTCGACCAAGACAACGCGCATCGGTTGATCACAATGTGCTGTAAACCATATTGATATCTTACACACCTACATTCATAAACCTGCTTCTATGTTACACCGCATACCGGCAGCTGGTTCTTCGAGCTATTGGACAGTCTCACTTCCTGAACTCGCACGAACTCCAGTGCTCAGATCATTCATAACCGCGAAACACACACATAAGCAGCAGGAGAGGAAGGGGAGAATGAAGAGAGCGTGAGGAAAGGGGGAGGAGTGGGGGTTGTGCAAGTGGGAGGAACGTCACACCGAGAAGTTAAAGAAGAATTGATTTATGAGAGCGGCATATTGATCACACAGTGTCCGTGGTTGATGGTGCCCTGCGCAACATCCCATACCCGGCAGCATGCATCCAGCTCTGTCAGTCGACGAGACTCCGATACGGCGAAGCAGCCCCTGCCCTGGCCTTGTTCGCCTGACGCCCCACCTTGCTCCACTGTCACGTCCAACTCTGCAACCAGGCCCGCAATCACGGAATCCTGGCTCCCTTTCTGCAACCTGGCGTACACCCTGCAGCCTCCACAGTTCTGATACCGCTACTCTGGTACCACGTCTCTGGTACCGTGTCTCTGATAAGCTTCTTCCTAGGGAATTGTCATCCGATACCTCGCCCGAGGGGTTTTCTCGCCCTTTCATTGAGTTAGTGTTTGTGAAATAGCCTTGATGGATGCGGGTATTTTGAGCAGAATGTTCAACAGTGAAGAAGATGACGACATGTTTTCTGATCAAAGTAGAATTGTTCCTATAGGCAATCTTTTATGTTCATATTTGTTATATGTTTTTTTACTTTTTTGAAAAATCCTCTGCTAGAACGACCAAATTCACAAAAATATTGATATTACCTACATATTGTTTTATTATTATTATTAGTTACTTCTACAAATTATATTTTGTTGGCAGTTACATTGAATTAAATATTAGGAGAAGAAGTGATAAGTAGAATAAAAAAATAGGAGAAGAAAAGAAGCTTCTTCTTTTTTTTTATGCAACTTTTTTTAGTAATATTTTTTATATAACCAAAAAAAAACAAAAAATTTATAATTGATCACACACATTATTAGCTCACCCTTGTATTAAAAACTATGTGTATATGTGGATTGGGTGGACATATACTATCTTTGGGATTCAACTACTTTTTTGTACTTGAACTTTTTAAATAAAAAATCAGTTGTGATTTTAAACAAATATTTAAATAACAATTTGATTTATAAACTTGGGTATAAATACAAATCTAAATTTTGCTTCTAACAAGCCACAATTAATAGCTTAGGTAGTAGTGTGTCAACTCAATTGTTAATTTATGTTTATATTCAAGATACAATAACAATAAATAAAATAAAAATAAAAAATATTATATTTTTTTGTTATGTTACATTAGTTAGGTGTGTGTGTGTATATATATATATATATATATATATATACTGAGGTTATTTTTCTTGTGTTTGTAATCTTTTACTAATATATATTACATTTATTTTTTAAAAAATAAAAAATAAAAATCCTAATTTACTTTGTATACTTAATTTATGCTCATAGTATATACTTATTTTGTGATTTCTTTATTTTCATATTACTATTTATTTATTTATATGGTTTTTAAGATACTTCTTTAGAATATATTTTTTTATTTGTAAATATATTTATAAATATATTTTATATTAGAATATATATATTTATTTATAATTGCAATTAGAATGAGTATCATTTTAATAGTCTCTAAAATAATTCTCACCAGTTGTTGTGAACAAGTGTTAGGATAAAAGAAAGTTAAAATTAGTTCTAAAGTGGTATTAGTCTTATTTCATTAAACATATTATTTCTATTTATAATATTTAAAAACAATTCAACCATATATATTAGATATTTGATATAAAATAATATTTTATGATTGGTTGGCAATACAAAAATAGACAAATCAACAACTGGAATCCTAAATAATTATTAATTCTAAAATATTCTACTAACATGTTAGTAATAACAAATTAATATAATTGTCATAATCCATAAAATAATCAAAATATTAGAGAAAGACAAAACCATATCGTAAAGCAACAATTGTTATAACATCGACTTTATTATTCTATTTAATGGTGACAAATCCATTACTTAAATAAAAAAATAGAAAAAAACAAAAAACTACATATATAAAGTCAAGTAAATTAACATATGTTTTAATTTCGAAACTATCATCACACCTTTACAAAATTAGTTTGATTCCTTTAATTATTACTTGTATAGAGTTTTGGAATTATAAAGTCTTATTACATATCAAACGCAATTTGTTATTCATATTTGTTCCCAACACCAATTCTACGCAAAAAGCTTCCAGATCCGCGTGGACCCTGCACAAGATCAATGAAGGTGAGCATGGACGACGAACCCCACAAGCGACCACACGCGACAAACAAATGCTCACTGCAGCTGCCGGTTCTCAAATACCATGCGAACTTTGGGAACGACGTGAACATCCATGCGCTCTGTGCGACGTTCCTTCGCAGAGCTTTCCATCAATGATGGGATTAGGCATAGTAAAAGCTCACTGGATTGTGTACATTAAGTTTGGTGTTTTGATTATGTTGACTTTGTTCTTTAGGGGGTTGTCCGTGATATTCTTACTCGTTGGATTCTAACTCTTGCTTGTGACTGTTTTCACATTTGAATTCGGCCTTGAGTCACATCTTATTTAAGTGTTTTGGTGAAGTGTCTTTGATCAACAGACACCAGCAAAATAAGCACACACTTTTTCAATGTTTTAAAATTTAGACTTGTGATTTTATTTACAGTGGTTAGAACTGATTCCAAAACCTTGTAATTGCACCAATTTTGTTATTAGCCTCTCTACATGGATTGTGGATTATGGATCGTCCTACAATTGGATTATTGTTGTTACCATTATAATGTGTTTTTATAAGTTAAAAAATTGATGTATATTTAGTTTTAATAGCAAGTACAACCTATGTTTTTATTTTTTTATTTTTTATTTTTTTGGTTATATACACAAACCAGCAGTAGAAAAAACCAGCAGTGGTAAAACTTATATGATACGAAAATCATCAAGAATGATTTATTTTAATGCAATTGTTTTCTTTTTATTTTTTGCTGTTATTGTCGTTGTTGTTTAATCACCAAATAGATTTTAACGTACAATGTTAAGGTTGGAAAAAAGAGCGATGTTTTAAAAATGAAAGTTTTAACCAATAAACAGTCATTTGCTCCTTGCATATTTTGCTTGGCATCGATTCTTAATGCAAAACAATTGTTAAAAAGAACGTCATGTTAATTTAATAAAAACAAAAAATTCAAATTGTAGTTACCACTTTTATTTTATTTAAAAATCAGTAAATTATATTTTATGATCAGATTCTGTATTTGTATAATTTTGTATATAGATCACTGTAATTACTATTATGAACATATTATTGAGAGCTTCTTCTTCTGCCGTTCAATTTCTCTACTCGTACTGTTCGATCTCCTTTTCTTTCTGCCGAATTTCTTTCCTCGTTACCTTCACTCTTACTACTGTTCCCATATTTCTTTACGATTTCTTCTTTCTGAACAGAGTGTTATCAATAACAAGTCGTCGGTTGGTCATTGGCAGAGTTCCATGAATGGAATAGCCTCTTCACACGACCGTTCCGGGTCGGAATCTGTCACCCTCTCCTTGTCGCAAGATCTGAAGCTATCTTCGCAACTGCGACAAATTTTGCATCTCGCAGACACATTGAGTGCGTCTGGAGAACGTTTCTGCGAGCCGGTGGTGTCTTCTTTGATGATTTCGAGATGCTATTGTGAGCCGTTTGGTGGTTTGTTTGAGAGGTTTTAGTAAAATATTTTGGCGGGTTTGAATGTAAGAGCTGCAGAATCAACTCCCATTTGTGTGAACCCTTAATGTGCTGTTGGAATTTCTAGGAGGATTGTGTTTGGAGACATTTTGAAGCTGTAGGGATTGGGGAGCCGAAGGCGATTTGTGCAGAAGAAGGAAGCAGAGTTCTGTTCACGTTGAAAGGAGAGGAGCAATAGTGCTATTTCGGATCTGCACGAGGGAGTAATCAGGATGATGACGCGTTTGCGTGTCGATGATAGAGGGACAAGGTTCAATGGGAGATGAGTTAAAAATCTGAGCCCTGTAGCTAATTAGGTATCGTCAGAGTGGTCTCTGGTTGGAGGTCGCCATGGCGAGGACTAAAGGGAGCACTCTAGAGTTCATCAATGAAATTTTCCCGACAGGTACGCATATACACACATTGTCTGGAGTTTCTGGCGAATGCACTGTATATTTGGTAACCTTCCAATTCTCTCCTTGTCTTTCAGATATATGTTTGTACGACGAAAATCATGTCGGTAGGGTTATTCGTTGTTTTAGAACTAAGTCGATAACTTCGCAGATTTTTGATGTTTGTGCTAGGTCTCAGGAAACAATGCCTCTTTAGAATGGTGTTTCGATGGCACTCTTCACCTCACCTCATTGCTACATAGGTCTTGTATGGAAGGTGATACTATTGAAGCCAGGGCACTTCATTCATACAAGATTTTAATATAGTTTGAAAGGTTAATTAGGGTCCCGAAAATTTTTCAGAGACTTGAAGGTTCTGTGTTGATACTGCTTGAGCACGAGCAATGTTGCTTGGTTTTAGTAGTATTACAGTTGCAAGATATCTTAAGGTCAGACTCCAGTACTGGTCGCCGTTTTTGTTACGTAACCTGAAGGATTCAAATTTGAACAGTTCTAGGGATCTTCGATATGTTTAGCGTTTTATGTCCTTAAAGCTGATCAGGGCGATGGATTGCTACTATAGACTGAATTCTCTGGTAGCTGCACACTAATATACTTAGCTGACCTAGACTCTTTGAAATCGATCTAGTCGATCGTAAGTGTTCCCGTTACGCAATTTGGCCCAGTTTAGTCTTAATTCGAAGCTAATCGATCCGTCTGCAATTTCTTTCAGAATTCTACGATTTCATTCGCCTCTTATAGGCACCGTAATGCTCAATCTAATGTTCATATATTCAGTTCTATTGTGCTTGCATATATATATATATATATATATATATATATATAAACTTTTTTCAACCGCACTCTGGGACTTGGAGATGTTCAAGGTTTTGAAAGATGCATTTTGTGATGTGCTGCAGAGGCATCATTAGTGGCGGTAGATCCTCTTCTTGGAAAGCTGCGCAATAAGATTCGGCATGTGGATTCTGATATAATTTCAGCAATCAGGCAGCAGGTATCATCTTCCTGTACACTTCATGCTTAACTCAATTTCAGACCCATCTGCTCTCGTCTAACTATTGATTGTCCCCCCTTTCTATCCTTGTCCTCTATATTCAATTCTAAGACTAATCTGCATTGTCAGTATTATTTTTAAAGATAAATTATCATTTTAATTTAATTTAATTTTGAAATTCCCTCTTTCATTTTATTGACAAGTTGGTAATATTCAGAGCACCGCAGGTTCTAAAGCTAAGGAGGACCTTGCAGCTGCAATGAGTGCCATTCAGGTAGTGCATCCTTTCTGTGTATTTGTGATTACTTAACCATTCATCATCACTAGTGTTCTTATAGGTTTTTATTTCTCTCGCATTATATGGAGATTTGTTTTTGCTGATAACGTGACCGGCTCTTTTGGCATGAGTCACGAAGCTGCTAAAATTGCAGAGTTTTAAGATGTCATTACGAATTGGCAGTATGAATGTGAGCTGGTGTTTCAATCATCATTGGTTACATATGTATGCATTTCTATGAAATGCATGAAGAACTAGGTGACTAATTCACTTTGGCTCGCTGAATGCAATCTGA
Source organism: Physcomitrellopsis africana (assembly GCA_036785485.1). NCBI lineage: Eukaryota > Viridiplantae > Streptophyta > Bryopsida > Funariales > Funariaceae > Physcomitrellopsis > Physcomitrellopsis africana. The sequence goes on from JAWRVF010000338.1 coordinate 266,320, forward strand.
TTTTAAAACGCTAATTATTTGCTGCAGGAGTTGACCCAGAAAATCAGTGAAATGAAAGAAAAAGCAGAGCAAAGTGAGGTGATGGTTCAGGAAATCTGTCGTGACATAAAGAAGCTGGATTTCGCAAAGAAGAATATCACAACTACCATTACTGCTCTTCATCGTCTTGCAATGCTGGGTCTGTTCATGGCTCTCTTGTGGATATTTATTTTACGCTGCAGGAATTCGGTTCTTGTTTCTCGACAGTAGGGGACTGTTTGTAGTGGTTGGTGCATGCTGCAGTCATTCCTGAAGCATGGAGTTTTTTGGCACTTGCTCCACTGTTTAAAATGAATTCTCTCAATGGCAGTGAATTTTCGGAAGTTCTTGGTTTACTGTTTTGAAATTCTTAATGTGTTGATGTTCGTCAGTGTTGTACTTCATAATGAAGAAGTCATTATCTTCTTATAGTAAGCCTATTTTACGTTTACTAACACTAAGATTTTTCGAAACAGTGAAGACCGAATGTTTTGTTAATTAAGTGATGTAGGCTAGTGTCTGACTATCATATTGTGATGGATGTTGAATGCAGTGTCAGCTGTGGAACAATTGCAAGCTATGGCTGTCAAACGTCAGTACAAGGAAGCAGCTGGGCAACTTGAGGTTGGCACTGAACGCCAGCACTGTATATTATCGGGTGTTTGTTCTGGGTAGTGACAGAAGACCATTGTTTTATTATTTGAACTAGTTTGATATTAAATAATTTTGTGCTATTATCTTATCATGTTCCTGACATACCATGCGGTTGAAGAGATTTGAAAGGTATAATATCATTAAAAAATACAGAGAATTACCTCAATGTCAAGTACTGTCCTTCCATTAATGTAAAGGAAAATCATCCTAGTAACGCTTTGAAAGTTATTTTCATGGCTCCAAAGCAGAGAGACTTATTTAACTTGCGATTTATGCAGGCAGTTAATCAGCTTTGTAGCCACTTTGAAGCTTACAGTGATATCCCAAAAATCACAGAGCTGAGGGAGAAGTTCAAAGGCATCAAAGAAATGCTGAAGTCCCACGTCTTCTCTGATTTTGCCAGGTTGCGTTCAAACTTGAATATTGGTCTCTGTGTATTTTGAGAAATCAACTTGCAAATTATGGAAATTTCAACCTGCAGTTTATGACCGTCAACAGAAATGTTGTGCTTCATGTATTATTATGTGACATGGACTGATTGTGTTATGCATTGGATTTATTTTTCAGTCTTCTGTAAGAGTTTTGTGGCTTCTTTTTGATTTTTTCTGAACTTTTGGATGGATCAGTTTGGGGTCAGCTGGTCTGAATGAGGATGGTCAGCAGATGCAGCTGCTTGCAGACGCTTGTTTGGTTATTGACTCCTTGGATCTATCTGCGAAAGAAGAACTCGTTCGCAATGTTTGTAGTAAAGAGCTTACAGCATATCAACAGATCTTTCAAGGAACTGGTACGTTTGGATGTTTGCTTACCGGGATGTTTCCACTCTCTTTTGTCAGTTCTTTACTTTGTTCCTTTGTTAACAGAAATGAAGATTTTTGTAAGTAAAAATCATCAACAGTGTGATGTGATTGCTAGGTACATGATTACTTCTGAATGTCATGATATACTGAACCTGAACACAAGAAGTCATAATCGACCTTAAAGGATAAATACTAGTCAAGGTAAATTAAATGGGCCGAGTATATCTGTTTTCCATCTGTTTTCCAAGTTCATTAACTTTTCATTCAATGTCTCATTATAGAGGTAGCCAAGTTGGAGAAAGCTGAGCGTAGGTATGCTTGGATTAAACGTCAATTGAGGTCGAATGAAGAAGTTTGGTCTATCTTCCCTCCAAGCTGGCGGGTTGCACACACTCTCTGCATGCAGTTTTGTAAAGTAACGAGGTAAATCGAGTGGCTGCCCAATAAATTCTCTCAGCAGGCATATGAGTAGAATTTTCTTGGTTTATTTACTACGAATCTGATGACTTCTGGTGTGCAATCCTCAATATGCACTTAATGGTTGCCCTTTGATTATTTGGGCGTTTTTAGTCTTGCCTGATGAATTTTTGGTGTAGAATTGTCTTACATCCTGGTGTATCTGATTTCAAGCAATGTTGCGTGTGGAATTTGACTTCACAGGGCACAGTTGATGGAAATTCTCGATACAGCTCAACCTAAGCCCGAAGTTGGAACTCTTCTACAGGTGACCAATATAACCAAGAGCTTGAAATCTCTACATCAAAACACTCGCTCTACTTAGACTTGCAAAATTATGACGACTTTTCTGAGAAAGTCTGCTCAGATTTATCTTCGTATCATGTGAACTCAAGATGGTTCAGAGCAATCTACTTCATTGTAAGACAACATTCAAAAGAACTGTAAATGTACATTGATGAAATACTATCCTTAAATCACAGTGTTCACAACTAATCTATTGATTGTAATCGTAACTCTGACATCACCACATAACGTTGTTCTTGAATGTAATTCATGTTCTTGATCTTCGTTCATTTATATGCCACGGACCTCCAGGCTTTACAAAGAACTCTAGAATTTGAAGAAGAGCTCGCTGAACGTTTTGGTGGAAGTGAGGGAAAGAAACAAGAAGAGGAAAGTGACGACGAAGGATTTGACACAAAAGATGGAGAGCTCACTGCTTCTGCTATACGTAAGAAATATCAAAAGCAGCTGAAACAGGTGATTTTACAAGCATACAGACTCGGTTATCATTGTGCAAGTAATCTGATCTGCCTACTGTGCTGGAGCTGACTGCATGAGCTAGTAGGGGGGATGAATACCTGTTTTTTTGGGTATGTTTTCATCTTAATTATAATGGTTTTTAAGATCATCACTTAGTGCCACTTCTTATGACGTCCTTCTTGAACAGGAAATGGACGGAGAGAAGAAGACAAATCAAGGCGCTGCTAATGAAAGGGTAATGTCAATGCCTTAGTTATTGCTGCTAATAGTGTAGCCGTGTATATTTCTGTGTTTTGTATTTGAATGCCTAAGTTTTTAAAATGTCTTTCTTTAGTACTAATGGTGTTATTGTGAAAAAGCTGTGCGATCTAATCACAGATACATTGTTCACCTTCTTTTTGTCCAAATGCAATTTTTTTATGATTTTGCTTCAGCACTCTATGCATTTAAGGACTCTGATTGTCTCAAGTTACACAATTATAGGCTGCAGCGGCATTTAACTTTCGAGGCACAATCTCCTCATGCTTTGAGCCGCACTTGTCAATATACGTGGAGCTTGAGGAGAAGACATTGATGGAGGCGTTGGACAAGCTGGTTCAGGTACCTATATGTATCATGTCATTTAAGCTGCAACTTTGCTTAAATGGTAGACAGTGATCTAGTCGATTGATCTGTTGTGGAGAGGTATGATCTTTACTTATTAAGCGCTTCCATCAACAGGAAGAAACGTGGGACGCTGAAGAAGGAACACAGACAAGTATTTTATCTAGTGGCACACAGGTTTGTTTGTTTTTCATTTTTACTTATTAGATAGACAAGTTTGCAGTATTTGAAGCGAAAATTAATCGAACTTGATTTTTACTGTTTCATTCCTTTTAAGACATAACTTACACGTCCACCACTGTCCATTTATATGTTTGAGTGTAAGTTTTAGCATTGGGTAATGGATACATCTGTATATGCGTAAATATCCGCTCTAGTATAAAATGTGCCAGCAGAAACTTGTCTTCAGTACATACAATATTGTAGCTTGTGGCAGTTGTGGTTACCATTTGTGCACGTGAGTGTAACTTAAAGACCATTATGTTCAGGTGTTTTTGATCATTAAGAGAAGCTTAAAACGCTGCAGTGCCCTCACCCGCAACCAAACACTTTTTAATTTGTATAAGGTACTCTTCTCAACTCCTCTTGGTATCTATCATCAGCATATTTACGGTCTTTAGAAGAGTGTTACGTGTACCTGGATCATTTGAGTCTGTTACTTTTGAAGTAGAACTCAATTTCAATGTGATTAATTGTTTCACATGTATTTTCCGAATCGTGTCCTGTTCCACCCATTGTGTATTTGTGGTTTGGATATGCTGGTCGATCACCTTAATAAGCTTCTGTATCGTATCGAATATTAAGATTTCATTTTGCTTACCTTAAATAAATCGTATTTCTTTTCGAAACAGGTGTTTCAGCGAGTGCTTCGAGCTTATGCTGGGAAGCTTGTCGCAAGGCTGCCTAGAGGTCAACCTGGACTTGTATCTGGCACAGAGGGACAAGTGAAGGTGCTACTCAAGTGCTTTCGGAATTAGTCAAGTACTAGGGCATTGCAATGGACTTGTAGGAACATTGCTTGATATTTATAGATTGGTGATGATGCTGTAACGTTCTGTTGATTTGTAAACCCAGGTATCAGACAAAGATGAGAGAGTCATTTGCTACATTGTCAATACGGCAGAGTACTGCCATGAGACGGTATGTTTTAGTTTCTCACATGGTTCTTACTTTTGCAGTCATTGTCATTCTTAGTTTGATTCAGCAATCTTCCAGTGTCAATGGGGATTCAATTGTAGATCTGCTCTTCTGCAGGATATAAGGAACCGTGCACTAATCACGTATTCAATACTGCAAATATGCTAAGTATAATTTACGATGCTGTACAGTGTAGAGTTCGATTGTGAGGATTACATGAGATGTACATTCATTCTAGTCTCGAATTTCAGACATCCATTTGCAGAACGCCGAAGAGTAAAGAGTGGTGCCACCCGTCTTGATACTTGATTAATTTTTCTGGCTTCATCTACTGGCAGGCCGCAAATATGGGCGAAAACATTGCAAAACTTATTGATTCGCATTTTTCAGAAAGTATAGACATGTCTGAAGAGCAGGTATGAGTGCCGTATTGGAGCCTGCTAAATTCACATGATTTGTGTGTGTGGACTATTTTCTTTTTACTTACAAGAGCGCTTTGTACAGGATGAATTTTCTGGAGTAATTACAAAAGCTTTGTCAACGTTAGTGCTGGGTTTGGAGACACGGCTTGAGAATGAGTTGGCTAATATGGCTCGTCTTCCATGGGCTACACTTGAAAGTGTTGGAGATCAGTCTGAGTATGAAATTTGAAGCTAACTTTTGACACTTGATTATATCATCTTGAAGTGTTTATTTGAAGTTCAGTATTATTTTTTTACTTCTGATGGTGTTATGGTTGGAATGGATTTCTGGATGGTGGGCAGACTCCATTTGTCTGTTTTGTTGCAAAGATTCACACTTTTATTTGATTTTCTGTGTCTTTTTTCAGTTATGTTAATGGAATCAGTGCCATCCTTTCTAGTAGTGTTCCGGTTATTGCGGGACTTCTGTCATCTCTCTACTTTCAGTATTTCATAGATAAGGTATGTTAATTCTACAGAATGGCAGGATTTATTCCTCTTGAAGTCTGAACATGCACATCATATCGCAGGTTCTTCAATCCTCTACTTACATGGTAATTTATGTGCAGCTAGCAGCGTCATTTGCCCCACGATTCCACAATAACATCTTCAAATGCAAACGCATCTCTGAAACTGGAGCACAACAGGTGAATTCAACTTATTCTAATTAAACATTCGTTTTTCAAAGTAAAATTGATCAGTCTTTTCTTGAAGACCTGATACGCTTTCTGCAAATCTAGAACCTGAAAGCGCTCATATGGCCTGGATTTGTCTGACTTTTTGTATGTTCGTCATTCTTTGATCTGCACTTCTACCAAACTTAGTACAAATTTATTTTTGGTCTCATTTTTTTATCGAAAGATGAATTTGATACGCACAGCGACTCTGGATCAAAATAGTTGTGGTTCAGTGGATGTGGATAACTCTATGACTATCATAACCGCACTAATGTCCCTCCCACGGGCTTATTTGTGAGAGCTCTTTGCTTTTACATTTTTGTCTGGTGTTGTTTCCAGGGGAACAATTTGTTGATAAATTAATCAAGTTTCTCAGTGAAGTGTATTATATATTCCTGTGCTGAACAATGTGACCCTGTTTTGGTTGGTGATGCGCAGATGTTATTGGATACACATGCTGTCAAAACGTTGCTTCTGGAGGTCCCTTCATTAGGCGGTCAGGTGTGTTCTAATTCTGATATGTCCAACTTATCAACACGTATTTAAAGTAATAATGGGCGGCCTCATATTTTTGTCCAGAGCCAATTATGTGCTGTGAAGATTACAATCTGTGGGCTCTTATCAAGAAAGAAGTGATATCATTAAATTTTGTTCTTTGACCTGTCCAGACTAATACTCCAGCGAGCTACACTAAGTACGTGGCGCGTGAAATGGGCAAAGCAGAGCACTTGTTAAAGGTCAGAAGTGGGTTGTCGCGTTGATGTGGAAGTATGCATGTGTGAAACTTCTTTTTGGTGGAATTGATGACATGGTATATTTGCGTGAACGCCAAGGTGCTGGGCAACTGTACCAGGCAGTATTATAAATGTTCTCTTTATGGTCACTTCTGTAACTTGCGTTATGGATTGCAGGTCATATTGTCTCCTATGGAGGCTATTGCAGACACTTATCGTGCCTTACTACCTGAAGGTTCTGGGGCTGATTTTCAACGAATTCTTGACCTCAAGGTCAATTATCTGTCTCTTGCTTCTCAAGCTTTTGCTATATTTTAGGAATATTTACTTGTCATTGTTAGTTATTTTGTGGAAGTTGCAATTTCTGCGTTGAGTGTCTAATGCATCTAGCTTGTGTTTCGTGAACTTAGATTTGGCACTAATGAATTTTCGGGAAAATTCAAGAGCACAATGTGTTTTAACACATATCTGTCTGCTTAACATATTGTATTGATTTTCTCATTACAGGGGGTGAAGCGTACAGATTCACAGCCATTGATTGACCGGTTTACAAACCGTAACATAGAAGGTTTACCAACTTTACAAATAGGAGGGTCTAATCAAGGAAATGCGGCACCTTCCACTCCCACGTTTGCTAACTCCGGACTTCAAAGTAAAGAAGCTATGATATCCCGCGTAGGGGCTCTCGGAAGAGGTGCAATATCCCAGTCTGCAGCGGCTGCTGCTGCAGCATCCAGCACAGGTTTGAAACGCCTGTTTGCCGTCGTTGAGCAAGCAAAGGAAGGGGCTGCTAAGAAAGAGGGTAAGCTTGCGCTGTTTGGAGAACTTTCTGCATTCATTTGATATGGATATATTGACTATCATCGACTGCCTAGAGTATGAATTCTTCTCACTTTATTTGTATTCCTGCATAATTCACAGGTCAATAAGGTTTTATTGGGAATGTTCGTGAGTAGACTTCTTTCTGCATGACTAATTTTGAGTACACCCGGCATGGTGCAGGATCGCATATACAGGAATGGTTCTCAAATATAGGAAGAAGATAGAAATTTACTACCATTCTGTAGAATGAGGCAGTATTTTTTTCGTGTCTTCTTGGGCATGCACTGGTTTACTGCAGGATTCAATTGGTCTTTGCTTTTTCATGTAGATCTGAGCTTTGAGAGGATGATACCCTCAGTCATTGGATCATGCATTAGTTCCCAGTTTCATGTATTTTCAGTATTTAGGGAACCAACACATGATAAATACAGGAAACTTCAATACTGTTCAAAGAGGAATCTCTCCACATTTTGCTGGTCTAGAATGGTCTTCACCTGGTTTGCTCAATAGATACCCGCTTTGTTGCTTGTTCCATTTCATGTTCCTCTGAGATTTGACATAGGTCAAAGATTTTGCAAGTGTCCTGTGGGCTTTCACCTTTGGTATTGATTTGTATATCTCTTTGTTCAACTTTCCTTTTATTTTTATTTTTCGTCCTCTATGCCATAAATTGTATAAAATGGCTTTGGTTTATGTATTGGATCATGTGAATTTATTATTAAAAATTATAGGTATTTGGGAAAATTATATAATTGCTGTATTGTATTTAAATGATATTCTACATTTATAATTGACATTATGTGAAAAAACGCAGAACAAAACAAAACAAAACAAAATTACATCATACTTTTACTGTATAGATATAGTATGATGTTAGTAATAAATTCTAATGAGAAAAGAATAAAACTTAGTAATAACTAATCTATATAGATACAACTAACATCACAAAATACACATAAATTAACCTTATCAATAGCTCTGACAAATTAATTTTGATATAGTTGTTACTAGATTTTAAAGTTGCAATTAGATTTCTTAAATTTTTTCTTTACATATAGATTAATCAAATTATTTGTCTAACAATTAAAGTCATAATTGTTGTAATTAGTCAGTAAATAATTAGATCTTTTGAATCTGTAATGAACTGTATTTATTTCCTTGCTTTGTTATTTTAATATACTTCGGAACGTAGTTTGGTGATCCATATAAAGAAAGATTATCATTAATGTTATGATATGAAATTGTTGATCTAATGTTGTATCTTTAATTTATATATTTTGAATTTATTACTCTTACTTTGTATATGCATATTATTCGTTGTATTATACATCTATGTGTTTATAATTTATGAAATAAATATTTTACATTGTAAAGAGACATATTTATTGGTACAAAAAAAAAAGAAACAAAAACATTTTGAAGCTATATGTTGTACTTTTGCTACAAATTTAGTATACGTATTAAAATAAAATATTCATCTTATTGATATATATTCTTTTATTTTCAAAAGCATACAACTTAGTTCACATGTAAAATAAAATAAAGATTAAATAATTCTACAAATACTTTGCGGTGTTATTAGATTATACTCAAATTTACTTTTGATTCTTGAACTTTGTTTGATACAATGGTCAATTCTTCACAGCTGACAATTTATCTTTAGATTGTTACTATTATTATTTTTACATATTCTTCATCTTAGATTTTTTACTTGAAATGAGTTTTAAAAAATAAAAATTTAATATATATATATATTAGGTGTCGTTGCCTTTGTTTTGCTCGCTGGATGGTTTTGTTTTATTTTGTTTTTCCGAATTCTCGATCCCCTGAAGTGGTAAGCACTTTTTGTTGGCGAATCCTTTGACAGCCACAAGAGTTACACCTCTCTGATTCACCGAATCGGTCCAAACTTCCTCAATAATCGTAGCTGCCAAGGGCTCAATGAAAGATCACAACAAACTGCGACGAGAACGTGAAGCAACAACAAAAGTAAGGAAACGATGGCATAGGAAGGGCTTACAAGCGAAGGATTGACGAGACCCAGATGGGAAAACAAAAGGCTTGGGGGGGGGGGTGTGGGATGTGGGAGTTTGACAGGAATCGGAAAGCGGAGGCGGCCAGGGACTACCGCGCTTAAATGAATGAGCAGGTGGATCTTCATGCGCCGAGTGGAATTTGTCGTCATGGTTTCCATTCTCCTGGCGGCATTGCCTGGTCTCCAAGTTGAGCAAACGGGCTCGTGGGCGTCGCTGTGAGCACAGCGTCGAAGACTCGGAGCGTGTCACCGCGTCGCGTTTGGCTCCTTTTCTACAGGAAAGTTTGATCCCCAGTTCGACGTTGGCACTGATGCGAGCTATCAGTCCTTGAATCGCAGAATTAGGATATTATTCCTCACTTAATTTATAAAATTTCACCGTTTTTAAAATTAATTATGCAAAAAGCGAGGTTATTAGTTTACTACCTAGGAACAACCTCCGTTCCATCAAATATTATCAGTTGAGCGAGGAATATTTGTAAAGGGGTATTAATTATGCTAGGTACCACTGTATATTCCACTTTTTTCATGCATGTCAAAGTTAATACACAAAACAAATCATTTAAGTAGCTAAATTGCAAAGTTATACAAGACATAAAGTCCGAATGCATCCTCAAATAAGGGGACGTCAATTACTATTCACACGAGCCTTTTAATACTATGGGATTGTTGACGCCCTTCGATAACCTTTCGGTGCAAACCTGTATCGATACCCGCGCGCACCTCTGGTTGTATCCGTCATTTACAATTCGCCTTTGGACTTCACTTGGCGGCGAGCCTCGATTGGGACGACAAACTGTACGGTCCGACGAAGCTCTGAAGAACTCGACGGTGAAATCGGAACGTCGTCTATTCGAAGAAGTTCGTTGGAGAAGGCGAACGATAAACAAGACGACGAAAATTTCCCGCTCTAGGTTTCAATTCACTTGTGAAGAATTGCTGTTGCATGACGAGGAGGTTTCTCAATTGTCGCCGTGCCGTTATTGAATGATCATGCTTGTGCTTCTGCACGAGACCCGTTGTCTGTTCCGAGTTTCTTACAGAGCGCCTAGGTTTTTTTTTTTTTTTTTTTTTTTTTTTTTCGTTTATTTGGTGGAATTTCTTTTTGAGAAAGATAGGTTGTTTTTGAAGTGTAAAGAGGGAGTCATTGCATCCTGCCGTTGATGGTCTTCCTCCTACAACCGTTGGAGGAGGACAGGGTTGCGGCAATTTTTTGTAGAAGCTTGTGTCGAATTCGTCGAAGGGGATGTTCGTGCGATGAATTGAGAGCAATTTGGAGCTGCGGCTTCGAACTCTACGCCCTTTTGTGTCGGGTCGAGCGAGTACGATGTCGTCGGGTCGCAAGCGGCCAATTCCGTTGGATTCACGGAGTTCGAAGCGGGCGAGGACGAACGATACCAGGTGCAGTTCAGTTTGTTGTCGAGTTGTGCATGTGAAAATTGTAGTATTTGGTGGCATTTGTGTCAGTTCGTTGGAGTAGCGGTTCAGCTGCAATTAGGTTCTACGTGCTTTTGTGGCATATACGATAAATCGATTTGTGCCGGGGAAGAGAACCACATTACTCGAGGGAGGGTTTGCTACTGGTGAGACAGAAATTTCGGACAATTATAATTTTCGAGGGTGATGACTGAGTGGCGGGACACATTATTGGAGCGACAGGCAATCTTGAACATGGTCCGAAATTTCTGGAAATAGCTTGACGCAAGGGGAAGTGATGTGGGAGTTAAACAAAGATGCATCTGGTGATAGAAGCTACAATTTCGTCTGATTGATCCATCTATTCACATTTTTATTTATATGGTAGAGAGGTGCGGGTGAGTTGAAACTATAGTTTTCTGCGGGTACCGGGAGTTCTTTAAGAGCATGTCGACGTAGTGAGAGATGGAGAAATGCAATGATCGAAGAATTTGTAATTATCGTGGAATCCAAGTGGTTCATTTTTTTCTGATTGGTTTCTGTTCTGGATAATTCGAAGGTTAAGTACTTCTTATCAGTACATTTGCAGCACTTAAGCAGAAATTTTAGTCAGTCAACGTGGAAACTGAATTTTTAAACCTTCGTGTGACAATTTCTGATTATATCATGATATAACTTTAAACCAATCATAGCACATAATCACCTTTTTTCCTTTCGGAGTTACGTTCTGATATATTAGCTGCTGTTCCTCGTTCTAGTAAACCCCATCTCGTGTTAAAAGATTTGGCTCTTCACAGCTTGTAATTCCCTGTCCCTTGCTGGTTCCTGGGCTTTGTCCTTGATGTGTCCAGTGTTTCGGCTGCTTACTGTGTATCAGTTGATTCATGAATTGTGTACCTGGAACAGAGCCGGAGATGAGTTCCTTCCTGGAAACATCACAGAAATTGAGGTTCACAATTTCATGACATATACGTATCTGAAATCGAAACCAGGGGCGCGTTTGAATCTTGTCATAGGTCCCAATGGTACGGGCAAAAGTTCTCTGGTCTGTGCAATTGGTATTGGTCTCGCTGGAGAACCTTCGGTATGCACTTGTCTCCTGCCTATCCCTCTCGTGTTGCTGTATGGATTTAAATCATGCATACTTCCATTCGAGTTTCAAAGCTACATTGATATTTTTTTCTTTACAGAAGCGAATGTGCAATACTCGTTTCTCGTATAGAACCTGCTGGATACTGGACTGTTTGCAGTAAAAGCAAATTCAGAGATACTTAATAGGTCAGTTCGGTCGTGTTAAGAATGAAGCGGACGTTTGATGATGTTCCCTCCCTGAGCAGCTGCTTGGTCGTGCTACAAGTATTGGGGATTATGTGAAGCGAGGAGAGGTGTCAGGGTCGATTAAAATCACCTTGCAGGATCAGAATCCTGATAAAGAGATCTCCATCACTCGCAAAATCAACAAACAAAACAAGTCTGAATGGCTTCTTGAAGGTATCGTCTCGTGTCTCAAGATTGTGTGAATGCTTTAGTATCTGTTCAACATTTGTGAAATCATTTGAAGTCCATTTTCTGAGAATTTAAGTTTGTTATGGGATTGCACTTTTGCTACTGCAGAGAATAAGAGCATCCACTCGGTCACAAAGAAAGAAATTCAGGAGGTTGTTGCTAGATTTAACATTCAAGTCAACAATCTTACTCAGGTTTCAACTATTTTATTGATCTGCAGGATCTTAATGTTTCTCTATCAGTATCTGTTAATTCTGTAAATTACCTTATCTTCTTTCATGTTGATGTGAGCTCGGTACTGATCTGAGGCGGATGTAGTGACTGTACTTAGGGGAGTAAGGAAGTCAATTATTTTTTATGATTCACTTTAAAATACTAGTGTTCTGGAGGTCTAAAGTATATATTTTTACCATTGACTTCGGTATTTAAGATTTTCTGATTTCATGTTTTTATTTTGTGTTGGTTGTCTTCCAGTTTCTTCCTCAGGACAGGGTGTGTGAATTTGCTAAGATGACCCCCATTCAACTTTTGGAGGAAACTGAGAAAGCAGTTGGTGATCCGGAGTTGTCGACACAACATCTAACTCTTATCAAGAAAAATGCTGACTTGAAAAAAATTGAGACAGTAAGTATTCTGTAAAGTAGGCATCTTCTGCTGAGTGTCAGATCTTCACTTAGAGAAGTTATGTTTTGCTTGTGGTTTACGGTATGGTAAATCTTGTCAGACCTTAAGACTGCCCTCGAAAGGAATTCTAGACTTTGGATAGGTACTTTTTGTCCTTCGCTCTAGATGTGACATACGCTTGTGGTTAATTATTACAGCTGTTGCCTGTAGATAAAGGGTTGCATGCGTGTTAATCTGGTTATTTCGAATTTTTTCTCAGAGTTTGAAACAGCGCGAATCAGTTTTGGCCAATCTGAAAGCAAATAACGCAGACTTGGAGAAGGACGTGCGACGCCTTCAAGAGCGCAAAAGCTTATTGGAAAAAGTTAGTTTCATAACACTGATCTAATGGTCTTGATGTGAAGTTCCAGCTTAGTTCTGTGGGCAAGGGACATTCGTTCCTTCCACAGATATGGATGGAAGACCCAACACGTGTTAAAATCAATATTCAATCGCATGGATTTCTCATATTTCACCCTTGTTTCGTATTTACAGTAAGTGATCTTTCTCGCTGTTCAGGCTGAGAACCTCAAGAAAAAGCTACCTTGGTTGAAGTATGAGCAGAAGAAAGCTCTTTTATTGGAGGCAAAAGATAAGGAGCGAAATGCCAAGCGTCTGCTCAATGAAGCAGCTGAGACAACAAATCGTCTAAAGCAACCAGCGGTGTAAGACTTTACCCTTTTAGTTTCTTGATTTGATCTTATTTTGGAGTATGTCCTTTCAATTTCAAAATTTGAAAAGGATCTCGCACATAATAGAATTGTTACGGTGGCTGGAATTGTTACGGTGGCTGTTATCAAGATCTGTGCATCTGCTATCTGTTCTTGGCACAACCATTACTAAGGATTGCAAATTCCATTTACTTTTTCATGTCATATCGAGTTAAATTTTCTTTACAGTATGAACAGGCTTTTACTCCTGCAGTAGTGACAATTTGAGATGTCCTGTTTGTATTTTACAGGGAATGGAGGAAGAAAAGGTCTGATATTGAATCAACTGTTAGGAGGTTGCAACAACAACATGATCGACTTGAGTCTCATAGACGGCAGATGATCGAGAATGAGAGTAAAATGGTACATCTATCAGAATGATCTTGTTTTTAAGAAGTCTGTTCAGTTAACATCCTGTGGCTATTATCTACCGAAATACTAAATTGTGAACATGACTTTGGCCTGGTACAATCTGCAGGGAGAACAAGTTCGAGCGAAGAATAGGGAAATTGTGGAAGTAAACAAAAGAGAGAGCATTCGGAAAGAAAAAATTGTTGCAGCTACTGAAGACCTTGCAACGGCTGAAGCAGAGCTAGCTGATCTGCCTGATTATGAACCTCCAAAACAAGAACTCGTAAGCATTTCACAGAATTTTGAAATAGATTGGTGTTGTGTGTACGTAAAGTTATGATATTTTTGTCCGTCTCGCTCGGTTTTTAAGTCGATTGAATTATCAATTTTTTCAATGAGTTGCTGCGTTGCTTCCGGGATTTTCCGGTTTTGTAAAAGTTATCTGGTACATGATCGGATCCCATTCGCACGACGATGAGTTTGACGGTAGTCATGTTGGGTTATCACCTAGTAGTCTAGCAAAGTCGATTGCTAACAGGACCTTGGAAATCATGATACATAGTTCTTGGCATATGCATATTGTGATTGTACTGTTTGTTTAATGAGGAAGACATGATGGTTCAAGTAAGCAATAATGAGTGGCCTTTTATGTTGAGCGGATGAATCACTGATTTCTTCACTTCTGCAATTTTTGCTTGATGTTGCAGCAAGAAATCGGGAATCGAATCCGAAAGTTTGAACTTGGGATGATAGAGAGGAAGAATCAGAGAGGGGAAAAACAACAACTTTACTCTCAGAAACAACAACACCGTGATCAAATTACTCGCAGGTGGTTTTCACCTGCATGTTGATTGATTCAAAAGCTTGGAACTTAAGAATGTTTTACTTATTGTATACCAGTCACTGTTAAAATGGAGGTGTCTCTGGAGCGTCATATTTCTATTATGCTCTTTGACTTTTTGTGAGTGTTGCATGATGTCTCAAGTTCTAATGCGAGTAAGTTGTGCCATGGGAAATGCTTTTGAACTACAGAATAGCAGAAATAGACAATGTAAAGAACCGTCTTCTCCAAGCCTTGAAAGATTCTGGTGCTCGAGGGGTGGTTGATGCTCACAATTGGGTCCAGAGTCATCGCAACGAATTCCAAACTGTCGTTTATGGCCCTGTTCTACTTGAGGTAGATCGATTCTTTGATTACATATCTCTACCTTAATTTAATGTTACTAAGCGGGCTCGTCAGAATATTGTTTCTTGGATTTTAAACCTTAATGTAGTATATACTAGTAATTTAGAAAGTATCTCGCTCAAAGTTTTTGGTCTTTTCTGCATACAAGAGAATTCTGGACCTGAAAGTCCTGGTTCAGTTCGTATTCTATATTGGACACATGAACTCTTGTTTTGATGAGCTTGGTTGCTGTATGGACCAAATATAATGTTGGACTGGTTGATATGAATACATCCAGATAAATATAGCAAACATGGAGCATGCAAAGTACGTGGAAAATCATGTTCCTAAATACATTTGGAAGGTAAAGTTCTTCGTGTGGTTTTAACACGTGTTTGAAGAGGTACTATATACTGATCTTTCGTTCTTATTGGCATTTGTTTCGAAGCTGACGACAACGTTTGCAGGCATTTATTTCTCAAGATGATCGTGATAGAGATTACCTTCAAAAAAATCTTAAAGGTATGGAGGTTCCTATTATCAATGCAAAAGATCTCAGTCAACGTAATGCACCTGCTGTTACACCCCAGGTGAGGTTACTATTTAACAAGTCGAGATGTCTGTCGTGATGCACAACTGTATTATGAAAGGTAGAGTATGGGTGAAGGGATATTCATATTACGGTTGCGTGTGTAGATGCTTTAGATCTTAGTATTAGGGGAACTGTAGTTACAGCGTGTCAGCCACGTTGACGTGAGACATCAGCTCTGTAAAATGCAACTTGGCACTCTGACCGAATGAAGCGCATTTAGTAGAGATGATCTGCTTACGTATGTGAAGTGAATTACCTTCTGCATACATTGTTGTCGCACTTGATATTGTAGCTGATGATGAATGTTAGCCTCTAGTACTAGTATATTTGGATGCGTAGCCCTGTATACTTCAGCAATGATTTTAGAATTTGCTGATCACCTTTCCGTTGAATGGATTTCTTGATTGCTGTGTGTAGTTTTAACTTGTTGCAATGTATGATAGTAAACGTTTTCCTTTCTATACACCTTATGTGACAAACATATTCACACACATTTTGTTGACACTTTCAATGTTTCTGACATTTGTACTGCCCTTTGAGGCATCAGATGCAAGAAATGGGTATTACCGCACGGCTTGATGAGGTTGTATCTGCTCCCCCAGTTATCAAGCATGTTCTCAATGGGCAGGCTGCTCTTGACCATTCTGTGAGTAAACAGCATCTTCTCATTTGGCCAATTTTCAAGTTCTGATTTACTGGAGAAAGTGTCTTTGGGACTTAATAAATATTTTTGACTATGTTAACGTGGAAAAGATGATGGACTAAAATATGCTGTTAATCTTCATATTTTCTATTTTGTTGTTCAATCCAGTTCATTGGAACGTCACAAGCGAATGCCAGAGCAGACGAAGCAAATGCCTTGGGAGTGAACGACCTGTGGACTCCTGAGAATCACTATCGATGGAATAGATCTTTGTATGGGTCTCAAGTTTCTGCAAGTGTCACGGCAGTTCGGGCAAGTCGGTTGTTTTCACAAAGTACATTCCCTGGCCTGTTACTCTTTTGCTCAGAGCTCATTGATGCTTGTTTCATTTAGCATGTGTATTAAGATGATGCATAAAGTTTTTACTGTAAGAACTAGCTGTTGCTTCTTCCTCATTGATGATCACCACTTTAGTATGTGTGAGGTAGACGCGCCTATGCTCGTTGTATTGTAATCTAGTTCTATTCATCCATGCTTTGGAGACGTTCCATGCAATTTCCCAAGCAAAAGCTTTTGCTGCTCAAGTGTTATGCCTTAGTGGGTTATTCTGACTACTCGGAATCATTTCGATTTTGTGATTCATAGATGTTGACACGAGGAAAAAGAATGATCTCGAGAGCCAGCTAGAAGTTGCTGAAAAAGAACTTGAACAACTTGGGCAGGAGGGTCGAAAGATCGATAGCGACATTCGTACTCTTGAAGATGAAGCTGCTGCTCTTCACAAGCAGCGGGTAAGAGAGTTTCACACAATTTTTGTATTGAGATGTCTTAGAACGTACTGAATATCATCTTTGTCCAACAGCATTAGTACGCGTCACATGGTTGCAAGTCGTTTATATTCACTCTGGATGAGAAATTTTCGCAGCTTTTTCAGTTAGACAATGTTTGGACGTGGGAATTGGTAACTGTCAATGGTTCAAACCTTTTCACAATTTACCTGTTCATGTTTTTTCTAGTACGTGGATGTTCATTCCTTCATGTAATTTTTGGTGGATGACATTGCCAATTAGGGGAGAATCATGATGGATTTTCCTCTCAGATTCCTCAAATGAATGACTACCGATGATCGCATGTAAGGATACAAATCGTTAAAGAATGTGATCTATTTGTGCAAACAGGAGGAGATCTTCAACAAAATGAAGGTGGAGAAAAAGAAGCGTGCTGACATGACCTCTCGAATAGGTTAGCTGCTTTCTTTTACCCGTTGTCAACAGCAAATCGTAACCTAAAAGCCATTAAATTTCAGATTGAGGATTCGCGATGGTTTAGATGTTCATAAGGGCACTATTGCATGTACCTTTTGAGCACCACTGCATCTCTACCAGTTCTTTTCAAACGTCAGGTTTATGTTTCACCAGAAATCTGGTATATTCTGTATCATCTTCATGGAAGGTAGCATGTTTCGAGAACTTTAATCTTTATTAAATTTCACTCTATTTTGAGCTTTTATTTAGACCAGCGGAGAAGGAAATTGGAGTCCCTTCATGCGGAGGACTCCAAAAGTGTTGAAGAGAAACTACGTGCGGAAATTACTAAATTAAACCAGGAGCGAAAGAAGAATGTGTTGAAGTTGAAGGTTCTTTCCCTTTACCTCCTATTTAAGTTTTTAAAATACTACTGGATTTTTGAAGTTTTGTGCTTGTATTTTCTATGGAAATATGTGGATAAGTAACTGATTATAATTTACATAACCATGTCATGGGGGATGATCACCTTGGCGATTTGGTGCTTTAATGTTTGATTTAACTAAGAGAGCGTACAGGTCTCATAATTACTTCTTTATTTCTGAGAATTTCTGGATTCTATTGCGCAGGACGTGGTCAAGGAGTATGCAAAAAATCAAATTCAACTTATATTTGAACAGCTCGCTTCAGCCGAAATAGACCTGAAGGTGTTTTTCATAACATGCTCATCAGAAACTCCAACGAGCTTCTCTGTGTTACTCTTGGAAAATCGATTGGAGAAAATGATGGATTTTAGATTGTGCTTTGGTTACCTACAGTTTTCTTTCACAAAATAACTGGTCTTCTTTGAAAGATCTGGAATCTTTCAGTCATGCAGTGTTGTCTCCAATGGATTGTAGAGAGGTTTGCTCACTTGTTGTGGTTTTATCGAGCGTTCTGAACCACTGCATAATTCTACGTTGGTGTGAAGGAGAACGAGACTTCAGCATGCGGTCCGCAAGCTGATGACTGCAAAATGAATGCCTAATTCTTTTGCGGAATGGCGTGATGAGCTTTCACTGACCAGTTGTGTTTTGATGATGGGCACAGGTCAGGGAACAGGAAAGGGAACTCAAGAGTCACGAACAGCTTGCTTTACAATATCAGAGGGAATATGACGACAGTAAGAAAATGATTCAATTTTTATTATGGATCTCAACACGCACCAATATTTATCAACAAACCAGTTTTGAATGTGAAAAGTGTAGTCCCTTGGTTTACCAGGTTCTCTTTCGAGTTGAGAGTCACGGTCTTTACGCATAGTTCAAAATCTATTACAGATGTAATTCTGGGATCAACGCGAACCAGGCACGTCTCCTGGCTTCATGTTTTTGCATTTTACATCTGAAGATGATTTGCAGGTAAAATGGAAACAGGAAGGTGTCGACAACAATTGGAAAACGCTAAAAGAGCTGCAGAGCAAGTTGCTGCAATCACGAATGAGCTTCAAAACATGTTTAGAGAGGTAGCAACCTCAGTCATTGGAGATCTCGTGTGCTGCTTACTCTACAGTCGAATTACGAGTTACTCGAGTCTGTCTTGGAAGCTTTTTAAGTTTGTTGGCAGTATTAACAGATTTCTTACTTACTGAGTGGTACTCAGAAGGTGACGCTCTTCATCATGTTGTTTAGGTTTGTCTGAAACTATTACTTGTTTATAAAAAAAAAAAAATTGATGTTACGTTGTTAGGTTGAAGTCTAAAGTCTTGTCGGGAAATCTATGGTTTTATGCAGATGCCAGACACAGTAGAAGACCTTGAATACTTAATCAGTGACACATTAGCTGAGGCAAATGCTGTGCTCTGTAACAATCCCGGTGTTCTCGAGGAATATGAGAGGCGGTGCAAGCAGGTTCACAATCTTCTTACATGTCACTTAATGGATTTTCAATAAATTTCAGAGACAAAGATCTTTTGACAACTCCTTGTATCCTCCCAAGAATTTTCTGAATGATGTCATGCATTCAACAGATTGAAAATTTGGAAGATGATTTAGGCACTGAAAGGGCACAACTTCAAGATTGCTTATCAGAAATTGAATCCGTCAAGGTAAATTTCTTTACTCACATTGTCATTGGTCTGTAAGGGTCTAGACTAGCACAGTTCATTGTAAAAGTCCTCCGGAATTGTATGATGTGTAAATAACCCGATTTTCTTGCTGCATATGACAGGCCAAGTGGCTCCCAACACTTCGCACCCTCGTAACCAAGATCAATGATACTTTTGGTCATAACTTCAGGGAAATGGCCGTTGCAGGGGAGGTCTCACTTGGTAAGTTTCCACTGTGCTTACGACACAACAGCTTGTGGTATGCAGCAGCAGTTTAAATTTGTCGTCTAGTATTTGTAGCTTTGATTCGAGGTTTGTTAAATGGATAGCTATTCTTGACATTTCAATCTGGCAGTATTGTCTGTGCTGAAGCACTCGTCTCTACTGCAGATGAGCATGGCACTGACTTCGACAAGTATGGCATTCTAATCAAAGTAAAATTCAGGTAACCCGGTTTATCAATCTCTTAAAAGAGTGCTTTCATTATACTGTTGCAGTTATCCAACCTGGACATGATGGCTCAAATTTTTCGAATGTAATGTTGACCCATTATGGTAATTTCTCTTCTCACGCGATCAGGGAGACGGGAGAGCTGCAGGTGCTCAGTGCTCACCACCAATCCGGAGGGGTATGTACTATTACTTTGGAATCAGATTTAGTGCTTGTACGAGTTTCGCCTACCTACTTCTCGGTTAGGAAGCAGAGCTTAATTTTCTTGAAAGTTATCCACACTTTCAAGTATGATATAAAACGACGATTGTATATTGAATGCTCAAATCGTGCATAACCGATTGTGCATATCTGAGTATTATGCTTAGGGTTTGTTCTGGTGTTTCTAATGGTTGATGTGGTCTAATTTGTAACTTTTGTTAAAGCAATCTCCTTTGTAGTTTTTTCGTTCAAGATTGTACTGTTTCATTTGAGTAATCGGTTTTTTTATCAGGAACGCTCAGTATCGACAATACTGTACCTCGTCTCCCTCCAAGATCTGACACACTGCCCCTTTCGTGTGGTGGATGAGATCAATCAGGGTAACTTTCTTTCAGCAGACTCTGCTCACTTAGGTTTATTCGATAGATATGTTAATGCAATTATTGATATAGTGATATGGAGAATTTGTAGTGTACGCAAAATATGTTGAAGTTGTGTATCTGAATCGCTGGATGCTTCATGTGAAACAACCAAGTGAAGTTTGAGAAGTGCTAATCGGAACTGTTCGAATTTCCTAATTGATTTGGGCTCGTTTACACCTGTAGGTATGGACCCACAAAACGAACGAAAGATGTTTCAACAGCTTGTGAGGGCTGCCAGTCAGATAAACACTCCGCAGTAAGTTGAGCTCTCTGTTTACATGTGAAACTGCGTACCTAAGCTTATACTGTTCTCAACCAACACCCTCCCGGGTTATTCATGATAGACACATCTGTGACAAGTTGAGAGCCAGTCAGCTTGTCAAACCCCAACCTTAAGCTTGTTTGTCCGTGCAAGCTAGAGGTTCTATTACCACTGAGATATGAATATTCTCCAATATTATACATGTAGGTATTAAGTTGAACTTCTTGTTTCAGATGCTTCCTCTTGACCCCGAAGCTTCTCCCGAACTTGGAGTACACTGACGCCTGCACTATTCTGAACATCATGAATGGTCCTTACATAGATGAGGCTGCCAAAAGTAAGTGTTGAAACAGATCTAAGTCATTGTTCATCTGTAGCTCCAGCTTGCAATCTGTGTAGGTATTTGTAGTGCACAGTTGTTGCCTCCAATAGCGAAAGGCGATTTTATCTTTATTTTTCTCGTTTTTGTTTTTGCTTACGATCCAAGTCCCTTATATTGCTCGGTCGCTGAATACACAAACTGTCTACTCTGTGTGGTGCAGAGTGGGAAGATGGACCTTCATGGGGGAAGATCACTGAATCGGTGGCGTCACACTAGCTGCTTTTGTTCCCCGCATTTTATTGATTGGCTTTATGTGAATGCGGTAAACGTTTTGCAACTTCCTCAGAGCTGACGTAAACTCCCCTCAACACCTTTGCATACTTTCTTGAGAGCAAAATATGTTGTCATGATATTGACACTTTTGACATCATTTACAGTGAATCTACTTGTGGGGTAAACATGAAGGATTTTAACGCCTTGATGTATATTCCATTAATACATGCAGGATTTTAGTGGTTGGTTTTGTCGTTTCTATTCTCAGAAGTGTACAATCTTGCTAAAGTTGGTACTATCCACAGACTCTTCATTGCCTTTGTATCTTTCACAAAATCGCTTCATTATCTTATTAATACTTTATCAACATACTTTATTAACACGTGCATTTTTGAAATAATCATATATTATTCGGTACTCGTTTAAACATGTGGACCATTACCAATGTCAATTCATATCTGTTGTCATCTTGTTAAACATTAAACATATTTAATTGGATCATGGATATTGTACTACTTTCCAATTGTTGAAAACCGAATTTTTAACATTAATAGAATTGATTTTATTCCAAAAACATATTGTCCAACAAATCATTTTGGTAACTGCCCGAAGTTGCTTTTATAGGAGGTTGACACATGCTTTTTACAAACTCAACATATCACCTAGATAAAGAAAATGAAACTTCATTAACTTTGTTCAGTTCCTAAGTTATACCATTACTTGTTTTATTTTATTTTATTTTATGTCAGTCATGTGTATCATGACCAATTTTGAATTTTAATGATTTATATCTAAGGAAGTATCCTATTAGTTTTTAACAGATAAACTAATAGAAGATTCGAAGGAATATATATCATGCCTGTATCCTGTGTTAAATCAATTCAGAAAACACAAATACTCACATACTCAAAAAACAAATTGTTCATCACTTCACAATCAATGTCGTGTTGAGCATGAAAATTATACTTCACTTGCTTCATATCAAAGGTACATATTCATCACAAACAGCATACGGCAAGAAAAAGCAAAAGAAATAAACCAAGAAAAGAAACCAGTGTAGCTTGCATTTGCAACAACTAAAAACGCTGAAATTTTAACAAACCAACGTAATCAACTGTTAAAAAGAAGCAAACCCAAGCAAATGAAGTCAACTTACTGTGAAGAAAATACAAGAGCCTAGGGGCTGCTCTTGTATAGAAATTTATGTTCAACAATTGCACAACTGGAGCGGATGTGGCAAGGGTAGTAGCAACGCAGAGTGCGCACAGTTTTGTATGTGTTGTGCACATCACACACACATAGCCGTACTGAATTCTGTCGCTGATGTAGGCAATGAAGGGGATTAAACAACAAGCTCGTCAAGAATTTATTGATTGTGAGGTGTTCAAAACCCACCTTCCGGAGTTTCGCAGAGGATTTAATGCCACTTAAACTTCTTCATGATTCGGATGTTGAACGTGTCTGACGCTCGAGAGAGATTTCAATGCACGAGTTCAAGGCTACCCAACCTTCCAGCACATAGCAGATGACAACTGCGTCAGGAGAAAAATTAATCCACAACCTACGAGAGGCGAGATTGGGTTGAGCAACTGTGTCCTGTAGAAATACAGAAGAGTGAGTGAGAGAAATAGAGAGACACCCAGTGGTGAGGTTCTGTACACTGGGCGATCCGCTCACCTGCGACGCAGTCGAACGCTTCACGCGGATCAAAAACTCGCTCTCCACGCCACAGCAAGGTTCACTGTAGGAGAAGCTGTCTCCGAAATAAAGGCACAACACTCGGACCCAGTTCTCCGATCAGATTTAAACAACAACAAATCCCACATTCCAGCTCCCATGCAAAAGACACGACCATTCTTCACAACGCAAAAACCCAAAACTCCTTGATCCACTCTCGTCCAAGAGCTGTCGGTCAAGGGGGTGTCTGACCAAGCTCGGAAGGAAGGATCAAAACTCTTTCCCTTCAGAATTTTGGCTTCTAGCACACACACGGCGACAATCAAATTCGAAACGGACATGCTTCGACGGCACCGAGTTTCTTCACTTCACTTCATCGAACTTTCATTCATCCAGTATTCCTCAATATCGACGAATGACCTATTCGACTAATTCAGATTAGGTCCTAGATGAGAATGGAAAGGACTCGTTGACAACGCATTCATCATCCCGCGGGATTCATTCATCCTTTTGGGCCGGTATTCATCCCTCAGAGCCCGCACGGGCATTCATTCATCCGGGGAGTGTCTTCCCGGCGATGGAGGCTTGCAGGCACAGAGTTCATAGTTCGAGGGGGCTGTTGGAAGGCTGTGAAGGGCGATGGAGGGGGGGCCTGTCTGATGGCTGAACCGGCAAGCCTAGCAATCACACCGTCGAGACATGGTAGTTTTAGGACAGATTAAGGAACGGTAAGCTTGCGGAATTGCGCACAATTTCCGTGGCTGCTGCAGCTGCATCTCCCGCAGTGAGAAGGGGAGGACACAGCGAGGTGCTTATTAGGTCGTGTTTGTGTTTGTCGGAGGTTTCAAACGAGTGTCGCTGCGTGGAACGGAGGCTCCGGGAGGTTTTAGTGTGAGTCTTAGGGTTCGGAGTGGTGTAGACGAGTCTTAAGAGTGTTTTTTTTCTTTTTTTCTTTTTTTTAATTTAATTTAATTTTTTTAATGTGATTTTTTGTGAGTTTAGTAGAGGTTAGGAGGAACAGGAAACCGAGTGGGACGGGCATACAGGGTTGGTCGTTGGTCTCCTTGTTGCGCGAGGGCGCGGAGGAGTGATGAGCACCATGGCGGATAAGTTCTCGAATTTCGCGCAGCTCGTTCAGGTCGGCCCTCTTGATGCTACTGTGGCGGCATTTTGTGGCAGTGGTTCCAAACGGGAGGTATGTTTCTCATTGGGTGTAGAGCTCTTGACTTATGCACTACCTCAGGGGAGTAGACTCTTGAGTTCGCGAGTGGGGAGAATAAACACTCTGGTCTTGAGGATTGTAGCTTTTAGGATGAGTAATGGGAACCGCGCTAATTCTCTCTCTCTTCTTCCCTCGGTTGATCTCTACTGCGATCATGTTTCAACCTCTCGGGCATAAGCCCGCAAGTTTTCTTTCTTTATGGTGCGCTCTAGGAGTGTGAGCTTCCTGCGCTGTTCATCCTATTTTTTCTGCTTTGAAATTACCCCCGGCACATTCTGGGTTTTGAATCATCTGCAGTTTGCGAACCTTAATCAACTTTCAGAATTTTAATACTTGGACTGTGGAAATTCGCTGTCACTCTCAGGATGATGTTCTGCATACTTTTTGAAGTTTTTAGTGTAATGTATGTCCTTATGATCCTTTCTGGGGTTAATGCTAGCTGAAAAATCTTTAGGAAGAAGCTTTACAGTGAAGGTATTGTCGAAAGCGTGTTGCTGTCCTCGTTAGGATCATGATCGAATCTTACTTCGGAAACTGCTTCAATTCGTGGAAACTCAATGGTTCCGGTAGGGTTCAGGTTTTGCTGAAGGAGTATCGTTTTATTCAAGTGGGAGTTTGTGGTAATCATTCGTTGTGAAGCCCATCGTTGTGTAGATTTCAGGAATATCAACATGGTACTTATTTAATAGAGGAGTGATTTTTAGTCCCTACTACGTGTTCTCAACCGTCATAATTTTTTGCTCAGTTGTTGCGAGGAATAATGTCATCTTGAGAGTAACGTCGTCTGAGTGTATTTTTTTTCTTGTTGTACTGGAGTGTAGACAGTTCCGGTTTCAAGCATGCGGCTGATTTATGTAGAGAAGCAAATTGTGGTCCTACACATGTCTGCAGCAATAGAAACAAACTTGATTGTCTATTAATCGCATTACGTCCCCTATTTTAGAGATAGACGGTTCGTGCACGAAAATAGTGGTTTTGAACACCTCTTGTGTCTACAAAGCCCTGTCTTTTGCTTCAAGTGGTTGCTGACCCCCTCATTTATGGGTCTCTCTTTGATTGTGGTGCGGCTTGTTAGCTAGAACGTTGATAAAATGAGGGGTTTAGCTTTTAGGTTTAGGTTGATCGCTTAGTTTTCAGACAGAGTATGGAGTTGTGGAGCCATATGAAAATCCTGATTTGTGCTACGTCATTTCCGTTTGAATATCGCACTATTGTCGGAACTATCGTGTTGCTACTCTATCTTCTAAGAATCACTTTGCTGTTTGCATCTAGATGCACTATATTTGTTGGATACTGAAGCTATACGAGTTTTAATTTCTTATGTTCTAAATTTCACATTCGACAATGCTGCAAGGATTAGTGGCCCCAGTAGGTGCTTGAACCTCAATTACATAGTTCTGGCTCCAGTTGGTTTTGCTTGGTTTGGGAGCTGCAATTTTCTGACGATTCTTTGTAACTTTGAAGCAGAGAATTAGATACACGCTCACGTTATTTTTAGTACTCATGAAATTCCGCTATAATTGGCATTATGGTTGAATTTTGTAGGTCTCAGCATCACATCGACAAGGTCATATTCTGTTGTATTGTTCTAGAGTGGTGTAGTTGTTCATCTTAGTTGTAATTTTGTTGTGCGTTACAAGGTATTCGGAATGAAGATTTGAATCCCTCGACATAAGTGCTTGAAGCTAGATTTTCCTATTCTCGTTAGATGTAGATGGCGATTTTATATATATATATATATATATATATATATATATATATATATATGTCTTTTAGCCCTTGCAAGTGTATACCTATAAGGATCATTAACCCGTGAGAGCCACTACTTGAAGGGCAGTGCAAGAATAAGTGTTAAACACACAGTTGAATTATTAAGCAGCCAGTGAAGCACAACAAGGGTCGTCCTTCCCATTTAATGTTTTACTCTCTGCTTACAATTTTTTGGCTAGATCTTTTGCGTATTTCAAAGCTTGTTAAGCTCCTCATTCGGATTCCTTACCTGTAGACAAATGCCCCCTCATTCAATTTGATGTATGGATTTGCTTGTGGACAGATTGTTGGAGTTACTAATTTGTAATTTTGGTCAAGCAGGCTGCACTGGAGCGTTTGGCACTACTAGAGCCTCGCGAATTTAGTGCTGAAGCAAAGACTGAAACCTGCAGAGCCACTCGTGATTTACGTAGCTGTGGGCGAGCTGTTCATCATGTCCTTTCAACATGTGGCCATGCTTGTCTCTGTGTTGAATGTCTTCAACGCACTATCAGCTGTCCAATTTGTAGAACTCCTACGGGTAGTTCTGGGCAACACAAGTTACGACTTTATGACGAATGTGTTGATGCAGGACTTATACAAAAGAATTCAGATTTGTTATCAGAGGGCGCAGATGTTGGCCGTCTTTACTCTTTTTTCGACGTGGCACTAGACAATAGTCTTGTGTCATTGATCTGCCACTGTATCCTCTTTACCACCTT
Organism: Physcomitrellopsis africana; assembly: GCA_036785485.1. Classification (NCBI taxonomy): domain Eukaryota; kingdom Viridiplantae; phylum Streptophyta; class Bryopsida; order Funariales; family Funariaceae; genus Physcomitrellopsis; species Physcomitrellopsis africana. The sequence continues at coordinate 293,158 of JAWRVF010000338.1, forward strand.
GAGTTGTGCATCTCTATTAATAATGTCAGGTGTACGTTACCTAAAATTAGACGGCTGTAATTTTGCCTATTATATTGCGATCGCTCAATCAGTAATATGCATGCTTTGTTTTCATAAATATGGAACTATCGCATCTTTGTTTTTCTAATATAATCATCAGGCTGTATGTGCTGAAGTTAGTTATGCACATAGCACTTAGAGCGCGTCAGTGTTAAATCTTGTATTCATTTTACAAGAGAAGTTTTACCTTGATACTGGGGGATCAGATGTTGCAGAGGTGTGCATGGATGAAGGGGCTGTTTCCAGCAATGCAACGGTGTCCATATTATTGGATGGAGGTGTGGTGAAAAATTGGTGCAAGCGGACCTTTCACAACATAGCTCTTGGACTACGAGATATCTGTATCCATTCCTCGCTTTTTGTACATACAATGTAATCTTGATTTAGTTTTGGTTGCTAGTGGTGGGCGTTCTTCATCTAGCTTGTAATAAATTGTCATCAATTGTTTAGTAATCGGGTGTATTTGAATTCGTTGCTAGCTGAAGGTGATTATGTGGCACCCTTGACATGCTCAACTTAGACAATCTCAGTCCAAAACAGATGATATTTAAATTAGACACTATAGAGTGGAATGGGAGAAAGCTAGGAGGAGTTATCCATGTTTTAGAAGCCCTTGAGGCACCACTTGTGGATCAACCTCTTTCGCCAACTTTGTATGAGCTTCGTCAGCTTCTGGAATCTATTCGCAAAGTTGTCCAGGTAAGTATGTCTACAGGGATCAATCATATATCGCTCCATACGCGTATTTGTTAGTATAATTGTACCTTGCAACTATGTTCAAGAAAGATAATTTTCCTATTGAGGCGACATAATTATTATTTTTTTCAATGCTAACTTATTTCTTGTTAAACTTTAAACGCATGTCGAAGTGTGACTGTTTTAAATTTATATACTTTTGCATGTTCGTTGATTCATTTTAGATGGGTATTTTTTGAATTTGCTTATGTCGAATACTTGAACTAACCATGAGTGAACCAAAAATATCGATTCTCTTTTTCAGATAGTTATGCTAGTTAGAGCGTTTGATGGGTTAAGTTTTAAGTTAAGTTTTTTCATTGTTGTGACTTACATCTTGAGATGTGCTCTGCAGCATTTGGAAGTGATGGCTTGGTGTGCTCGACATCAGTTCCTGGAAACCATTCGATCAAGTTATGCAAGTATCAGCCAGTGGCATGCAGCTGTAAAGGAACGGAAGTTGGTGGCTCAGGATAGGGCATGGTCAGTAACTGACAAGAATAGTAAATTAGGGGCTTCACAACCAGCTACCCTTTTTATTGAGGATGCATTAGCCAACCTTCGTCTTCTTGACGATTACAATGAAGGTGAAATGGGGTCGGACGATCTCCCAGAGCTCGGTTGGCTTCGTCAGGGACCTACTGCCCACACCCCAGCTTCTCTTAGGTTCAGACGTGACGAGCTAATGCAATCAACGTCACCCTACCCGCCTGAAAGTGTCCGCGCCGCTGTGGATCTTTTGTTTTTGGAGGGAGCCTGTGATCTCGTACTCGCCAAGAAGGCAATTGTATCCTTCATTTTCCCATCGCTTAATAGTCTGATTATGTCAGTAGAAGTCCTAATGTCCATGCTTGATGTTTTTTCTGGTGCCTGCTTCCTACTTTGTCATAGACACATATAGGACCATTTTTCAAGGATTATAGGGTATTCCATACTTATGCCGAGCGTCACAATACCTACCTAATTTGTCATACTGTTCGAAATCGTAGGTGAAAAGAACGAAAGTCATCAGTCCTCTGACCGTAGTTTTGTTGACGTTTTGTTTTAACAATAATTGTTGGGTTGCTTCTGAGAGGCGATAATCTAGTGGTACCGTATACATTTTGTTTCATTCCTTAATCCTACTGAAGTTTCTGTACTTTTTATTCGATCGTCACTGGGGACTTTCTGATGAGAAGTGGCGAGAAGTGGTAGATGACTACGCAAGCATTTTCAGCATCCCGAGACATCTCATGCTGGAATCTCTTGTCTTTTACCTTCTCGATGACAGTAGCGAGCATGCCCTGGAGGTTAGTTTTCTAGTGACGAACTCTACTGATTGTTTTGGTTTACTTATTTCATATTTTTGTTCTTGTGATCGTGAGTCTTTTGGATCCTCATTCAGGGTTTGCCTTCTTGAATACATTTGGCTATCGTGCTGTTGCTGGTAGATATGTAATAAGAATTTTGGTATTACGGTTTTCAGGAGGCTTGTCAGTTACTGCCGGAAATTGCTAGTCACAACACGCATCCGAAAGTCGCCACTGTGCTGCTTGAGCGTCGGAAGCCTGAGGCAGCGCTTGCCGTTCTTCGTGCGAGTGGACGCCATGGCTTGGGATCAGGGATTGTTCCTCTTTCGGATGCTCTTACAACCGTTAGAGTATGGCTTCAATGTGGTCTTCTAACCGAAGGCTATTCATATCAGAGAGCCTATGTCGATGGTGTTAAGCGGGAAGGGGGTGACTGGTTAACAAGCACGGATGTGTTGGTGAGCGAAATCTCTAGGTTGTGTATGGGCATGAGCTTATTGGATAAAATGTTAGGTTTGCCATGGAGGAAAGAGGAAGAAAAGTATGTGCGGAAGTGTTTACTTAATCGTGCTGGAGAAGATCCGTCGTGCACGGCCGGAAACCTTCTGGTTGTCTTTTACGTACAGGTGCTACACATGTCTCTTTTTTTTTCTTACATGTCTATTTCGAATTATTCAATCATAAGCAAGGGGCAATACATACAGCTAAAACTGGGGAATAATAGTTCTCGTTTGGTTGTGTTTCATCACAAGAGGTCATTTTTAGAAACAAGAGAAACTTTTGAAACTTTTGAAACTTTTGAAGCTTTTGAATCTTCCGTGCAAGTTATTGAGCTTCTAGATTTATTTATTTGATTTGTATCAGATTCTAAAATAACATGGTATTTTATACAAAGCAGGATATGATTTGGTACCGATAGTGTTTCTATCTGTGTGGATATGTGTAGTCGGGGTGAATCCTATGATCTACATGCTTTAAAACATGTAGTGCGTCATGTTTGAGGTTGCGGCAGTCCGATACACTAGAATTTTGAAACCAGTCACTGTTTCTGTTGCTGCAAGTTTATTTGAGCCTCTTGCTTCGAACTGGCTAAAATATTTTTCTTGTTTTCGTTGACAGCGATGTCGGTACGTTGAAGCACGCGATGTGCATAAAAGATTGATCGAACTTGAGAACATGTGGGTACTAAGATGCACTGATGAAGCGAAGATCTCTCGGGTTCGTATGGCAAGTGAACAGAGGCTCCGCATTGTTGTAAGTGCTTTCTCTCGTGCTTTAAATTCCAAATTGTGGAACATGACAACGTTAGGTTTCAGCATACATGCTTCTATAAATCGGATGTTTAAATCTCAGTGAGATGAATTTCAGCACTTGGAGCTCAATGGGCTTAATGACTGTCCATTCTATCTCCCGTCTGTTAATTTTTACTCTTTTCTAGTTACCGAATTCGCTCTCTAGTTTGTATTGAGGAGCGATTGATTGTAAACAGGAAAAGTGCATGGAGCTTCTACCTGAAGTACAGCAGCAACAGGCGTCCAGTGCTATTGTTGAGTCTCGTCAACCTGACGAGGAGTCACCCCAATCTAGAATATCGGCCGTGGACCAACAGAGATTCCCTCCTTTAGCCTCTCCTCTCTTCGGTTCTGCTGCTGGGAACCTGATCAGGGAACCTGTGGCTTTTGAAGAAAACAATGTTCCATCCACCTCTGCTTGGGCTAGTTCTAGTCAACCTTCCTTTGCTCAAGAACGTTTAGGACTTCGATCACCTGCACCTCCATCTCCGATTTTCTCAAACATGCTGTTCCCTAAAACAAATGGACCTGCTGCATCCCGTGGGTTTGCTGCACCAGGAGACAGCCCTGTACAAGGGCGGCGTCTTGGTTACGAGGCTGAACAGCCTAGGGAGTCTCATTATCCTACGGTAGACTTGGGAAATTCGCAAAGGTGTGATGGTATGGATGCAGCAGCACCAGGCTCTTGGGCAAGTGGGTTGGATAAGCGGATGCCGGTGAAAATTAATGGAATTGATCATTCAGGCAATGAGTCATTTTTAACCATGGAGAACGGATTTCGGACAGATGAATTGCTAACAGGTAATGGCGAATCAATGGAAATGGATATGGGGGGGAGGAGTAGCTGGCCATCTAATGGGAAACGACACCCATCGGACCGGTCCTGGCTGCAGGAGGATGTAGAGAAGGAACCATCCAAGGATTTCACCTTTAAAGGCATCAATGGTGGAAATGGACTAATACAGGACACTGGTGTGTTACCCCGGGAATCCTCCAGGAGGTTGGTTTATCTTGACAATCTCTTTCTGTATCTATATGGATGCTCAACGTTTTTTTTAATTGGTCTGCAATTATTTCACGAGATATCGGTTTGCCGTTTCTGATCACTGAAGACATCTCACTCTATGTAACGACCTTCTTGTCGGCTTCCTTTGTCTTCTGTTGCTAAATAATTGACGTGGCATTGTCATTTGTGGGATCAGGAATGCAGAGGCTGACGAGAATGGTGGCAGTCGCTGGCGCTCTGATGAAGGGGATGAGCCAGTATCATCACCTTCACCATCAACACGCTTGAAGGCTCTCAATCAATCTCAAGCAAGGTCTCGCAGTAGGTTCTATAGTTTTCGAGTTTGACTCTTGCGTTACGTGCAAGTCTCATCACTTTTGACACTTTAGTAAGTAATTACACTTTTTGTATTCCAGATCTGCTGCATTTTTTCTCCTCTGTAGTGCTTCAACACTATCCACCAATCCTCGTTGAGTAATCCCTCTGAGTCCAGATTTTCATTATTTTTCTCACTTCGTTTCCAGTGAATTGTACGATGCGTATTTGCTTACATCTGTGGTGCTTAACAGGATGGTTTAAGAGAATCCACTACTCAATTGTTGCAACTGTTGTCCAGAACCAAAATCTATGTTCATTATCTTCTAGTATTGCAATGTATTTTGAGCAAATTAATGATGTCTGTAGAGGTCGCACTCGGATATCACTTGTTTAGTTTCGCGATCATGTCTTCTAGTACTGAATCTTTATGTTTTATCTCCTTTCGTAGTGGGTGTTTTAGATGTCTTTCTTAAGTCGCTGTCTGAGCTGTCTATTGCCTTCATCCTGAACAGTATCCTCTATATTGATATCACAATTTGGTACTACATTATTCTATACTTATTGCTTGATTATTTGGTATAGACACTAAGTTTGCCACCAAGCTTCAGTGACCTGCCGCAATCTGCTGCAACATCGTCATATCCTTGACATACTTCAATATCAAAGTTAGAGGGTTTGAACATCTTTTGATCAAGAATATGGAAATTCAATTCTCCTGAAGTAACCATGCGATCACTTTGCAATGTATCCTAACAAGTAATGATAACAAATCACGACTTCAGGCACAGCCATAGTATCACTTTATGTTCAAATTACATTTTAACATGGACTATTTAAGAAAACTATCCACATTCTTAAATATTTTTTGAAAAATGTTAATTTTAGGATTTGTTTTAGCGAATTACCTAAAGACACAGACCAGACGTTTCTACGAGTGACAGTCTTCCGTCGCATCTAACTACAATTTGATTTTGATACAAATCACTTCTCCAAATTTTCGTACTTTTGACCTTGTACCAAATTAACGTTGCAAATACCAATTTTGCACGCTAACCTTATCTCGACAAGCCTTTGAATGTCATTGGTAATCTCAAAATTTTATCAGTTGGTATTCTGCAAAAATAAAGACAATTAAGTAAGAAAGTCGATAACTAGGGGATCGAGCACAGAAGGAGACTCATAGATAAATATCATATTGATATCACGATCAGGTGTCTAGATTCATCTTCTAATGAGTGGTTATTGTCGAGATTCATCTGTCGTGGTCTCCCGCATTCGCAGCATTTTTTTTTGTGGTGCGTGTTGCGAGAATCTTATTGCTTTTAGAAAGGAGACTGCTGGAGGAAATTTTGAGGGTGTGGAGGTAGTAGCGTTTGGGAGTTTTGGTTGGTTTTTACGAAGAGATAGAGAAGAAGGCAGAGCAGAAGCAGGAGGAAGAAAGGAACCACAGATAGGAGTAGCAGGGCCACCAAGACGGCTCAAACTTCTACAGGACCTGGATTGAAACAGCGCAGCAGAACACAGCTGATGTTTTTCTCAAGCTTGCTTTCATTGTTTGTTTCATTTCCTCCCTTCTTAAAACAGTACAGTTTCAAATTTCCATTTAATTTAGGGGTATTCCCTACTGTCTGCAATAGACACTAACAAAGACACAATGAGGCGACAAGTCTCATGTTTCAGGATTTGCCGCTTGCTGGAAATAACTGGATGTATACACTTGTACAGCCCACCAATTTTAGTGCCATACGTGCTCGGATCAACTCACAATAACATTTCTTGCAACATTGTACCCCTGTTTCTGTGCTCTATCTGTTAAGAGTCTGCGTTGTCTTCTATCCCTCTGTTGTTTCACTTTTATCTTTCGATGCCAGATACAAAGAACCTTCAATGCCATCCGCAAATCGTGACACTAGGAACAAGCAGATGGGTATGTTTTGGAAACCCTGTTGAGTGTGTGCTGCATTACCATGGTCATTGGTGTAGATTGCGAAGTCTTCATCCAGTGGTTCACGGTTCCTTCCTCGTGCGGATTGCACCAAAACATTCGTAGGTTTTGGAAAACAATGATGCAGAGAATCACTCAAGACATAGTTAAAACTTATGTTCAGTGATATACATAAAACGTATTTACAATCAATTTTTAAAGAATATTATGCAAAGATTTTTAGTAGTGTTTGTGGTGGATTCAATCATAGAATTGTATAAGCAGAGCGCAATGTTAAACAAACGAGTGTTACTGCTGGTAGAATACTATTTTCCACTCAATGATTATGGAATCCTACACTCTCCCTGAAATGAACCCAATCCTTCTACTTCAACGTTAACGAACGAACTTCTTTGGAGACTCTCATACACTAATACATTGAGACTCTTCAGGAGATTTGAATCCATGATGAGTCTTGCAGCGTTGAATCCTAGGAGATTTGAATGAACAATGTAGACCTAATCAACAAACCATTTCCCTTCAAAAAGCAACAGACATACGTCTTTCTCAAAAACAAATATGTTCGGCAGTTCCATTGTGGCGAATCTCTTTCTGAAATTTCAATCAAACTTGAAAATGGGAAGCGAGCAATTGAATCATAAGAAAACTGCAGCATTGACAAGTAAATAGTACATTGATTGCAGCTGAGGCTTTACCTTAAGCAGAATGTATTCCCAAAATTTCGACTAATCATGGCAATCAAAGTAACGAAAAGCCGTGACAATCAAGTGCTGACCTAAGCAGCTGCAAGAGAAGGGAGGCATTTCTCAATCATGGACACAATTTTCGTGAACGATATCGCGCCTTCGTAGCGTCCATTAGGAACGGCTTGGCCATCAACGAACATTATAAGCGTCGGCAACCCATAAACCTTATACTTCGCTACAAGCTCAGGGTTTGGATCAGTCTCAATCTTCACAACCTTCAATTTCCCCTCGTACTTACTGTCCACCTTCTCCATGCTGGTGGCAACGAGTTTGCACGGTCCACACCAATCAGCCCAGAAATCAACAAGCACCGGAAGCTTCGATTGCAGCACCTCCGCGTCGAAATTGTCCTGATTGACGCTAATCACCTGGCACCGAACTCCCGCAGGGGAAATTATCTGGCTACCCTTACCGACCTGGGCCTCCAATGCGCCGTATCCCGTCTTTCCCTGTCGTTTCCACGACATTCGCTGCAATCTCCCGCTACCCATCAGCGGATTCTGCCGTGAAGTCCCACATCCTGCATTCGAGAAATTGTTCCTGAAGAGACAGGGCGGTGAGCCTCCCACCCTGCTCACCACCGCTTGAGATGATGGCAACATGGTTCCTGGCAAATGCTTGCTTCTACAAACACAAATCCTCTAGACGTAGTCACGATTGCGATTGTGGCATAGATTCCAACGTCCCTGTAGACAATTGACTGTAAGAAGCAGAGAGAATCGGAGGGAGAACTTGAGGATATGGCGAATGGGCGCGGCTACACCAAGCAGCAACGAGGTAGTGTCCAGTCCATTGCTTTTATCCTCATCTCGATTCCCGTCTCCGTCTTCATCCTCGTTTCTTTTATTCCCTTTTTTTAATATTTTTTATAATTTATATTTCCAGACTACAATATTTTACTGCATTTATGAACACCACAGTAAAACTATTTCACCTTTGCCGTGTTTTTATCTTTCTATCCCGGTCATTCTGCCCGGTCTGAAAACCCTAAATATGAGTGCTCATGTTCCCGTTTCTTATACTCAAATTGCCCTGCTGTTGGTGCTCAATTAACTTGTATGACTCTTGTGCACCATGTTTTTGTGACCTCAACCTCTACGTAAGTATCTTTACAATCTTGCCGGGATGATCATCTGTTTACTCGTCGGGAATCGAATTGCGAGATAGAGGAATTCCTGTAGGTTACAATTCTCGTTGTCTGAAGTGGTGGAATGACAATTGTTGATAGGGTATTAAGGTATTGTGTCGGGGATTGTGCGTGGTAGTCTTGGCATGGAGGTGATGGGTGTTTTTTTGTATTTTTATAATGCAGTGGTGGATTGCACTGGGTTGGAAATTTTTGTAGTGGTTGACGTGGAAGGAATGTACGTGATGATACGTGAGGTTTTCTTAGATGGGTCAACGAGCTGTTGAACTGTTGTATGCTTTGACTGGATCGGATCGCCTAGTTGGTTTTTCGTAGTGTTACAGATAAAAGAGTACGCTTTTAGTCGGAGATTGTTCAATCTATGCGTATTCGAGAACGGCACTTTGCATGTTGAATTGCTTTCTGGAGCCCTCATTGTTGTAGGGTTGTAGCGAACTTCCTTGTGACGCAGAGTTTCGGTTTCGTCTTCTGACCTGGTCCTTGTTCTTGAGATGACACAATGATGATGTGCCGGCGAAGTTGTCGATGGGTACAATTTCGCAGATGGGATTTAATGAAAGTAACTGGGAAAGGAAGCACCGTCTCAAATCTCGCAAGTCAGTGTGTTATTAGAACATTGGCATGCAAGAAATTGAGAAGCATGTTTGACATTGTGATTATTCAAATCTTATTGTGTGTTTGGAAATGTGCAGGAGGCGTATATCAGATTCTTTTAGTGCTCTTGTGTTCTTTTGCATGTGATGTGTCAGGAGAAGAGACTCATTGCAAGCAAACTAAAGGTAAGGCTTCAACGCTGTAGTTAAATTCAGCTCCTGCCTGTTGTGACCCGGTGATTTCTCGTTATTCATTACGGGTCTTGTCGTTGTACGTGCAAAACAGGTTAATTTGTTTCACTTAACCTAACTCCAAGTATCTTCTGACTCTGAAGCTATCAGTAAATGGTTTTGTTGATTGTGATGCGACATGAATATTTTATTGCTTCTTTTTTATTCATCATTCGTGGTAAGTTGTAGTTGATTGATGCTTACAAACTTTGACGATGTTAGTAGATGCTATAAATGGCTCGCTCTTGAAATTAGGTCTTCATACACCTGCTTTTCTCGGCCCATTTCTATGTGACGTCATCTTGATTTTCCCAGCTGCCTTGCAGAGAAGCGGGTTGACATTGCCGCAGGAAAGGCTTAAAGCACCGAGCAGTTTCATAGTTTTCGCCATTTTCCATTCATTCAGGAATTTTGAATTTGGGGGTTCAACAAGAAGGGTTATTCGCGATACGATAGAGACTCGAACATTCAAAACGGCGAGAAGGAACGATCAAAGCGCTTTATTGAGAGGGACATTTTGGGATTATGGAGGAGGACCAATTTCAACGTTTGCTGGAGATGTTCCCAATCGTTCGATCACGCTCCTACTGTGTATGCCTCCTACGTTACAATAAAGGAAGATGCTCTTTGCTTTATTCGTCAAATCTTGTTCATCATCCTAAGTTTTCGGTCCCGAATCCCCTGTTGGTTTTCTCTTTTGCATGCATTACTTGATACTCACTTCTCATTGACCTTTTATTTGGTGTTGTTCTCTCTCGTACTGTTAAACATGAGAATCCTTCACATTCCTCTTAAACTTCGGAATTGTTTACCTTAACAGGCAGATGATGCGGTCGGTACTAGTAGGCGGGTTGCATCAGGATTCAGCCTCGCTTCCTCAAACGTCGAGTTGCAACAGGTGCTTGCTTCATGTTCTTTTAAGTTACACTTCTTTCTGAGTAAAAACGATATTGTATAAGATACCTGGAATTCACTTGATTATTGCAGGCATATGTGGAAATACTTGTTGGGGTGCTGTGACCTAAAGTGATATGTATAGAACTTTTTGGGTCTGTTATAATTCGTCATCATATATCAATCGTGTCTCTTGACCTTATTCATTGTCCAATATACCTAAACTACTACAGAAAAAACTTGTACTACCTAACTTTTTTGAACAGGAGAATAGATTGCAGGTGCATTAGTAACATGTTGTAATAGTTCATCTCATTTGGAATACTACTTTGGAATGGAACAGGTAGACACCGAGAGCAACAGTGAACAAACTGATACAGAAAAGAGTACGCCACAAATGTCACTTGCATCCTTGCATAGTAAAGGTACTCCTCCCATTTAACATGCGTGTGTATGTCAACTACAGCTATACTTGGTAATATTTTGTAGAAAATGTTGACATTATTGTCCATGTTGGCTTTTGCAAAAATACTTCTCATTTTCCTGTTTGACGTCGTGATTTCGGAAAACATTTTTGTTTTGGGAGACTCTGCTATTGCATTCCGGATTGTGTTTGCGTTCTGACTCATCAACAAGTTCCAGTCTCTCAGCACTGATCATCACAGTGGGGTGCTCTCCAATCAAGGGTCTGAAAAGAGCATTCAATGTTACATCTTCAGTTTAAAAAGATATACGTTTCAGAGACCCACGTTTTACTCTTTTACCTAATGATATGGTATCTTCTACAACGGAGAGTATCGAATTTGACATGTTGGTTGCGGTTGAAATGTATAGGAAACTTCTGGGATCAGTTGAAGGCAGCAGCAGAGCAGCAGGTGTGTGATAGCTTTCGTTAAGTTTAAAGACAGCACCTTTTATGTCCAACAATGAAGAATTGTATTTTCTTGATAGTTTGGCACAAAGAATAAATTTTCTATTTTAATAATTAATCGTAAACGTGCACCATACATCATGTTGTCCTGATAGCCCTGAGATGTGCTGTTATGTATGTTGCTCATTGGTGAATGGTTTCAGGATTTGTGGTAGCGTTTTGGTCATAAAAAACTTCTCGTCACTTTTTAGAAGAGAGTTTTCTAACCACTTAATTTGTGAGAGTTTGCGCAAGGGTCGTAAGTCTGCTCACGCCTTCGGTGAATTACCTTTTGGCAACTTGCATGTGCAATTTATAACGTTCTGACTTGGTGCACTTGAACAGTTGTTGCCGGAAGCGGCTCAGAAATTTTGTGATGCTTTTAGTGCCCGTCATAACGAAATGGTGAGTTGCTTCAACCTGTCCATGCATTTACCTCATTAGTAGAGCAAGTGCAGGATATTGCTCACACAAACCTGGTCCAATACAAACCCCTGAGAACTAGGTAGCCACCAGATCTTTACAAAGCTCAAGCTAATTTTGGGCTCACTAGGTGTACAGGTCAAGGCATAGTACTTAGTGTTGGGTGAAAATTGTGTCGCTCCGGCTGAGATCCCTTATGTTGTGATTAGTGTTTTTGACGTCATGGCTTATCCTTTGACAGCTAGACACTTATTTTGATGCCTCCTTTTTATTGCAGGTGAACAATACATTGTCTTTGGATGGAATAGAGCGCATAGCCAAGTACTGGCCTCCTCCTACTAAATGACGATGTTTACCTGTTGAGCATCATGCTGCTAACTACCCGAGCTGCAATGTAAATGTGCATGTGTAAATGTGCATGATCTTTGTGATTAAAAACGGAGTGTCAGTGAGCCAATCCTGCAGATATTTTTCCTTGGACTAGTGCCCATATCTATCTATATCCTGATTATTCTTTCATATGAAGCCGAAATATTAATGCATGTACTTGTCTTGGTCATTGGACAAATGGAGGACTCATAGTTGCCCAACTTTTACATATTTATAAATCGTCTAACGTTTATTTACTTATCAGAGGTTCATTCAGATCCCACTTCTGTGCGGTTGTTTTTTATGTTCCTTTAATTGTGCTTAACATTATGTGTATAGACAGATGCTACTTTCATTATGTTCGACATTCATTCTACTTTGCTGGAGTACATCACATTAGAGGTTAAAAACAATTATCATACTGACAAAAAGTTAATGTACAATCTTGGTAGCACACCAAGCTGTCTCAGAAATCAACAAGTGAGGTGTTGACATACTGACTACACTTTGTAGACAAGACTAGTAGTTAGATCCATTTCAAGTAACTATTAATCTTACAAGTATATATATGTAGACAGATTTTTTTTAATTTATATTTTAAATAGTGACAAATAACTATTTAACAAAATGTAATTTTTTTCTTTTTACATATTCAACTTAATTGTAGCTGTATACAACTTAAATATTTACAATATAAACAATATCATGTTCTTAAGTATAAATAAATTTAATAGTTGAATACTTCTAATCATTTGTCATAAAATGTGTAAAAAGTTAAAATGCACAACTATTTAAATCTTTACTTGTGAATTTAAACATTATATAAAATTTGAAAAAAAAATTTACAATATTAATCTTGTAATATTTTAGGTGTCCACATTAAATGTATATATATTAAAAACTCTAAATCTAAAAAACTCTATAAATATTTAATATAAATAAATTAAAAATCAAGATTTATACAAATAGTAAGTAAAAATAAAGAATTATGAATTTCTTTAAGTGGAATTATAACACAAAAACAAAGATATTTTTGTTAGTATTAATCTATTATATGTATATATTTTCTTTATTATTTAATTATTTTAAATCTTATATAATAAAATAATCAATTTAAAATTTAAATCATTTTAAATCATAAAAAGTTTTATAAATATTTAAAAACTATTTAAATAAATTAAAATTCAATAAATTTTTGTATATATATATATATATATATATATATTCATATAAAATTATATGATGAATAATTAAAAGAGATATTAATTTTAAAAAGTTATAAATCTTGCAATTATTTTTGTTTTTATTTTTTTATTACAGTTATTATCTTTAAATTTCTATGATTAATTTAAAAATAATTAAGTTTTGATAAATTATCTATTAAATCATACAAATATATGTGTGTGTGTATATATAATAATAACAGTAATATATTACATCATTTAATACTTTTTTGATCAAAATGTTTTTCTTAAAGAAATTTATTTTTTATTTTAATATTAGGATTTTTTATTAAGATTTTTATTAAAAAATTAAATAAAAAATTAAATAAAAAATTGCAGACATAACTTTTTCATACCAATAATAAGAGGCTTTTAGAAGACAAATTTCATGTAACACCCATGTAACACCCTTCACGACGCTTCCTACACAGCAGCGAAGCACAGCGAGCGATTGAGCACGACGTAATAGAGCGTCGCACAGCGACAACTCTCTCGACGCGCCCGTGTCCGTCTCCGTCTCGAGGCCTGCACAGGGAACTGCACTATGAAAGCTGCGAGAACTACGCTGCTAGTTACGCACGCTTGGCTGCGACGCGAGCGGCGAGGGCGGAGCGAGGGCGGAGCGAGACGAGGGAAGTGTCGCTGTCGAAGGGTCCCAAGTCCTCATTCAATGCCGGGGGGTGGGTGCCACCGTGGACGGTGAGCTGGCATTGGGACCTGACACCTGGCTTGCCAACAATTCTAAATTCCTGCCAGTGGACGCATGTACACATCACGCGGTGAAAGGGTTGACACGGTGGCGCCAGTGCACCCGCGGTGTTGGGTTTAGGTCTGTGCTTTCTCCTTCCTTGGCCCTCTCGTTTCCAATATTCATTTTTGAGTTCGTGGAGCTCTCGTCGGTGCGTTCTTGCTGCCGATCTGGATTCTCCTTTGGCTCAGGTTCCTCCTCCCTGTCCACTCTCCCGCTCCGTTGTGAACCTCCGTTGTTCTAGTAATTCTTAGAGCGCTTTTGTGACGATTTTGAAGCAATTTCGAAGCTGTTGGGGAGAGAGAGAGAGAGAGAGAGAGAGAGAGAGATTTTTATTTTTATTTTTTGACATTTAATCGATTGAGATGCAGAAAATTCTTGCATCGTTTCGCTATGCTTTTTAGCATTCCCATTTGTGTAGATTATGCCTTCCGGTGATACGCATGCTTTTGAGGAAATCGGGGGATTCGTGCTTTGGGTTTTTGGGTACCTTAGTCCCTAGTTTAATTAGTTGCGAGTGTTGGTATCCTAGACGGAGCGCGTCGCGGTTGGTATCCTGTTGAATTCTTTTAGGGGTGTGCCGTGATTCGTGAACTTTGCGGATTATTAAGATGTGAGTCCGCAGGGGACTGAAGGCATGTTTGGGGTATAAGGGTTGTAGAGTGCCACGCAGTGTATCATGCTCTTACATCAGACTTGCTCGTTGCGCTCGTCTGAGGATACTCATGGTCTACCCTAGTTTTACGTACTTGGTTAGTGTATGCCGGTTGCAGGAGTTTATATATATGCACATGTACAGATGTATCCAGCAAGTGGGTTCTATTCTGACAAAGTAATGACATGTCGCTCATTTTATAAAAATTGTTGGATATATATATATATATATATATATATATATTGACATACAGACTGGCAGATAGACAAACGGATTAATTGATAGATTGGGTGGGTGGGCCTTGGCTTATTGATGTCTTTTCTAATGATTAGACAGCCCGTTATGTTTTCTTTGTAGCATTTACTATGTTCGTTGTGCGTTTGTTTTGGATCGGTTGCCTCTCTTGTCCAGATTGTTGTTTATTGTAGACTTCTGCTCTGTATCCGCCTCACGATTTTGACCCGTCTAGTACGTGTTTTGTGATGCCACCTTTAACAGGGGGAGGATGTGATATTTCCAGACTATATACATATTGGGACATCTGTAAGGTGATTCGCTTGACCTGAAGAAAAGGTCGAATCAGTGAAAGCAACCATGCCCACCGAACTTCTCAGCATCCAGCCTGGGGAGCTGAAGTTTCCATGTAGGCTATTTTCTCATTCCGCACCGGGCGTCACAGTCTTCAGTGTGCTTAAGAATTTATCATCGCTGGATTTGTGTTCTGTTGAAGCATTCCTACTCGGAATGTTCAATGTTGCTGGTCGCTCGGTAGTGTATGACAGGGATTGACAACGTTAGTATACAAGCAGCAGTTTGTGGTCTCAATTGTCACCTGAGTTTCTTAGGCAAAGTCAGCGGCTAAGGGTTTTAAGGCTACTTCGGTTAGTTTTGAGTGTAAATCATGATAGCGTTGTGTGCAAGGTTACGTCCATGTTCCTAACCTATTCTTCACTAGTGTCTACTTAGCGCCTCATTTCTTACAGTCTCAAACTCCCAAAGCTGTTTTTACAATGAATCTTAGTATGAGGAAGTAGAATGTCACCTTTGGGTGAGCATTTGTATTACTTCCATCCTTAATCGTAGAAGTTACTCTAATTGCGGTGGGTACCACCCAGTAACTTTTCGCTGACGATTATGGTTTCCGTATGTATGCTTCAGTTGAATTGAAAAAACAAATATCATCATCCCTCCAGCTGGTCAACTCCACCGATGATTATGTGGCCTTCAAGGTAAGTAGTAGGGCTTGGTGTCAAGTTTTTGTCTTGCCCTACTAGGTTAAATGTAGTCTTTTTGGTAATACAAGTGGTCAATACATTGCTTCATCATCTCAACCTTCTAGATAGTTGGGAGGACTGGAGTGTTGGGTTTGTATTGTAAATGGTAATTCTTTGACAACATGAAAATCCAAAATTCTAGTGTTCGTAGTAGGGAGGTGAACCCTTTTAAGTTCTTTATGATTCTCAATCTAGGCGTATTTTCTATTTGATACTTATTGAGATATGACATCGTCCTCATGTTCGTTGGCTTGATTGCATTTACACTTTTCAGGTTAAGACGACTTCTCCCAAGAAGTACTGCGTACGCCCCAATACTGGCGTTGTCCAGCCACACAGCAGTGCAGATGTTACCGGTAACAACCTAGTCTTTTGTCATTCTGGCTCTTAACAAATGCAAGAGAAAAGAGTGCTGGATCATGAGAGTTCACGCACATCTGGTGCTTAGCCTTGTTAAATGTTGATTTGGGCTACTGTATGAGTCTTGTTGCGGAGCTTCTTGTTTCAAGAAGCACTCGGATTTTACGATTTACATGGTTGTTGTACGTTTGCAGTTACAATGCAAGCCCAGAGGGAAGCTCCTCCCGACATGCAATGTAAGGACAAATTTCTTGTCCAGAGTGTCATAGCACCCTCCTCCAAGGAGGTTTCTCAAGATATGGTACGAGTCTTTGTCTTGCATTTTATCTGCTCTTGTCTTGCGCCTCCCATGTTGTGGATCAGCTTTGTGGACTTCCTAATGAAAAACAGTCGCTGGTATTGACACAGTAACGACCGTTTTCTATGCGGCTGGATGTGAACTCTAGCTACATCATGATGTATTTTTTTCATTTATTACGTAATTCTCGCTCTATAAGAAGCTTGATGTGCAGCTGCACTCTCATACTGCGGTATTGCACATCGAGCACATTGAACTCCTATCGTTCAAGGTTTCTCTCGTGTATTATCTAGATCGTTTTTAATTATTGATTTGTTTCGAATGGTTACAGTTTAACAAAGAAGAGGGAAGGGAGGTTTATGAGGCAAAATTGAAAGTCCTGTATGTTTCACCACCTCAACCACCATCACCTATCACGGAATCAAACGAGGAAGAGGGTAATTCTACTAAAGCAGCAGCGGCGGTAGATAACAGTGAACGGCATCATTTACTCTCCGACCCGGTAATTGAGCTTAGCTCTTCTTTATAGTATTTGGTCGTTTCAAGTAAAAACCTTAGTCTTTTGTTGAAATTTTCTTTTGAAGCAGAAACATAACTTCTGTTTTTCTTCTTGTAACAGATCTCAAAGACCGAGAGTGAGTGGAAGTTTAAGCTGAATGAAGTATGCCCCTCGGACTTTCTCTATCGTATTTTTATACCTTGCAGTTCATTCTCTTACTTCCAACAAGAATACTGATTTATGTCTTATATTAGATTTCTGTTTCCTTAGAGAACACAGTTCTTACAATATATGATTTGGATTTGAACAGACCAAGGCAGCTCTGAACCTTCTTACAGAGGAGCGGAACTCAGCGGTACAGCAAAGCCGAAGCCTTCAGCAAGAATTGGTTAGTACCGAAAGTAGTCATTGTGTTCATGGTAGTTGATGTGTAATGTGGGAAGGACTCTAATGTGCCAATGCCCTATTGTATTATGGTGGAAGCGTTATCTTGTTAGGTGACCATTCAGGAATAATATGATGTCTTGCCTTATTTTCATTACCACAGCACACACATTGTTCTTGCATAGCTTGTGGCGTTAGGTTTCTAATACCGGGTGTATTTTTTGCAGCAAGCTTACAAGAGCGGAAATTTAAAATCCGGTGGTGGAACGCTAGTTGATCAAAAGAAGCAGCCTGGATTCTCATTTTTGTTTGTTATACTCGTTGGTTTGTTGGGCATGTTGGTAGGCTATCTTCTTGGAGGATAGACCCACAGCCCGCTTAAGGTATGGGTAGTATATTTTTACAAAGCATCAGCCACCTTAAACTAACTCAATGTGAATGGGTATCAGGAGCTTGGTGGGGAAAGCCCTGCCCCTCCTGCGTCTGGAATAGTTTATTTAGTATCCATGGTACAGAGGTAGGGAATGGTTTTCCTGGCACCTGTGCTAGCAGATGCTAGCATGCATCCAGAATTTGATGGTTGTGGACATGGATATGGATAGGAGTTTTACTTGGTTACCCTCAGTTGTGCAAGCAGCTTTTGATCAGTACTGGTAGACACAGCAGGGTTGATTTTTTTTCACATTTAGTTACTATGAATAAATTGTTCTCAATGGGTCCCGCAAATTTGCAGTCCTTTATTGCTCGACACTTTTGTTCAGGTTTTGGAAGACATTCGCACTTCAAAGTCGATTATTAAGTAGTAGAGTTGCCTTTACTGTGTTTCACTTATCTTAAGAAGGATGTGGTTCTATACTTGGCTTTTCTCAGCTAATATGGAAAGATTCCAGTATGTTTGACAATTTTCGAGCTTTACAGAGTTTTATCTGTATAAGACTAATTTCATGTGAAATCGTGGTTACCCATGTCTGCCCCTGTTTTATCTGCATCTACTTCTGCAAACTTATTGATTTCTTGATTGCATTGCTAATCCCAGTTTTATCCAGACTTCTCTTTTCTAATGTCAGTTCTGCTGTATTAGTCTAAAACTTAAATGACTTAAATTACATGCCTCAGAACATTCTTTACTTTTAGGATTAATATGTGTCCGAGGTGCTCTAAAGTCTATCCAGATCGGCATTGGAGCTGTCACCTGCTTAGAATATCAATCATAATAATTTCCAGGACTGTATAAAATTTGAAGTAGGATTATGAATGGAGCAAAATATTCTCTTCAACTCAGAATGCAGAAGGCATCGCCTGTCAACTCTCTAGATTGCTTTGACTTGTGCCATAGCATTGCAAATGAAGTAAGTTGGAGGATCCCGTATTCCATTCTGCTGTTGTTTTCCTTTTGAAGTCGGCTGTGTCAAGGTTCAAATCCAAGGATATCTTTGAAGAAAAATAAATTTTTCTTGCTTGAATGCTTTGCACTCAATTTAACTCGCACATCAACTATGAAGACATCCAATGATACAAACAAAGACAATTTTAAAGGTGTTTTTAAGCTTTGGGATGCTAGTGCATTGTTGTGCATATTTAGTGGCCACAAATCATCTATCTCTTGTGTTATATTTAATCCATTGAAAAAACTTATCATAAGTAGGTGAATGATATTGACCAACTTCTTCCAACTCAATAATATTGGAGTAAAAAAGGTCCAATATTTCTACGAGAAAACATAGAAATTTTTAAACTCATGGTCACTTTATACTTAACAGACAAGGTGAAAAGCGATAGCTTTCAAATGTTTTGATTGGTTGAAATCAAAAAGTCTCCTTGAATTAGCTTTATACTTAGAAAATAAGTCCAAATGCTCTAAAGAAAAAAAGATAAGATAGAATGTACTTTTTCTGAATGGCATGAATAGTATTGTTCCTTAGAAATTCTATCAGGTCCATTCTAAAGAGGTGGTTTTTAAAAAAACTTAAGAAGCAATTTTAAAAATAACTGTTTAAAAATAAAAAATCAAGATTTTTTTTACTTCTTATAATTGCTTGGATCAAGATGTAGGTTGACATATTTAGATGTTGTCATATGGCATGATTTTTAATCTAAGAATACATTCGATACCTTACTATAGAAAATTTACCTATAACTTATTGGCTAGGCTTTAATAAGTGATTTGTTCTTAATAAGGAAGACAAATAAACATAACCATATTAAAAATATATATATTATACTAATAAGAATATTTTATATTTATGTAAGATATTTATATAAAAGATTATTTTCTTCTTGAATTTTAGAATCATTTATCTCTTGATTTGGCTTTTCAATTTTTGTTAAATTTCTCAAAAGTCTAACTTATACTCTTAAGCTTTACCACAAGAAAAATCAATTGCAGATTCATTTTCAATAATCTAATAACTCAAAAATCCTAGTAGATACTTAAAACCCTAATTTATAGACATCTGAGCACTATTTTCTTCATATCTCAAAAATCTAAAATTTAAATTCCGAATTTTTTTTTATGTAGCTTTTCAATATGAAAATATATACTCTTAAAAATTTTGAGCCAAAACCTTGTCAAATTGCTTAAGATATAGGTCAAAATACAACCACTAATTAAGCAAGTTACTTACTCCCCTTTAATTGGAAGCTTTGACTTCAACTTCCAATATCTCCTTTATTCCATCTTAGAATTCATTAAGCTATAGATATAAAATATAGCCAAAAAATTATTTTCTTTATTTTCAATTACCAATCCTTTATTGCTCCTTGTATGTGTGTGTTATATCTCAAAGAATGATAATAGGTACAAATTTGATACCTTGACTTTGAGCACCTATATCTATCAAGGACATACTTGTTAGAACCTTCTAGAACATTCTAGAAGTTTCCTAGAACTCTCTAGAACCTTCCAAAGCCTTCTAATATCTTCCTAGATTCAAGGACATACTTGTTAGAACCTTCTAGAATATTCTAGAAATTTCCTAGAACTCTCTAGAACCTTCCAGAGTCTTTTAATATCTTCCTAGTTAGTAGAAGTTGCTTGAGAAGCTCCCTAGTTGGAGGAAGCTGCTTGAGAAGCTTCCTAGATAGGAGTATATATTGGAGTCGAGGCTGAAGAGTTCTTCAGTCTCGACAACACATCTCTTGGTGCTCTAGCTCACCTCTCTGGTGTTATTTTTGTACTCATCTGATTAATCTAGTTCCTGCCAGTTCTTCTTGAACTTCTTGTTTAGACTTCAAGTCTATATTCTGTGTCCGTGATATTAATCCAGTTCCTGCCAGTTCTTCTTGAACTTCTTGTTTAGACTTCAAGTCTATATTTTGTGTCCGTGACAGTTTGTCGAGACTACTCTCACCTTGGATATCAGAGTTAGTTCTTTCTTGTTGGAGTGTGGATTACCCTTCTTCTTAAAGGTACACTAATATTTTAGAGGTTGTGGATTACCTTCCTCTAAATTGATATCTTTTTTGTCATAATATTGGAGTTTTATTCTTCTTGGAGAGAGTGGATTACCCCTCTTCTTGAAGGTCTTAAGGCGTTTTAGAGGTTGCGGAGTACCTATCACGGACATAAGATTTATTCCAGTAAATTATCTAAGTAATAATAGACCAATAGAAGTAGGTAAAATAAGTTGATTTGATAATATGTGATAGAGAAGTTTCTTAGAAGCTTCATAGATGCAAAATCACCTTTATACATGTCTATAGGTGATTGGTAGGTTAAAAACTTGGTCAACAAGGTAGCCACATGGCGCACATGTGGGTAGCTTGTAGAACAAGCTAGCCATGTGTCACACATTTTGGTAGCTTGTGGAACAAGCCAAGTACGTGGCGCACATGTGAGAAACTTGTCATGCAAATTTGACACGTGTATGAGGTCCTATAGAATACCACCATGTAGCTCTTAGTTAGATAGTATTTATAGAGGCAAGAGTTAAACCCTCTTCACTCTTGTCAATTCCTTTCTTGATCCTTGTCTAGTTTCAAGAGTCCTCATGTTTCCAGTCTTTGGCAATAGCCATTCCAGTTTTCTTTTGAATATACATACTTTCTTATTTTATTTTGTGACTTTACTTTGACACAATTTTAATTAGATTATACATCTTTTTCTAGTTCATGTCCTTGACAGATTGATAAGAGTATACTTATAATATCATAGCTTTGTCTTGTCTTGATTTTAAGAGTGGATTACCCCTTTTTTCTTGATAAGACACAAGCATTTTAGAAGTTGTGGATTACCTTCTTCTAAACTAATATTATTCCTAGTGTTTTCTTTGTTCTCCCTATTACTTATCTCGAGTAGGGTTATATATTTTTTAAAGTGTTATCATGGCCGAGCTTGCCGAAATGAAGAGTGCAATGGCACAAATGCAAGAGCAGATGAGAGAATTGATGCTTGCAATGTATCAACTCACTGTACATCCACAAGGAGCAACAAGGTTACCAAATAATGAAGATATAGATATGGTTGGAGCTGCTTCAACATCTACACCAAGCCATATAATTCCTCCTACATTGGAACATCGTCCAAGCATCAGAAAACCAAAAATTGGTCTACCTGAGAAGTTTGATGTCACAAGATCCAAGTTTCGAGGATTCATCAACCAAGTCCAACTGGTGATTGAATTGCAACCGCAAAGTTTTCCAACTCCAGGATCACAAGTCAGATTTATTGGTATACTACTTTCAGGTTCTGCCTTATCTTGGTTTTCATCTTTTCTAGAACGACGTGATTCAATATTGGATAATTTAGAAGCTTTCTTAGTAGAATTTCGATCTATGTATAGAGAACATGATGCAACTCGTGTTGCAATCAACAAGCTTCATATCTTACGACAAGACAATCGATCAGTGACATTATATGCTTCACAATTTTGACAACTAGCAATCGATATCAAGTGGGACGATGCTGCACTCATCAGTCAGTTTCTCTACGGATTACAATATGAAGTGAAGAAATTGATGTTGAACCTACCCGATCCTCAAACATTGAGTCAAGCAATAGACTTTGCGGTGACGTGTGATAATCGGCTTTTTGAATTTTGATCTGAAAGTCGAACAAGAGAACCTCAACGACATTATAATTCAGTGGCAGCACCAATGACTTCTCAATATGTACCTTCAAAAGTAGAAGACATGCAAATTGATGCTATACGTTTCAAGCCACTTACTAAACAAGAATAGACTCGACGTCATCAAGAAGGATTATGCTTGTATTGTGGAGAACCTAAACACACTACTCAAAATTGTTCAAAGAAACGACGCAACCACAAGATGAGGAGCACGACTGTCAAAGAAGACAATATGTCAGAAAACGAGTTTGTCCAGCCACAATAAGGACCGTGCGGCTGGGATTTTGTACAATTTCTAATGAAGGTCCTATCCTCTCCTCACAACCATCTCTTTGTTTTATAATAGATGTGTATTTAGGACCTAATAATTACAAAGCCTCTACTTTAATAGATTTGGGAGCCTTGGCTTGTTTTTTAGATGAAGAATTTGCTAAAAGCCATAGAATATAGATAGTACAAAAATCTAAACCCGTACACATAGAAGTCATAGATGGTCATCCTTTATCTTCTGGAGATGTTACTCATGAAACACTTCTTCTAGATATAGTAGTAAATGGATATAATGGTTGCGTTATTTTCAACATAATTAGATCTCCCTCTATTCCAGTTATTCTTGGTCTATCATGGTTAGAAAAATACAACCCTCAAATAGATTAGATTTCTTGTACTCTTAATTTTTCTAAAAGTATAGCTAACAATATAGTTAATCAAGTAAGAAATCACAAGTCTAGTAGAATTAGACCTGCGTTTGTAGGTACAAGAGCTTTTTTGTACGTTGTAGAAGAAGGATCACCTTTTGTCATTTATGCTACACCTATTTCCAACCATAGAAAGACTTCAAGTAGCATTCGAAGTCAGTATTAAGATTATCAAGACGTTTTTGAGAAAAAAAATACAGATATTCTTCTAGAGCATCGTCCATACGATTGTTCAATCGACCTTAAAGAAGGAACTCAGCCACCATTTGGACCAATCTACAGTTTATCACAAGATGAATTGGTTGAATTCAAGGTGTATATTGACGAGAATTTGGCCAAGAATTTCATACGTCATTCTAAATTTCCAGCAGGAGCTCCAATTCTATTTGTGAAGAAAAAAGATGGATCATTGCGGATGTGTGTTGACTATCGAGGACTCAACAAGATCACAATCAAGAACAGATATCCATTACCTCTAATATCAGGACTCCTCGACCAGTTGAATCAAGCTAGGATCTATACAAAAATAGATCTAAGAGGAGCATACAATCTAGTACGCATCAAACAAGGAGATGAATTGAAAACTGCTTTTCGAACTAGGTACAGACATTTTGAATATAATGTCATACCTTTTGGACTTATGAATGCACCAGGTGCTTTTCAACATCTCATGAATGATGTTTTTTGCGAGTTCTTAGACAATTTTGTCGTCTGTTACCTAGATGACATTTTGATCTATTCTAAGAACGTAGAAGAACATGAAATACATGTTTGTCAAGTATTACAAAAACTTAGAGATGCGGGATTGTACGCCAAGATGGAAAAGTGTGTATTTTACACTACTCAAGTTGATTTTTTAGGATTCATCATTTCAAATGATGGCCTCATGATGGATCCTAAGAAAGTCGAAACAATCATGAATTGGAAGATTCCAAAGACGGTAAGAGATGTCCAATGCTTTTTGGGATTGGCCAATTATTATCCGATCTTCATCAAAGACTTCTCTCGTATTGCGGCTCCACTTACACGTTTGACTTGTAAAGACAAACTCCAATGGAATCAAGAAGTGGAAGTAGCATTTGAAGCTTTGAAGACATTGTTTATTTCTGCACCAATCTTGTATCGTGTAGATTTTTTCAAGGCATTTTTTATGGAAACAAACGCATCAGACTTTGCCTTGGGTGCGGTTTTATCACAAATGGGAACAGATGACAAACTTCATCTAGTAGCTTTTCATTCAAGAAAATTCTCAGCAGCCGAGATCAATTATGAGATCTACGATAAAGAACTTTTTGCAATCGTGGATTCTTTTCAAGAATGGCATCATTATCTAGAAGGCACTTCGAGTCCAGTCACCGTATATATGGATCACAAGAACCTTGAGTATTTCATATCGACACGCGTGTTGAATCGTTGTCAAGCTCGTTGGAGCATGTCTTTGTCAAGATTCGAATTTATTATCACTTATCGGCCAAGAAAACAACAAGGTTTGTCCGATGCCCTTTCTAGACATTCTTATTTTGCACCAAAAGAAGGAGATGCAGCTTTTGAGCAACAAAGAACAGTTCTCTTGAAACCAGAGCAGTTTTATCTTTGAGCAATAAAATCAACATTGACTGTTGATTCAACTTTTCTCAAGCAAATTCAGTCAAGTATGTCCTCAGACCCTCTTGTTCATGATATCAAGAATAATTCTTCCAAGTCTCATGATGCTTCTAAATTCGAGTTCAAGAACAATCTACTATATTTCGAAGGACGTCTATATGTTCCAGAAGGAGAAGCACGTTTACGTGTTCTTCAAGCACGTCATGATTTTCCAACGGCAGGATATTTTGGATACAACAAGACTTTGGAACTAATATCAAGAGATTTTTGGTGGCTTCAAATGTGGAAGGCAGTCAAAGACTTTGTACAATCATGTTATATCTACTCAAGATCAAAGACTCCTCGTCATCGATCTTTTAGGCTTCTTCAATCATTACCTATTCCAGAACAACCATGGTCTTCTGTTTCTATGGATTTCATCACAGATCTTCCAAGCTCAAGATCTTATGACTCTATATTTGTGATAGTAGATCGGTTCACCAAGATGGCACATTTTGTACCATGCACAAAATCTATCACAGGTGAAGAAACAGCTAAGCTTTTCATTGATAATATCTATCGCTATCATGGATTACCTAAGGATATTATATTGGATAGGAGAACTCAATTTGTGTCAAGATTTTGGAGAACCCTTTTTAAGATCTTAAAAGTGGACATAAAGTTATCTTCAACTTTTCATCCTTGAACTGATGGACAAACAGAGCGCGTGAACCAAGTCATAGAGCAATATTTAAGGTGTACCATCAACTACCAACAAGATGATTGGATAGCTCTTCTGCCATTAGCAGAATTTGCTTATAATAATACGATACATTCTTCTATGCAATAAACATCTTTCTTTGCCAATTATGGTTATCACCCACGACTTGATGCTTTTGACTTTTCAAAAGTTGATAATCGAGCAGCAAAAGATTTGGCAAATCGTTTGTCAGAGCTATATGCAATAATAAAGGTGCAATTAAAAGAAGCTCAAGAACCACAAAAAACAAATGGAGATGCGTATCGCAAGGAACAACCACAATTCAACATGGGAGACAAGGTATGGTTACTTCATCGTAATATCAAGACTACTCGTCATTGTGATAAGTTGGACTATCGTAGGCTTAGACCTTTTCCTATTTCTGAATAAATCAATCTAGTTGCATATCGATTACACCTACCGGAGTCCATGAAGATCCATCTTGTATTCCACATGCCACTACTCGAGCCATACAAGATAGTGGACATACAAGGAAGAAGACAAATACCACCGCCTCTTGTAGAAGTGGACAATAATGAAGAATTCGAGGTTGAAGAGATTTTGGATTTAAGGCGGCGCCGAAATTGACTGGAATATCTTGTGCATTGGCACGGATACGAT
Source organism: Physcomitrellopsis africana (assembly GCA_036785485.1). Classification (NCBI taxonomy): domain Eukaryota; kingdom Viridiplantae; phylum Streptophyta; class Bryopsida; order Funariales; family Funariaceae; genus Physcomitrellopsis; species Physcomitrellopsis africana. The sequence goes on from JAWRVF010000338.1 coordinate 319,286, forward strand.
ATTAGTGAACGCACATGGGAGCCATCAAAGAATCTAACAAATGCATCAATAAAAGTAAATGCCTTTCATCGACGACATCCATCAAAACCAAGATAAATATTCATGAAAATCTTTGCTATAAAGCAAGGCAGGTTCTATAGAGGTTTCATCCTACCTTGTATCATTGTTTGTCATTAGATTTTGTTTGTGCTAAAGAGATGGAGGATCAACAACCGGCAAATTCAGCTCATGAGCCATTATTTGTTAATTTACCGGATGAGACATTACGACTATTACAACCTTCAAGACGACGAAATAGAGATGAAGACCCTCAAGAATGACATGTCCTCCCTCGGATTGATGGCAAAATACAACGTGTTTGGTATCAAGACCTTGGAAGAGACTCTCGATGTTTGGTGATACTTTTAGAGGTGGGAACTACTCCTGATGGTGTTCATAATGTTTTTTTTGAAGGAAGTTATGAAGGCCTCAACAATGATCAAACAACAGGGTGGTCCTCTCGCCTTGGTATGGGACATTATCGATGGCTGAAAGGACCTATCAACTACCTTCGAAGGGAACAAAGATCTGAATATGTGGCAAGCACAATTCGACGTATTTTGGACTTTCTCGACATGTAATCACCGCTCCTCGTGGAACTCATCACTAGAAAGGGGGATAATATTACGAACATAAGATTTACTCCAATAAATTATCTAAGTAATAATAGACCAATAGAAGTAGGTAAAATAAGTTGATTTGATAATATCTGATAGAGAAGTTTCCTAGAAGCTTCATAGATACAAAATCACCTTTATACATGTCTATAGGTGATTGGTAGGTTAGAAACTTGGTCAACAAGATAGCCACATGGCGCACATATCGGTAGCTTGTAGAACAAGCTAGCCATGTGTCACACATTTTGGTAGCTTGTGGAACAAGCCAAGTACGTGGCGCACATGTGAGAAACTTGTCGTGCAAGTTTGACATGTGTCTTACAAATTAGACACGTGTATGAGGTCCTATAGAATACCACCACGTAGCTCTTAGTTAGATAGTATTTATAGAGGCAAGAGTGAAGCCCTCTTCACCCTTGTCAGTGCCCAATCCTGAATCAGTTTCAAGAGTCCCTCATGTTTCGATCTTTGGCAATAGCCATTCAATTTTCTTTTAGAGACATACATGCTTTTTTTTTTTTTTTATTTTGTGACTTGTTTGACTGGGTTTTATAGATTATACATCTTTTTGGTTGTGGCAGCCAGTGCCACTCTTCTAAACCAATATTTTTTTCTTGTAGAAACAATTACTTCACTTTCTCTTAGAATGGTTGAGTCAAGACATTAATATGGTGAGAGCAGAGTCAAGATAGGCAGCCATTCATGACAGCATAACAGGATCAGCTCTGGTTCGGATCGACCTTTGGAAGAGTCTTTCTGAAGACTACTTAATGACTCTGCATCGAAATAAGCGCAATCAAAAGTGACCTGCGGAAAGAACCGGTACGCGGAAAGCGGCTTTACTTGTGGATTCAGCGAGCGGTGCTTCTCTCTGACAAAAGGAACCTCGGTGTTTCCAAACAAGTTTGATGGCACACGCTCCAAGTTTCAAGGTTTCATCAATCAAATCAAGTTAATAACAGCTCTACAATCCGAACATTATCCGACGGAAGAATCACGTGTTGGATTGGTTGGAACTTTGCTTACGGGACAAGCTCTATCATGGTTTGCTCTTCTATTTGAAAAAGGATCACCGATTTTGAACAACTTTGAGACTTTTTTGGAGGCATTTGCAGAAGCATTTGGCGAGCATGACAAGGCTCGGTGGGCTACAACAAAAATTCGATCACTACGACAAGGGACTCGCTCTGCATCAGTCTATGCATTGGATTTCAGGCAATTGGCATGCGACATCAATTGGGATGAAGAAGCATTGATGAGCCAATTCTATTGGGGTCTAAGGGACAATGTGAAGGATTTGTTATTATCTCTTCCTGATCCATGAACGCTCAACAAAGCCATTAGCCAAGCTGTAAAGTGTGATAATTGCCTATTTCAACGTCGCCAAGATCAACACTCCAGACAATATACAAGTCATTGCGGCGCAATTATATCGGCAAGTAGCCTAAATTCACAAGCGGAGACAGAGGACATGCAGATTGATGCCGTACGTATCAAATCCCTTATTCCAGAAGAAAAGAAGCAGCGTATGGAAAAAGATTTGTGCTTTTATTGCGTTGGAGAAGGCCATAGAGTTGGAAACTGTCCGAAGAAGCAAAATGGACGCAACATCAAGAATAGAGGTGCGTTTATTCAGAAAAACGAGGATGCCCAGCTACAATAGGAATCGTGCAGCTGGACAAATCAAAACCAGGTTCCTCTCTTTCTACTCAACCTGCCCATTATTTTACAATTCCTTTGTCTTTTGGTCCTAAAAAAACTAAAAACCTTAGCCTTATTAGATTCAAGAGCATCTGCTTGTTTCTTAGATCAAAAATTTGTTAAGCGTCACAAAATTCCCCTAGTACAAAAATTCAAACTTGTTCACATAGAAATAATAGATGGACAACCTTTATTATCTGGTAGTGTCACCCATGAATCAGAACCTATAGAAATGACGTTTAAAGACCATAGTAGTTATAATATTTTCAACATTATTAGTACCCCGTCAAATCCTTTTATTCTTGGTCTTTCTTGGTTGAAAAAATATAATCCATCTATAGATTGGAGGTTGTGGAGGATAACATTTCCCATAGAATAACCTGAAGACAAGCCTGGAAGAAGACCCCAAACCAAAAAATCCTTGTTCATTGGAGCAAGAACGTTTATAAGATCATGTAAGGAAGGCACACCATTGGTCATTTATGCGGCTCTAACTAGTAGAGAGCAGATTTCAATAGCAGGAATACCGGAACAATACAAGGATTTTCAAGACGTGTTCCAAAAGAAGAAAGCTGATATACTACTAGAACATCGACCATATGATTGTGCCATAGAATTGCAAGAAGGAGCACAACCACCTTTTGGCCCAATCTACAATCCATCGTAGACGGAGTTGGCTGAGTTGCAGAAATACATTGACAAGAACCTAGCTAAGAACTTCATTTGTCATTCAAAATCGCCAGCTGGGGCACCAATCTTATATGTGAAGAAGAAGGATGGCTTAGTACAGATGTGCGTGGACTATCGAGGTCTCAACAAGGTGACAAAGAAGAATCGCTATCCATTACCTTTGATCTCTAGTCTTCTGGAACAACTTGGACGTGCAAAGATCTTTATAAAGATTGATCTAAGAGGAGCTTATAACTTTGTGCGAATCAAAGAAAGAGACGAATGGAAGACAGCTTTTTGTACAAGATATGGTCATTTTGAGTATAATGTCATGCCATTTGGTCTTACCAATGCTCCGGCGGTTTTTCAACATATGATGAATGATATTTTTCGAAAATATCTAGATGATTTTGTTGTCATTTATCTGGATGATATCTTGATATTTTTTGAGAATGAAAAAAAGCATAAGAAGCATGTTTGTTTGATACTCAAAAAACTATGCGAGTAAGGACTCTACGCCAAGTTAGAAAAGTGCTTATTTCACCAAATTGAGATGGAGTTTTTAAGATTTGTTGCGATTACGGAAGGCTTGAAGATGGATCCCAAGAAGGTGGAAGCAATTGTGTCCTGGGAAGTTCTAAAGATGGTTAGAGACGTACAATGTTTTCTCGGCTTTGTTAACTTCTATCGGATCTTCATCAAGAATTATTCTCAAGTTGCTGCTCCACTCACTTGATTAACATGTAAAGATAAGCTGAAAAAGGGACCTCTAGCAGAAAAAGCTTTTCAAAATCTTAAAACAATATTTACTACGGCTCCAATCTTGGTACATCCAAACTTTGTAAAGGCTTTTTATTTGGAAACTGATACTTTGGATTTTGCTTTAGGAGCCGTACTTTCATAGATGGGCATCAACAATAAGCTTCATCCAGTTGCATTCTATTCACAGAAGTTTTCTGCGGCTGAGATCAACTACGAGATCCATGATAAGGAACTCCTTGCTATAGTGGATTCTTTCTAAGAGTGGCGTCACTTCCTCGAAGGAGCTACGCATCCGGTGACCGTATATACGGATCACAAGAATCTGGAATATTTCATGTCTGCTCGGATTTTAAATCATTGTCAAGCTCGATGGAATATGTTGCTATCTAGATTTGACTTCGTTATTATTTATCAGCCTGGAAAGCAGCAAGGACTATCCGATGCCTTATCAAGAAGATCATATTTTGCGTCGAAGATTGGAGAAGCAGCACTTCATCAACAGTGTACGACATTATTAAAGCTAGAGCAATTCAAGATTTGTACTGCTGTGGTGCCAATTGATGATGACTTCTTCAACTAGGTATGTGCTGCGACTATTGAAGATTCAGTAGTCCTTGATATTAAGCAACGTATCAATGATGACAAGTTCAAGGTTGAAGGAGATCTCTTATACTTTGAAGAGCAGCTGTATATCCCAAAAGGGCCAGCACGACTTCGAGTCCTTCAATCTCGTCATGACTTTCCAGCTGCAGGACATTTCGGATTCAACAAAACCTTGGAACTCATTTCTTAAGATTTTTGGTGGCCCCAAATATGGAAGGATGTGAAGGATTTCGTCCTCTCTTGTGACATTTATTTAAGATCCAAGAACCCTCAACATCGCCCTTATGGACTTCTATAGCCATTGCCCATTCCGTGTCGTCCATAGTCTTCAGTTTCCATAGATTTTATTACAGATCTGTCGCCATCAAATTCATTTGACAGCATCTTTGTTGTGATGGATCGACTTATGAAGATGGTATATTTTATCCCTTGCTAAAAGACATCGTCAAGCGAAGATACAACAAGGCTCTTCTTTGATAATGTGTATCGATATTATGGTCTACCAGATGATATCGTGTCGGATCGAGGAATCCAATTTGTATCAAAGTTTTGGAGATCTTTTTTTAAGATATTGAAGGTAGACATCAAGCTTTCTTCGACATTCCATCCTCAAACTGACGGCCAAACGGAACAAGTGAATCAAGTTTTGGAACAGTATTTACGATGCAGCATCAACTATCAGCAAGATGATTGGACTACATATCTATCGCTAGCCGAGTTTGCATATAACAACACCTTTCATGGATTGACTCAAAAAATACCATTCTTTTTCAACTATGGGTACCATCCGAAGCTTGATCTATTGAGTCCGTCAGCGAATAATAATCCAACAGCTGAAGGATTGGTGCAGCAGCTATCGGAGCTTCAAACCACATTGAAGCTTCAATTGCAAATTGTCCAAGAGTCTTACAAAGCATCCGCGGATAAATTTTGGAATCAGGCACCTAATTTCAAGATTGGAGATAAAATATGGCTGCTTCGACGGAATATCAAGACCAAGCGGCCATGTGATAAGTTGGACTACCGGAGATTGGGACCATTTGTTATCCAGAAGCAGATCAATCCTGTGGCGTACTGCTTAGAGTTACCAGCTGCTATGAAGGTACACCCTGTCTTTCATGTTTCTCTGTTAGAGCCTTATCGAGAATCGTCTTTTCTTGGAAGAGTGCAATGTCCGCCACCTAGTATAGAAATTGAAAACAACGAAGAAGATGAAGATGGAATAAATTAGAGTACTTTGTACATTGGAGCGGCTACGATATTAATGAAAGAACATGGAAATCGGCCAAAAATCTTGCCAATGCATTTCAAAAGGTACGGAAATTCCATCGACTATATCCTAATAAACCAAAAGCTAGTCATTAATGAAGCATAAAGATGAAGCCTTCTTTGGAGAAATGAATAGAAAAGGGATCCAGGTCTCATCAAAACATAACTTGTTGTATTTCATAGTATCAAAATATCTAATATTAAGGAATATTTAGATATGGCTAGTGAGAATGTAGATACTGTATTAGTGGTATCATCTCAACCGAGTAGCTTATGATGTCGACCTCGAGACAAAGAATTAGAAGAGCCAAGAAGATGTCGAAGAATACCAAGCAACAAGTCACTTGTAATTGTCTTTGAAGTTGAACCAGCTCATGCAAATAGTGGCAAAGCAATATTTTCAGGTCATTTCTACAATGAAGATACAGAAGTTCAAGCATGGTCTCAAGTAGAAGGCATTGGTCATTATCGGTGGCTACAAGGACTCATGAATCATCTGCCTTGTGAACGACAGCTGGAATATATTACAGAGACTATGCGCCAAATTTTTGATTTCCTACATTTGTGAGTATACATCTCAAATGGCTTCTCGGAGACCTCGAAGCTAGAGGAGGAGGTGATGTCATGGACATACTTGTTAGAACCTTCTAGAATATTCTAGAAGTTTCCTAAAACTCTCTACAATCTTCCAGAGCCTTCTAATATCTTCCTAGTTAGTAGAAGTTGCTTGAGAAGCTCCCTAGTTGGAGGAAGCTGCTTAAGAAGCTTCCTAGATAGGAATATATATTGGAGTCGAGGCTGAAGAGTTCTTCAGTCTCAACAACACATCCCTTGGAGCTCTAGCTCACCTCTCTGGTATTATTTTTGTACTCATCTGATTAATCCAATTCCTGCCAGTTCTTCCTGAACTTCTTGTTTAGACTTCAAGTCTATATTCTGTATCCGTGATATTAATCCAGTTCCTGCCAGTTCTTCTTAAACTTCTTGTTTAGACTTTAAGTCTATATTTTGTATCCGTGACAATATCTCCTTCACAAAAACTTCAAATCATTCAATTTTTGTACCAAAACTATAGCAATAAACCTAAACTTACTGGCCCTAACCTTTGATGTTTGAATGACCTCAAAAAAAAAATCCTAATTCATAATAAGACCTCAGACAGCCTCCTTGAAGTCCATTGGGTATGACTTTTAGCCAATAGGAATAGAAATTTCTATCATCCATCTCCATTCATCCACATAAATGATCTAATTATTCTTTTTTATACCAAAAATGTCTTTTTAATCCTCTTTTTAATAAAATTTATATAGTATGTATTTTAAATATCAAATAAAAGAAATAAAATAAGATTTCAAGGATCACCAATGTCAAAAAAGGTGATTCAAAATATATTTAAGTTATTATAAATACAAAATCAATCTCAAAATTTATTATCAAAAAAAAATATATATATATATATATACAATATTAAATAATAGCCCTTTTAAACAAACTTTTTTCAAAATAATAATCTAATTATATTTTATAATCAATTAAAATCCACCAACATGACTTTAATAGTTGTATAATAAATTATACATTAAATATATATATATATATATATATATATATATATATAAAAGAATAATTAGATCATTTATGTGGATGAATGGAGATGGATGATAGAAATCTCTATTCCTATTGGCTAAAAGTCATACCTAATGGACATGTGAAGATAATATGTAATAAAAAAATAATTTGATTTATTTCATAATTTCTTCTTACTTTATAATATATTCAAAGACCAAGGCTTTTAAAGAAGATTTTTCTTCACTGAGCAAGGAACCTTAGCAAGGCTTTTGAATCATGACCTTTCTAAGTGGGCTTTAAGATATAAATGCCATTTAGTCTTAATTCTTTATAATAACATCTCAAAAGGTAGTACAATTAAGTTTTGGGATCTATTGAATAATATCTATATCTAAATATATATTTTTTTTATTTAAAAGATATTTAATGTTCGACATCATTTTCTTTGACATAGAGTGCCTTATTCATGTTATTAATGTGGGACTATGATTAAAGCCACTTTAATAATATTTTTTTTTTTTATTTTTTTTATTTTTTTATTTTTTTTTAATAGAGATAATATCAATTGAGATAAAAAAGGATGATAATTTTTACTTTAGTACATCTAAGGATAACTTCAATCGGCTTTAGGATGTGTGACTACTAAGATCCCTTACTTCCATGTATTTGACTATTTTGCCTTTTGTACCATTTTACATCCATTAGTGTGCTAAATGAATTCAATTTCTCATGCACTTGTAAATTGAGCTGCCATCTTACAATGACAAAAAAATCCTCTTATTACCTCTATTGTAAAAATTAAATCAATTCTTTTTTATGCAATTGAAAGTGTGCTTGTTGTAGGATTTCTTTATTAAGTAGCAATATTGTCTATTATAATCTATAAGAAGGTTCAAATGTCACCAAAATACAAGTAAATTTTTTATGTAAGTAAGTTTAAGATGCAATAAATCTAATGTTGAAGATATTTTGAGATACTTTCTTATTTTTATATATAATTTTGATTCTAATAGTATTTGTAGTAAATATATATATTTTTAGTCAATTTAGAATATATTAATATTACTTTATAATTATTTTTAATCTTTATACTTTATATCTAAAGTATATTTTAATGTTATTTTAATTAAATATTTTTAATTTAATATAATTTAATTTAGATTCACCATTGAACTCTTGATAAAGTTATATTAAGAATATTCATGTGTTCTTTTTTTCTATCAATATTTAAACTTTGATTCATAGTAGCTAAAGTAGGATCTTATATAATCCTTTTAATAGTAGAGATTTTGAAGTACAAAAAATTTCACTATAGCTTATATCTTATTATTTTAATAGACTATTATTTTAATCATGGTTAAATATTTGTTAGTAATATTCAATAAATATTGGATATTTATATTCTAAAAATGATCAAAATTATAATAATAATAAAGATATAAGCAACTTGATTACTTAATTTTGGACTTATATTTTTATCTACTTTTGTAAAATTATTATCTACTAACAAAGGATTTTTTGGCCAATACCTGCCAAATAGAAAAAAAAAATACTTTATATTAGAATGAATTTATACAACATAATATATATGTATATATATATACTTATATATATATATATATATATATATATATATATATAAGGATATAAAAGTAAAAATAAAATATATTTATAAATATATAAACTCAATATCTCAAATATCTATATCTAAAAATATAATTATAGTTAGATAATTATAAGTATTTAAAATTACTTACGTAAAATTTAAAGAATTTTTAGTATTGAGCATTGTAAGAATTTCACTACTAAAATTGTTATTTTGGATTGGTCTGTACAAATATACAACATTGATTTGTAATCCTTAAGTTTACAATGGATTAGAATCCAAAAAACTTAATTTGGTTATTAATAATATATTTCTATAAAAGAAATTATATAATTTCTTTTAGATATATTTTTTGTTGTATATTATTATCTAAAAAATATAGAAGATTATAACAAAGATTTAAGTAATTTTGAATCATCTAGATTAATAATATGTAATCAAGCTTTTATAACATCTTTTAAACCATTACTACTTCTACTTTAGCAATACTTTAAATTTTTATATCTCTAAATGTCAAATTCTAATTTAGAGTAGGAATTGCATAATACCAACTTATAACTCTCTCAATTTTGGCATGGATACAAGCCATGTTGGAACTAGTCCACTTAATTGATTGTCATGCAAATGCATGTGCACAACAAATTAAACAATAAAACATTCACTTCTCACTTACTTATATCATTTTTTTTGATTTGTTAAAATAATTTCTAATAAAATATATAATAATAATAAGTAATATAGAAATAAACTATGTTATTATAAATATTATATTATAATTATCTAATTGGATAGAATCAATAAATTAAAATATAATGTGATGTGATTTGTTCTTATAACTTTTCTAATCTTTCCAATTTGCTTAAGTTTGTTAATAATCCATTTAAAAAATTATTGTTTAAAAATCTGCACATCCGTCAAATTTCTTTGTCACAAATTTATCTACATTCAATAGCCACTAAGATAGAAAATAATATTATAATTTAAATTATCCAAGAAAATAGCTCATTGTCTATATTAGAACTAGCAAAAAAAACTTATGATCTAAAAATAATTAGTTCATTTAAGGCAACTAGAACACATTTTTTCAAATAATAATAAATCAAACTTTTTAAAAACAACTTCTAAACCATGACCACATCTACTTAGAAAATATTTCAAATTTGCACATTTCTAAATATTGAGCTATAATTTCAAATAGAAACAAGATAATATATACTTAAAATTCTTTCAAGAATTTCATAGACATGAGCCAATTTGGAATTGATCCACTAAATTTATTGTTGTACAAATGTTTATGCATAATAAATTAAACAACAAGATATTTACTTCCTACTCATTTACAATATTTGTTTCAATTTATCAAAATGAGATCCAATATGTACAAAATAAGAAATAAGAAATTAAAAAATTTTAAAAAGAAAAAAAAGAAAAAGAAAAAGAAAACTACGTACTAATGAACCATGTCATTACAAGTATTTCGTCTGCTCTTCTAATTTGAGTGGAATCAATGGGTTAAAGCATACTGTTGTTTAATTTGCACTTACAGCTTTTCTAATTTTTCCAACTTGTTCAAGTCTGGTATTGATCCATTCAAAGAATTGTTGTTCAGGAATCTGCACATCCATCACAACTCCACCGTCACATGTTTATCCACAACTAATAGTCCCTAAAGCAGATGTCGATCTCGTAATCCAAATTGTCTAGAAGAATGGGTCATCGTCTGCAATGGATCTATCAGTACCACTTACAAACTGGTGATGTTCAGTTCGTTCAAATGGGGGGGGGGGGGGGGGGGGGGAAGATCCTTGCAACCATATCCTGTTAGATTCCTGCACAATCCACATATATTTAACATGGTGATGTGCTGGCCAGTGACTATTCTTCACTATAAATGAATGTTGCAGGTTTGGACATAGAAAGTTTAATTACAGGAGTTGCACTCCAGGTGGCTGCGTTTGTGGGTCCTGAGTGCAGGATAGCCAAGAATGCGGTCTCGGAACGCAAGGATCTTCCGTCCACTCCCGCAAATTCATCGACGTTTTGATTTGTTCAATTGCTAACACTGCAAACAATAGAACATGATCGAGTGTCAACATCAGCAATCTAGTTACTGATCCCAGTGCGGCCACCAATCTTAAGCAACAGTTCAATTCATTACCACGACCGATGGATATACTTCACTCACCGTCCTCCTCGGCAGTTGTGTCGGAAGTCGGTTTGATGGTTGAATAACGCTCCAGGGCATTAATAATGGGCCAATCGGCCAGATCCGGACCCCGACTCATCTCAATCGCATCATTCAAGTTTGCAAACTGAACTGTCAAAAAATGATATATTGGCTTGTAATCCTTCAATGTGATGTCGATGCGATCCAGTTTCGGCAGTTTCGCATGGTTAACCCGGGGCTTTATCTCGACGTCCCGAGTGCTGACCTCCGCGAAGTGAAGCACTAGAAGATAGGGAAAATCATCAGAGCCAATTCCACTGATTGAAAAAATCTGACCGGAGCTCAATCCCGTCTGCAGCACCTCCATGGGGACCAAATTTCCATAGGACGACATATCGATGTTGCGCGTCGTATTTGGCGTATGCTCTTTTCCTCCATTACTGGACCTGAAGTGATCAGATGTCCAGTTCACGGCGTCCCAGTACCGATCGAACTTGTCTGTGGGGTATCTGATCGAGTAAGATCCACCGAGATTCATTCTATCTCTAGTTTGGATGTACATATTCCCGTCTAAGTATTCCTCAAACTCCTTGTAAATGGGTGCGTTTGAGCGGAGGGAGATGGATGAAATGAAGGGTACGGACTCGGAGTCGACGAGGAGGCACAGAAAACTGACATTGGGGGTCGGCTTGTACGTGAACTCATACCACTTGTATGATGTTCGTGAAGCAGTATAGTTAAGGACGATCGTCGCGTCCAGGGATATCTGAAAAGAGGGGAGTTTCTCTCTGTCTCTGAGTGCATAGTCGCCGTAGAAGAAGGCTACACGGAGCAAGTAAGGGACGCTCGGGGATACTGGCAAGGAGTAACAGGTTTTAGGATAGCGCGAGTCATTGAAGTAGCGGAAGCTTTTCATTTCGGAAAACAATGTGGTAACATGGGTATCTTTGGATGTTGTCATCGCATCGAATCCCGTGTTGATGTAGTCATTGTCGGAAACCCAATAAATTCCTGTCTGGAGGTCGGTGTAGCTGGAATTGGAGCCACAGTCAATGTTGAGAACATCTGCACAAAAATTTCAACAGAAGCGGCACTGCAATTTCAACAATCGGTAGTTCAATCCAGACCAATGCAACGGAACAATCTGTTTCGGTCGACAGCTTTGGACCGAAGTGGTTTGGCGTGAATTACTCACCCGATGCACTGGGCGCCCCAGACGGTGCGACTTGCGACATACAGAACGTTTGCATCATGCAGACGTACACTGCGAATCTCAGTAATTAGCAGTGGGCAAGCGGCGAGACGGCGGCTGCGCGTTTTCTCATCGATGACAACGTCGAATCCATGTACGCGCTCTCCGCATCTGCTGCGGTAGACTAGACCTTGAAGCAGATCTCTCGCAAACAGAAGACTTCCACGGCAATGGTGTTCACGCTTTCTTTCCGAGTGTCTAAATGACTAAGCTAAACACGAATGAGACTTGATAACATCCGTAGGTTTTTCCTTCTCCCACGATCCTAGCCTAGATGGTCTGCATACTGGAGAATCATTTACAGCTATGATCGACCGAAATGGACCACCCATAAATCCGCGTTCTGTACAATGTAGGTATCCAGTGTTCACACCCACCTCCGCGTTTGCCTGCTGGTGTCCTCTACGAATCCAGTGTCGTCTGCCAAGCAGGAGATTTTCCTGTGGTCACGCTCCTAAAATTCGTCGCGTCGAAACTTTGGTCGAACACATCGCGACTCAGGCCTCTTCGAAACCCGTTGCTGGATTTGTCAGTAAGACCCCGTTACGCGTCATTTTAATGCCATTAAACTTGTATTTTTTGAGTAATAGTACGTGACAAGGAAATCCAAGAAAATCAATGTAATTGCATAATTAACAAATCTTATCTAAAATTTTTACACCACAAATTATGTAAGAAATAAGATGAAATTTTATGATAGACTAATATGATGAAAGAGTTTTTATTTTATTTTATTTTATTTCATCTTTTTTTAAGTTAAGATTAAATGATATAGAATATATTAAAATTAAGAAAAATTAAATAAAAATTTGCATAAAAGTAAAATGAAAGTACGTAAGACTAAGTTCCAAAATAAGTATGAATAGAAATAATTAATAATTGTTAAAATAAATTTTGACATGCTAGTATAAATAGACTCTTTATTGAATAAATAATTTGATTATGTATTACAAACAAGAGGGCTAAGAAATTTATGTATCAAGAAGAAGAAGTAAGGTGGTGTTACCATTGTTAATGCTTCTAGTTTGAGGACCTCTATTCAAACAATTGTTCCAATCTTATCAAAGCTTCTATTTCAACAATCTTAGAGATCTTGATTTACATAACTTTAGCACAACCAAATTTTGTAGCAATATAATGATTGAGCATTACAAAGTTCTTTTCAAAAATTGGGTGATCTAAACTACCATAACAATGGATCACTCTTCACTTGAATTATTGCCAAAAATTCATTCCAACTCCAATTCCAATGATTCCAAGCTTATTTGCAAATTAATATCAAGAGGCTCCTACCTAATAAATCTCACTTCAAAATCCAAAAGACAAATTGAAGAAAGTCTAAGATCCTCCAACAACTTGGCTATTAAAGTAGTGGATAATGATGAACAATAATAATATTTTTTAATTATATTGAAAACTACACATACAAGACTAATAAGATCCAACCAATATTGAGATCAAAACTAAGATAAAACAACAACAAGAACAACAACAACAACAAGATTTTTCTAGCTTTGATGATTGATTACAAGTGATAGATGGGTGAGAGAAGAAGCAATAAATAGAAAACAAGAACAAGAGAGCGCAAAGAACCAATGTCCAAAAGGAAGTGCCTGCAATTCTAGCATCCTAAACTGAGAGAGAGAGGCCACCTTCAGGTCAAAATGTTCCCTTCTTTGGAGACCTAGGATTAGCCAGATTGCCGCTAGTTATCAATCAAATTTCATGTGCTATTAGAATAGGCATTTTTAATATTGTCACAATATGTATTAGCTTCAACACTTATAAGATGTTCATCATGGTCAATATCAAAATGTGTAAATATCAACTTCTCTACCACTTTCATGTTGAATTCATATTTAGAATTATGAAGATTGCTTGACTTCCCATATAAGCATTATAACATTTATAACGGGTGTATCTCTTCCATGCATTAAAAAAAAATTGACAAAAAATAAAGAAAAATGTATTAGTAGAAATATGTGATGCAATATGTAATTTGCTATATCAAATAATGTAATATGCAATTTCTAACTATATTCAAACTCAAGACCTTATACATGGGGAGAGCCACCTTTAACTAACAGGGTTAACTTCTATAGCATATGATAAAGCATGATAATTGAAGAGTAATTATTATACAAAAGATTCAACCTACAACATCTTATTTGTTGCTTGCCTATCTGAACAATATACAAGAGGTTGAGAATTGAACTTTTAAGCTTTGTAGATAATAACTTTTAGAATAGAATTCATTCATTTGGATTGATTCTAAGAAGTATTTTGTAAAACCCCACCAATTATTTATATAAAAATATAATTGGAGAATAAATTAAACCTTAACAACCAAAAGTTTATATTTTTTGAAGAACAAAGTTGTAGCTAGCTATTCTTGTTGCTTAATCATCTTAATAATTTTTTCATGTTGTAACAAATTGGTCTTATATTTATATTTAGAAATAAAATGATAATTAAAAATATTAAAAAATAATTCTATTATAAATTTTTATAAAAATCATACAAAATTATATCTTGCTAATCTTGTCATATATTTGATTACAAAAATACTTATTTTATTAAAATATGAATCTTATAAAAATCTCCATATTAAAAAATATAACTAAAATCTTATTATAGATATATATTTTTAAAATCTATTATTATTTTATATTTTAAAAAAATATTTAAATAATACTTTGATTTTTCAACATCAATAATAATAATAATCTATATAAATATAAATATAAAATATATCAAAAAAAATATTTTAAATTTAAATAAATAACTAAATAGTTATCTATATCTCAACACAAAATATATATAAGTTAGAAGTGAAAAAATTATAGATAAAATATTAATATATATTAAATTAACTTTATCTTATAAAGTTTTAAAAAATAAATTTTCTATAAACAAATCTAGAGTATTATTTATAAATTATTATAAAATACTATCTAAATTTTATTAAATATATATTTTTAGTCTAAATATTTTGAGTGGTTTTATGGAAGTAAGACTTGTACAAAGTGCTTTGACAAAAAAAAAGTATCCAATTGGTATTTCGGTAACATGGCACATAGATGAAAAATACCAGTCTTGGTTTCGCCCACCCACTTCTTGCTTGCTATCCATGGGCAATGGGTGCAATAGAACCAATGTCAATATAAATCATGTGATATTGAGCATTAAAATCATTAGCTAGGAGGGTTAGTGCCAATGGCAATGGATTAGAAAGGCAGTGAATTTTGACAGCATTTAGGAAATGCTGGGATTGATTCTGATCACCTGTGTAAGAGACTATTTAAGTTTTTCCCTTCTCCATACTACCTAATCACTTCTCCCTAATCATCTGGCTTAGCCCTCCCCCAGCTTTAGCCAGGCTTTCTTGGTCTATACTCCTCTTGACCTTAAGTTCCACTCTTAGCAGGAAGGCAAAAGCAAGGCTAGGCATGTAAATTATTTGTTAAAATTACCCGAAATCTATTCAAAGATGATGAAAAAAAGTTACCATTGTACCAGTTAGGCACCTTTTCTGACCCATCTTGCACTAAGTGTGCAATTTTCACCTTTTTTTTATGCTTAATCTCAGAGGTACAGCTGAGGGATTTGATTCCAAAGCGATGTGTCTAATTCGTTTTCGTCGAAGCGCTTCGATTTAGAATTATGAAGCATTGATGAAGCATTGGTGTGACGAGGGGAGTGTGACGATGGAGAGGTATTGCTTCTTAGCTTTTCTGTAGTAAGACTGGTTGAGCAATGGCTACATGTGTGTCTACTCGTCATGGCAATCTATCAGGGTTTCACTGTCAGGGACAAGCCTGCAAACTCGGAATTCACTTGCCACTGAGATACTGGACCAACGTCGTTGACCACGTTTAGCCTCCACAAACGTTCTTCATCACCATGTCCTCTGCACACGTACATTTGGTGCGATGCTGTGCAGGAACAGTAGACTGGGGCTTGCATTTCATGATTTCTTGTCTTTTGCACAGGTTTAGAGTGATAATAGCAAAGATATGCATATCACCTTCCCAGAAACATTTCAGTGCCAGCACATTCTGGACAACACTGAAAGTTTGGAACAT
Organism: Physcomitrellopsis africana; assembly: GCA_036785485.1. Lineage (NCBI taxonomy): Eukaryota > Viridiplantae > Streptophyta > Bryopsida > Funariales > Funariaceae > Physcomitrellopsis > Physcomitrellopsis africana. The sequence continues at coordinate 335,625 of JAWRVF010000338.1, forward strand.
AATGACAAATTGATAAAGAAGATAAAGAAAATGAAAAATGATTCCAAACACAAGCCAGTTGTCGTCCTGTATGTCCACGTGTTGGGAACCAACATAGCTCAAATTAGAGACAGAGAACAGTACATTGAGCAAATAATTTGTCGGTTTACGAGTCTTACATACTAGTCGGTATGTTATCATTCTTACAGTCGATACCTTACAAGGGCAAAGTGAACTGAGAACAACATTCCCAGCTACTGTTTTACTAACGGGTCATACTACATTCCAAATGCTTAGTGTATCAGTTAGTGTTAAGCATACGAGTATTATGCCCCTCAATCAAAAAAGAATGATCACCTTCTCGTGCTTGATGGCAACTTAGATTTGCGGACTGGTTGACCAGCAACGTCGTCGTCTATGAAGATGGAGAATCCGCCAGTCTGAGGCTTACCTACAGGTTTACTTTTGGGGGTTCGTCTCTCCACATTTTTAGGAGCTGGCATGATGTCTTCGTCTGCGTATACCTGAAATATGCCGTCTGTGGCTCTAGATGATGATCCTTGCTTAGGAACACTTGACTGAGCAACCAAATCGTCATCTACGAAGATATCGAACGATCCTCTTGCCATCGCAGATGGAACCTTCCGCGCCGGCGGTCTCGTAACACGGTGCTTTACCTCATCCAATAGGAAATTCCCCTTGCCTGCTTTCGCTGAAGCAGGTTCATCTTGAAACACCTCAAAGCTTCCCTTTCCTGGTTTCTTTGGGGGAAGCTCATCTTCAAAAACTTCGAAGCTGCCCTTCCCTGGTCGCCTCAGTGGAAGTTCCTTATCTTCAAAGACTTCGAAACTGCCCTTTCCTGGTTTCTTTGGAGGAAGTTCCTTATCTTCAAAAACTTCGAAGCTGCCCTTTCCTGGTTTCTTTGGAGGAAGTTCATCATCTTCAAAAACTTCGAAGCTGCCCTTTCCTGGTTTCTTAACAACGTCTGCATCTTGAAATACTTCAAAGGAGTTTATCTTCGGCTTTCTTGCCCTGGGAGGAGAAGCGCTGATAACTTCATCCACAAATACCTCAAACCCTTCCTTTGCATGGATTTTACTCAGTTGACTGGGATCATTCTCCTCGTCGTTGAATATTTCAAACCCTCGATTTCGGTTCACGCCATTATTCTGAGACCTATGGACGGGAGGGTTGTCGTCGTCGTCATCAATGAATATATCAAATCCTTCAGTAGAATTCGGAGAAGGTCGCGACGGCTTACTGGCCCTGGGTTTGCGCTGGGGCACCTTCTCACACGATAGGGGCCTGTTAAACATAGACAGAATGTCTTGAAGGCACTCCTTGGTATTGATTGTTTGGTCAATCAAACCTTGGTGGCGGCCAATGTCAGTCCGCCTGCCATTGGGGTCAGCTCCATGAATGATTAACTCCTCGGCATATTTCTTGATTGCAATAGTCTCCTCTCCATTCGCAGTAAACTGGGAGTTCGGCATGGAGCAAGCAAATGGAGGAGGCTCATCAATGGAGCTCATTGAACTTGCTCTGGACATGGAAGATTTGGTCGCTGGCGGTGGCAGGATACTTGCGACAGATTCGTCAGAGGAGCTCTCGTTAGAGCTTCCCCGAGACAGTCTCCCAACCATCTTGTTAGAAATATCAATATCGCGAACATGAGGCTCAGGTACTGGAACCTCCCTGTCAATGAAGCGGGTATCTTCGTTTTTCTGCTTTGCATTTTTGGATTGAAACATGTTAAGTGATTTCTCGATCAGCTTTGCCTTCACAGCTGAGCTCCGCGGTGAAGATACTGCTTGATGATATGTGGCTTGGTGGGGCATCTTCCACCTGAGCAGCCTCGCTTCTTCAAAGCAAGTTTCACGACCGTCCTCACCGACTTGGTAAATTTCAGAACCCACCAGATGCGGAGCTCCACTCCCAGGTCCATCTGATGCCATGCACCATCCAAAGATAACAGGTCAGCAAATAAACTGGAAAGGACAGAGCTCACGAGAGTGAAAGGCAGAAGTGAGGTTATTAAGCGAGGATCTTAAAAGAGTAGTTCAAGGTATCAAGACATTGTGCTATGGCTCACAGCAAATGACACGCCTAAGTACCGATTTAAGAGAAAGTGCAAGGTGCACTTGTTTTCCAACACAACCGCCAGGCAACTGATAGCATCCTCATGCTAAACTAAACTGATGTAATCTTTACAGCCCCAACGGTGTACAGCAAGTAACTTGATAGCAATGCGCACCTGGTTCACGAGAGTTTCCGCTGGGATCTCTTGGAAGCAGAGAGGCAGTGGATGGCTTCTCAGCATTGTTAAAATGCATCAGCGGATTCTTCTGCAATGCCTCCTGCTCTCTGCAATTGTAGACCTCCAGGTTAAAACATTAAAGCCACAAACCTCTCAGGAAGACACCTTGGTACTTACATGTACTTATATATACGACATTGGACTGGTATTTGGTACGTCCTATTTAACAAAAAATCTTGCGAATTAGCAAAAGTAGATGAATTACCAACTTAAATGCAAACTTTCTTACCCCGGAAAGATGTCATAGTTCTCTACAGCAGTATGCTTACCTGCGTAAGTCACAGACACCATCCACTCGTTGTCGAAGAGTTGTTGATGACGCAGACGCATTCTTAGCCTTCATCCTGGCATGTGCTTCTTCACACTCCTCGTCAACAAAGACTTCAATAGGAGGGCGTGCTTCGACATGTTTAGACACCTTTCCTAAACGTGGCAATGTAGTCTCATTCCATTTAGAAGGTCTCTGGTCATTTTCTTTCCTCACTTCTTTCTGGGTCCCTAGGTTCTTCCATGTTGCGGCTGGGACATGCACACCAAGCGGTTCAGGGACAACCGAGGGACGAGTTCCTGAGTGAAATTCATCATCCACAAAGATGTCCATCCCAGACCTGCTACATCACAGGAGGAAATAAGGTTCCTTGGATAAAACGCTGAATCTTGACGAGTGACAGAAGCCTATAATCAGGCATTTTGATTGAGGATGCTTCCAGTCCTATCGGATCAGGATCGATGTCGATGTTTTCATTGCGAACGATGAGTTAATACAGTGTTGAATATTTTGATACTTTTCAACACGCGATTAATTCGACAACCCATGAACATATCCGCTATACTAGCGCAACCATAGGATATGTTAATGTACGCACCTCGAAACTTGTGGTTGCTGCATTTTCCGTCTTTGCTGATCTTGTCCAAAGGAAGTTCTCATTGGGGCACCTAGAAGCAGAGAACAAACGACCGAATGGGGTGATCAGCCCGATTCTCTACGCATGCAAGGCACAAACATTTCTTGCAAGGTGGTGTTCGGATTCACTTACGAGTGGGAGGTCCTCTGCTGTCTCCGAAATGCCGCATCTTCTCCGGTTCAAAAGCATCTTCGTGGTCCTGAAGGTGATGTCGGATTCAAGAGGTTAAAATAGGTACCAGAAGGCAGAAAAAAAACTTTGGAAAGTAATGTAGTGCATGCAATGTTCAAAGAAAAAAACCAAGAGGTTTGGGAATCACTTCTTGAAGTTTTCGCTCGTTCCGCTGCATCATACGCTTCAGAAAGCTCTGATACATGCTTTGCAGTCTAGTTGTTGGCTGAGCGTTCCTGCAGCAGAGAAATGGGCCTTGTAATAAGACATGTGAGGTGGAAAGCCGATTGAAAGGCCAAAAAGGGCTATTTTGATTGAGAATCCGGCAGAGAACCAAATTAAGTTTCACTTTAAGGTTTACCTTCGGAGACCAAGTTCGTAAATTTCATTTGCTTTGCTGTGTTTTTTACAAACTTCCATGTAGGTCGCATATGCCTCGTAGAACAGAGCATGGTCTTGCCCTATACAGTTTAGTTCAAGAAACTGATATATCTCCCGAGGTTCTTTACATAAATCAGCCTGCAAAAATATCACAAACAGACCAGAATTTCTCAATAATTGCCTCTCCATTTCATTCCAGTACTATTTTGGATCTACTGAAATCAGCGCATTAGAGAAATTTCACGTTCTCTCAATGTCGAAAAGAAAATTATCTGCTCTAGGTGACCATAGGTATCACTAGAGCATCACAACTTCATGTAGAGGTACTAGTGCTCTTTGCGTGATATCGTTTAGAATGAAGTTGAACTTACATAGAGTACCCACACTCGCAAGTATCTTATGTCCGACTTGAATCGCTCATCATCCTGAAAAGTGCGGGTGCATGCCTCCACCACCGGCAGAAGCTCAGATTGATAGCCCCCAGTCGGATATGCGTCCTTAACCCACCTTATGCACCTGACGAAGGCAAAATATTCAGATATTGGTTTAATTTCATTTTATTCCAACAGAACTACTTGCATCTCCACGAGATCCCAGAATTGAGGGAATCGGACAAGTGTCCGACGCCCTCTGACAGCTTCAGATCTTAGAATCTAAGGGTGCGTGATATAAAGAAATCGATGCAATGCAAAAGTGTAATAACGTACTGGAGCCATGGATGCAATGGGTCGTCTCCTTCGTAGGCATCAATAGCCTCAATCATAGATCTACACATAGCACGTCGGAAAGGGTAAGTTTAAACCTGAGAGCACAATCATTGACACGATACTTGGTTGATTATGAGGAAAAGGTATGGGAGCAGCTTTGCCCCCGGAACATATATGTCTATAAAGTGGGAGCATTACCACGTCTGACTTTGAACAAACTTCCAATTACGTCAAAATTTGAAGATGCTGCTCATGCCATTTCAAAGTTTCTGGGAATTAATAATGTGCACCTGCGCTGGCTATCGAGTAACTTGGATTGACCCGGGCTCTCCTCCCTGACTTGGAGAGTCTCATTGAGGATTTCGACCTTCCGCCCCTTGCGCAATGGTTGTACGTTCTCCTTGCTCAATTCCCACTCCGTACCCATCTTAAAAACTCAATTCATGCTCAACAACCCCTGCGTACAGCAGATACCTTTAGGAATAATGCCTTCGATAGAAACGTTATGGCACCATGGATGAGCTGACTAGATGCAGTTGCTTAGGACTATTCATAACTCTTGAGGATTGCATGCACAAATCATAACCCTACTCACAATATCGATTGACCTACGATGAAGGTTGACCTACATTGACAAAACCACATGCTGGTTGCTGCCTCTGTGGTTAGGCAAGAATGGTTGCCCAAGCTGGCTTATCAGGGCAATTCGTGTTACAAGAGAAACTTTCAATTGCCATTTTTAATAAATTTGCGCATAACGAATTCAATTATGGATTCTCTTCACGAGATCCGCATTCAATTCTCCACTAAACACTGATTAAGATACCCGCATCCTACCATGCGTACGTTAATTGCAATCTAACACATCACACCTGACTCGCTACTTGCTACCGGTCTCTCTTCCACAGAGGAACATGGACGAGGAAGTTCATTTGACGCACAGCAATCCCTACCCTTCCTCCCGGAATAACCCTCACTCTACCACATCTGTACCAACATTTGATGACAACATCCGCCCCCTCACACATCCCTCGCTAAAACTCAGCCATTCAAACAAACGTCCAGAGCTCAACCCGAAAACCCGTACATCGTCACCTCTAGGAAGACTCCAGCCCCCGAATGACTACATTGATACAGCCGAGACCGAAGCTGCTAAGTCCGACACCGGACCAGACTCCACCTCCACATCCGAAACTCTCGAGAATTATCAAGACAGAACCAAATTGCGTGTTCGAAATGACGCTGGGAAGAGAGAAAGCTTACAAACCTAAAGCAGCTGCGTACTTGAATGCTGTATGAGAGCTGGCGCAACAGAACTGCTGAGAGAAAGCTGCAACTGAGAATACGGGAAATTGACCAAAGGCGGGGAGCCGTGGAAGCAACAAACAATGGATGCAAGCAGAAGCGTTAGAGGACACAAATACAGATAGCTAGGCGGGTATCGACGGGGTATCTAGCGTGGTATCAGGAGAGCCGTTGTGGGATTTGAAAGCGACCGGGGTTTGGGACCTTTTCACACCTGCGCGTTGACCCAGGATGACCTGGGTTGTTTAGCTTTGTAGGGTTTTCGAAACCATTAGATTGCTTTTTTCTGAATGATCCACTAACATTTAAAAGAGCGTTAACAAAACTAGATTTCACTTATTCATTTGTTTGTTTACAACAATAATAGAAATTTTCTACACATGCCACAGTGTGAGGTGGATTTATAAGTATGCATGTGTGTGTGTGTATATATATATATATACATATATATAATATTTGTTTCTTTAATATTATGTGTGTATTTGAATCATGGTTTGTCATCTTTACAACTGATTGAATAATTTTTTGGAAATCTATGTTTTATCTTCTTTCACATAATAAAAACTTCTAGAGTATTCAATAATTTAGGTTAAGAACCAAGAGAATTAAATTCAAAGTTTGTAGTAAAGTTGGGATTGAAAAAGCGTGCTAAGAATAATTTACATACAAGCCACAACCAAGCACTACAAGTGATTATTTTTCATTTTTTTCAAATAAAACCCACAAATGTTAATATAAAACTTACTTCATATATGGTGAAATATTTCCTTCAAAAGTCGACAAGAAAAAAGAAAGAAGAAAAAAAAATTATAAAGAAAAAATCAAAAATCAAAAGGGACTAAACTACTTGTCAACCATGGGATCCATGATTTGAATTTAAGTTCATCTTTTTACAGAACATACATTTTTAAATTTTTTCTTAAAATCAAATTAATACATGCATGAAAATGATTAAGTAAATAAACGGAAGTAATTGCTGCTTGGAAATACATTATAACTTAAATCTTATTTATTCCAAACACTCTATGATTTTGAGATTTTGATCTATTTCTAAAAATGTAATTTCAATAACAACACACTTTCTCAGATGCTTGAAACACTTTTAGTAGAGGTTTTTAGTTGTAACAAAATTTCTAAATATCTTTTAAACCTTCAAATGTATTTTTCTTAGAAATGTCTAAGACCATGCTGTAAATCTATCTGATAGCATGTTAATCTTAGTATTATTTTGTTTGTTTTCTTGTTTTCTTTCAAATGACCAAGTACAAAATTTATTTTTATTTTTATTTTCTTATAATTCAATTTCATATATGATGATTGAATAATAAACATTTTAAACAAACCAATTTTAACACATATAAGTATTTTAGTCACATATAATTCAAGTAACATATTTTATAATTTTAAAATTTAAAATATGATGAAATAAAAATATGCTTATTTTCAATAAAATTGTATAAAAGTTTTTTTTTTTTTTTTTTTTTTTTTTTTTGCTGCAATAGTGTCATTATTCTAACATATATTGCAATTTGAATACACTACTCCATGTTTCTAACCAAAATGATATTTACATTCTTTTACAAAACTGGTAAAAATATTAAAGTTTGATTTAGACTTTTTTAGAGAATCAAATGAGATTCTAGAGACAAAACTTAATGGACTCTAAGTAAAATTATAACATTGTATTTTAATCTTGAATGAAAATGAGATTATAGCATAAATCAACGGAAGTGCTGTATAAATACAACCACCAGGCAACAGTATTAAAAAATAAAAAGTTAGCATGGTTTGAAACATTGATTGATGGTTTGAAGACAAAAGAAACCTACTTTGTATATTATTTACGTAGAAAAATTCAAAAATTAGAAAACAAGATGTTCAATTCGATTGTATGTGTTTTTATTTATTTATTTTTATTTTATTTAAATATTATTGTAATTGATTGTCAATCATAAATTTATTTAATTTTTTTCTGAAATAATAATAATTGCAATGATTTAAAGACGGATTTTCTTATTCAAAATGCTTTTCTTGAACACCTTATTTGTATATCTTAAAGAAGTTTTTAGAAATCCTGAATTTAGACTACACTTGTTGAATCATCACCTTTCTCCAGAAATGTGTTGTAAGAAGAGCAACAATGACATACATTAAGAAAACTTGATTATTATGTTGTCTTTGGTTCAACTAGGAATTTGGACTTTTTCTAACCATGCATGTCAATCTGGATTATTCAACGACGACTACATTTAATTCGAGAATTATTCAAAAAACTATTTCAGATATTGAAATTATTATTTACAGCAATAATATCTTCTTTTATAAATACCTTAATTTGCATCTTTCCTCAGGTTTAGTGTCGAGAACTGTTTGGAAAAGCCAACCTATGCTGAAGTCATTCAACTACTGCAAGCATTCTGGAAGCGACATTTGGATGGATGAATACCAACCTAGTTAACAGGGAATACAAAATCCATCCAACACCTCATCCAAGATGCGACGTCAGCGTCGATATTCGACACAAGGAGGCTCCCGGTTCTCGCGAAGCAGCATGCGCGGGAAGCAATTTCGATGAAGTGGCCGTGGCAACAAGGAATTGCGGAGCTGCGTCGGGGCGAGGGAGAATCGGGCCTCGATCTCCCAACAATGCCGCACTTAGCCATGTAAAAATAGCCATTCTCACCCTACGCACTGCCAGATTCCTGCCTCTTCATCGCATCGCAGCATCACATCCGACTGCCTCATGTCGTGCCGCAGCATTTCGCTCGTGATTTTTCCCCTTGGGACATTGCTTCGGGATCCCCCCTTTGCCATGTGAGTCCATGATTCTCTCCTTTGTGGATTTCGATACTGATAGAGGATTCCTTTCCTCATGTGACTGGGAGCTGGTTCTCTCGCAGAATTTGAGCTGAGAGTTACTGAGCTTAGGTGATTGCGAATTTTCCTGCGTTCGCTTCCGTGACGAAGTTGGATCGTTGGTTTTGAGTGAGGAGACGAGAGGTTTGTGGATTTTTTTCTTTTTCTTTTGCTTTGAGTGCCATTACTCTTGGTGCTATGGAGACCGGGTTTTGAATTTCGAGTTGTATTACGAGTGCGTGACACGAATTCAAGCAGTTGATGTGGTAGATGTATTGCGTTTTCGTTCAGTTTGTTGATAAATTTGTATAATTAGGACGAAGATGGTAACGATGTGACGATTCTCGGGTCTGTTGAGGCCACAAGTGTGGTGTGTTGAAGTCTGGTGCTCATTGCTAGAATTCCTGCGCCCGACCGAAGCAGCATTCGTTTTTCTCGATTGTAAGATCAGGCCGAAGTGATTTCGAATCAATGAGGATTGATGGCCATAGAGAGTAGTCTCTTTTCATGTGTGTATTGTTGGCTGGAGGATATTCTCTGACTCCTTTGTTCTGTGGATCACGTTGAGTTGACAGAAATTGATGATCCGGACCACGTACTCCAGGAGGAAGTACAGAACGATAGTGCCTTAAGGCGGTAACAAAATGAAGTTGTCACCAAGGGAGGTGAACAAGCTCATCCTGCATGGGGCGGGAGTGCTTGCTCAGAAGAGGCTGGCCCGTGGCCTTCGCCTCAATCACCCAGAAGCTATCGCTTTGATAGCTACACAGGTAAATTGTTTTGTATGAAGGGCTCTTTAATATGGAACTCAAAACCTAGGCACAAATTCTTGCTCGCTTCGGCAAAATTAGCGCATCCCAAAATACATTCACACTGACTGGTTGAAGATGCGAAAATTGTTACAAATTCATACCGTAAAATAGTTTCATTGTGCTCCGCACGTCTTTTCGTTTCTCCGATGCCAATCCACTATCGCAATTGATGTTTAGGTCGGGTACTTTGGAACAGGTGTTGGAATTCATTAGAGAGGGGAAGTCGGTTGCAGAGCTGATGGACTTGGGCAAGCGCATGTTGGGGAGGTAGGTCACGAACATTTGTCTCATGCCGAGACGTTGGAATGCTTGCTCATGCTTTCGACTTTTCATCACTGTTATCTGCCATGGTCCTCTCCGTGTGCATTTCTGATAGGATCTCTTCTGTACGGTCAAACTCCTCTATGGCCTAATGTTTGTGGTTACTCCGTGAATGAAGAGGGCTATGACTGTTTGTCACTATTCTTGAATGCGCCATAACATTACGTACCTGGGCACCTCTTTGGGACTCTCGTCAGTTTAAGCCATGTCCGTCGCATTTGGCCTCTGAAATCTACAGCTCTAGCTTTGTTTTCTCCGTGTGGGTTGGTCCAGCTTGAGAGCCCTGACAGTTGTATGCGAAGATACATTTTTTGAAAAATCTTGTATTGCAATTTGTGAAGCATCTGGAAGATTATCGAGTAGCGAAGACATGTCTATGTGAATTAAGGGAGATCCTATTGTCTTAATAATATTTGGGTCTATTTGCGGCATCCTTTTAATTTGACCCAATTCTTCCACAGGTAATGCAATGTTTGTTTCATTGTGCAGGCGACAAGTGATGCCTGGCGTTCCATACCTTGTGGAGTCAGTTCAGGTCAGGGATTTTCTCCTTTATTAATCTGCAAGTTTCAGGTAAAAGTTGCAACTCTTCTCTCAACTACACCGATTAGTCTCTCAATAATGCTGTCAAATGTGCAGGTTGAAGGAACATTCCGAGACGGTACAAAGCTCGTTACAATACATGAACCCTTTTCATTGGAAGATGGAGATTTAGCATTGGCGTTGCATGGCTCGTTCCTTCCAGGTGAGCCAGATCCTGTTATCCTAGAAATTGTATACTTTTACTGGCATGTTCTGACGTGATTGTATAAAGAAATTGTGTTATGTTTCTCACGTGACAAATATTGATATTTGTTTCACAGTGCCACCTTTGGGTGCCTTCCACTTCCACATGGAAGCGATATATCCAGGGAAGCTGATCACTGAGAAGGGTGAAATCGTCATCAATCAAGGTCGAAGAGCTGTGATGTTGACAGTTAGCAACCGCGCTGATCGACCTATCCAGGTTTGTACTGATCATTCAGAATGATGTCCATGCTTCTCCAGAATGAATTGAACGTAGATCGGCGTACGTCTTCTTTAAGTATTCCATTGGAGTCAAGAGTAGCTGATCACTTATGCTTGGCAGTGTATATTGTATAGTGTTTTGTGGAGGCGTGTGACGAGGGTTAGGATTAAACTATCCGTTGAAGAGATCTTTCCTTATGATAAACTTCACTTGTTTGCAGGTTGGTAGTCACTATCACTTTATTGAAACCAATCCTTACCTTTGTTTCGATCGAGAGAAAGCCTATGGTATGCGTCTCAATATTTCTGCTGGGTCGGCTGTCAGATTTGAGGTAAACTTTTGACGTACTTTCTGCCTCGGGCTTTAGTTCACCATGCACTATTGCATTTTGTAGCAGAGTGTCTGTTAAATTATGTCCAATCATGTCACTGATTCTATTGTATTATGGTTCTTAATTTACGTTCTGAAGCTTCTAGCATTGGATGTGAAACATTAGCCAGGTGATACCAAGAAGGTAACACTGATCAGCATTGGAGGGAAGAGGGTCATCAAAGGAGGAAATGGTTTGGCCTCTGGTCCAGTAGATCACTCTCGTCTACCAACGATCATGGAAAGCATTCTGGCCAAAAATTTCCTACATGCTCATGAGCCCAATGCACTGTATGTCAACTTCCTCCATACAGCTTTTTGATGACGTGTCACATTCCATTGTGTAGATGACCTTTGAGGGTTTGATTTTGCTGTTATTGTATGGGATATGATCTTTCCGTGTTAGATTTGTGTGGTTTCTAAACGAATCTTTGTATTTGTGTATGTGAAATCTGAATATTTTATGGGTGAAACAGGACTGGGGTCGCTGGGGTGGATAGCACACTAACTTGTAAAGTTGATAAGGAACACTACGCTCATATATATGGACCCACAACAGGCGACAAGGTGCAACTTGGTGACACAAACTTGTGTGCTAAAGTTGAAAAGGACTATACTTTTTATGGGGACGAGTGTCAGTTTGGAGGGGGAAAAGTTCTAAGAGATGGAATGGGGCAAGCAAGTGGCTGTGGTGAGAATGAGACCCTAGACACGGTGATCACCAACGCTCTAGTGATCGATTATACTGGTATCTACAAGGCTGACATCGGCATCAAAGGAGGAATCATAGTTGGCATCGGTAAAGCTGGGAACCCGGATGTCATGGACCGTGTTACTGAAGGCATGGTTGTGGGGGTGAGTAGCCTGAGCTTGAAGGGGCAGTTACGTGAGATATATGCCGGCCTTATTCTTGTGCTAGTTCATTTGGGTTGAGATGCTTGCACTTTATTTTGCTAGGTAAACACTGAAGCAATCGCTGGAGAAGGTATGATTCTCACAGCTGGTGGACTAGATTCCCACGTACACTACATATGTCCACAGCTCGCGGATGAGGCCATAGCAGCTGGTACTTATTTTCCCCTTTTCCCTTACTGAGTGAAACACGAGTGTGGTCTTTTCCTGTATTTCGGAGATGCTGAAGTATTGCAAGTACTTCATGAGTGATTCTGGAGAGAAGTTTTCTTCAGGTGAAAGTGGAGGTTTTTGTCTAAGATAGAAAGTGGGTTCGATAAATCTGTTTTGGTCTTTCAGTCATGTTCTATCTAGGTTGTGTCGAGTATTGGGATGTAGAGAAGTCGTCACGCCACTGATTCATACATCACTAAGAACACAATTTATCGTCAGGGTTGACGACGTTGATAGGAGGCGGTACTGGGCCAGCCCATGGCACTTGTGCTACAACTTGCACTCCATCTTCAGAGCATATGCGCCTCATGCTGCAGGCTACAGACGAGATTCCTCTTAATATTGGCTTTACTGGCAAGGTATATGCTTTTGAAGTTGCCTTCATTAACAGCTATAGGTTCCAAGGGGAATGTTGACTGGAAGGGATCATCTCTTCTTTGGGATTCAGTTTTTTTGTTTACTCTCTGGTGAACACAATATAGAATGGTTGTCATGATTTTGATGCCCTCAATTCGGTGTAATTTAGAGAAAGGAAAGTTACTGGATTTATATGTGTTTATGGTTACTACAAACCAAGTACTTGGAGCTATTGCTCCTGTTTGTTGCTGCAGGGGAATACGTCTGACGTAGAAGGACTGCCAGAAATAATACGAGCTGGTGCAATAGGATTGAAACTGCATGAAGATTGGGGAACTACTCCGGCTGCAATCAGGAACTGTCTCAATGTCGCCGATGAATATGACATACAGGTAATGGTCTCCACCTGTTCTAATCGTAATTAGTGCATCTTGCTTGGTTTTTACCTCTGGATGAAGGCGCAAGGATAGTCCTTAGATGTCCGCAAGGAAATATTGTTTTTTTTGTAGCTCTTTAATTTCCGTTTCCCGCGATTTTACTATCTTACTATCGTATTACACAATGTTCCCACGATTTCTCAAGGATTTTCCTGCTGTATATTCCTGCAGGTGACAATCCATACAGACACACTGAATGAGTCAGGGTGTGTAGAGCAGTCGATTGAAGCATTTGGAGGCCGGACCATTCATACTTACCACAGGTAGGTAACCCATACGACATTCACTTCTTATGGTTGGGCGCAAAAGAATTAGTTGTGCCAGAAAAGCTCACCTTCATCATGAGATTTGATGTAGCAGAACGGACAGGCCTTTCCATACTTACAGAAATAACATTTGGAAATTACATACTGATTGTGAGGCTTTTTTGGGGATGGCAGTGAGGGTGCGGGTGGTGGTCATGCACCTGACATCATTAAAGTTTGTGGGTTGCCTAATATTTTGCCATCTTCAACAAATCCCACAAGGCCTTACACAGTCAATACCATAGATGAACATCTTGACATGCTGGTACTGAGCTGGACTGTTTCGCAGTCTTGAGAGAATGTTTATCCTAGCATGTAGCTAGAATTTCTTTCCTCTACTAGATGAACTGCTCTAAAGGGGGTAAAATAGCCCATTAGCAGCTGGTCTTTTTTGATGAGGGAGAAATATTTCTTTTAGATTATCATAAGTTTGGGATGATTGAGATGTTATTGGGAGACATGGTTTAAAATTTTCATAATGGCATCCTGATCTTGGTTGCTCCTGTGCAGATGGTGTGTCATCATCTCAACAAGAATATTTCAGAGGACGTTTCTTTTGCAGAATCTCGGATTCGGGGCGAGACAATAGCTGCTGAAGACATTCTTCATGATATGGGAGCCATCAGCATGATGTCCTCTGATTCTCAAGCGATGGGTCGAATTGGCGAGGTTCTCATAAAATTTGCTTATTTCTACTTACACCTAATTGTGTCTTTTTAAAGATCTTATATCTCAAGCTTGAGATTTGATCTCCTGTGACAAGATGCTTGACACAATGAATTAATCGTTTGAGAGGTGTTTTCCGTAGGTCATAACACGCACTTGGCAAACAGCGCACAAGATGAAATCGCAGCGCAAACAGCTTCCTGAAACGAGAAATGATGATAATGATAATTTGCGTATTCGACGATATATTGCTAAATACACCATCAACCCAGCCATTGCTCACGGTGTATCTCACCTCATTGGCTCTATCGAAGTAAGCTCACCATACGTATCTTGTTTCTTGATGTCAATGCGTTCATCAGATCTCAGGGATCATCCACACCTACTGGATCTATCTCGTTACCATATGGAACTTGTGAACGGTCTATTCAGCTTAAGACGAATCACTGAAATTGTTCCGTCGTTCGTGTTTCTGATGCTATATTGCATCTCGCAGGTAGGTAAGCTCGCCGATTTAGTGCTTTGGCACCCAGGACAGTTTGGTGCGAAGCCTGAGATGGTTCTCAAGTGTGGCTTTATCGCGTGGGCACAGATGGGAGATGCCAATGCCAGCATCCCTACCCCTGAACCGGTGCGTTGCGGTTATGAGACACTTCCAACTTGTTTCACAACGCTAGCTTGCTTTCAGCATTAGTATCGATTTTGTTTATATTTTGAGGCTAACAAGACTTCTCGAGCTCCCTCTTCAAAGTTAACCAACACTGGATTCATGCTTTCATGATATTCCAAAATTAGTCCCATCTGAGTCTTTACAACCATCAGTAATACTTGTAAAAGCCTACTCTGCATCCTATAACAATCCATTGGAGCACCACAAGGGACTATCATTACTGTCTGCAATTAAAACGTCTCAGTGTTAGTTGTTCTCATACGCGACACGTATGGTTGCGGTTAAGCAGAAACTCATGCGACCAATGTTTGGAGCTCATGGAAAGGCGAGCAGTTCCCAGTCGATCTCTTTCGTCAGCAAGGTAATATTCTACAGACATCGTCTGATTGCTAAGATACTTTCTAGTAATGACATTGCTAAGTTGTTTCTTCCATGTTAACAGTCTTCTATACGAGACTTCAATTAACCAAAGGTCGCAGGATTATTAATAGAATGCTCAATTGGATTGTAGGCTGCACTTGAGGCGGGCGTGAAAGCTGCCTACGGACTGCAGAAACGGGTGGAAGCTGTGCAAAATGTTCGCAACATTGGCAAGGCCGACATGAAGCTCAACAACGCAACGCCCGTCATTGAAGTGGATCCCGAGACGTACCACGTCACAGCTGACAAATTGCCGCTAGTGTGCGAGCCTGCCGAGTCTCTGCCTCTAAGCCAGACATATTTTCTCTTCTAAAATTCTCCCTCACCCTAAAGGTACACACCACTTTCGTAGCAAGTGAAACAACCAATAACACATCTTAAAGCTTTCTGGGTGCAGGAGCAGCAGGTTGCAAATCCTGTGTTTTGGCACATGCAGAACATTCCAGAATCTGAGTACCCTTACGTGACTTGCTGCAAGGGCCTAGATAGAGGACCACTGGAACTGTTATGTCCTTGAGAACAACTTCTGTAGACGAAAGATGATACGCATCAGATTGTGGGAGAGGAAGTCCTCGTTTGGATTTAACCGATACAAGTGAGATATCCCTGCCTGTTCTGGCCTTACTACGCTTGTAAAACGATATCTTGTTATCAGGTGCTGTGAGCTTACACTATGCAGTTTGTCAGATGTGTTGGTTTTTCTATTCTACTGAGGAAGGTGAAGGATAATGTGTTACATGTGCATGCACAAACTCAAATCTTACAAGTTTATGTACTCATACTAGTTATTGAAATCTCCCTCTTTGGAGGTACCCAGGGGGTGGATGTTGTAAAATGTTTTTGTTAATAAATGCTTCTGGAAGAATAGAATGGTGTTTGAAGATTTGATAGGTATCTATGGAATTTGAAATGAACATACTTTAGCAAGCAATGGATGCGATTGAATTTTATGCATGTACCATTCAATTGAAATCTTGTAAAAATGTATTATTATTGTTATTATTATTATTGTTATTCATGATGATTAAATAAATGGTGGACAAGTATAGAATATTGAAACTTTTTTAAGAATTTATATGAAGTTATTTTTATTTTTTAATATTTTTAATGCATCTATTTAAAATATTGTTTAAAATCTAAAAATAAAAATAAAAATTAGAAGATTATTTATTTTATCTTTAAAATATGAATAAATAAATATAAATATAAATATTTTAAAATTTTTTTATTAATATATATATTATTGAAATTTATTTTATTTTAAAAAATATCTACTTTCACTTATTTATAATTTAAAATATTAAAATAATACAAAATAATATTAATGACTAATTTATTTTTTATAATTAAATAAAATTCTAATTTTATTATTAATAATATAAAGTGTAATATTATTAATAATATAAAGTGTAATAATATTAATATTATTAAAAGTTATAAACTATAATTACAAATATAAACGATCTTTTAAAAGTAACAATAAAAAATATACAATCTTATTTCTTAATATTTTGATTTTTTTTATAATATAATTTTTTGTTTTTATTCTAATTATAGAATATATTTTTATAAAGAAGAATATATCTTTAGATATTATTTTTGATAATTTTTTTGTTAATTTTGGTATGCGTTTAAAATTTTATTTTATTTTATATTAATGCTCTCTATCCATATGAATCTTTTGGTGGTAATTTTGATTATTGCAAAATTAAAAGATATAAATGGAATTATTTATTTATTTTGATGTTATATCTTCCATTGCACATTTTGATTGCAAAGTTCTAAAATTGTAGTTGAACTCATTAGTATCATAAGCAAGCGTTGCATCGATACAATGACAAAAGAATTGAACTTGTAAATGCACAAGATATTTGGCTACAGAGATGAAAAGAAATGGAACGACATTTCTATACTGGTCATTGAAAAAGCCATGGTTAAGGTTATGGCCTATCTTAATACATTTTTAGATGCATTTTACTAGAATTATAGTAAAACCACATCCTTTAGTATTATACTATACAAGTATTGTCACTATTATCCACCTCCATACCAAATCTGATATGTTGTGTGCTACCGCAATTAAAACACAAATGATGCCAACAACCAGAGAAGCAAATGTTTAGATATATCTAATGTATGTATTAACAAGCCTTATTGTAATGTTGCAAAATATCAAGGGGAGTATAAGCGGATTTGTTTAAACTATAGCTATGTATTAAATGACCAAGGGCCTTGATTACAAGGCTAGTGCATATCAAAGGATGTGTACTATATCTAGCAATGAGAAGGTCACCAAGATCTGTATAACTTAGGACACATTAAAGATCCAACATGATGTCAAGGACAATAACTGGATGAAGTCAAATAAACAAGTGAGACCTCTCTCAAAGAAATAAATATAAAGAAGTATATATATTAAAAAGAAACTGGAATGGCTAATGCCAAAAGACAAGAAAATTAGAGACCCTTGAACTAGACTGGAAACAAGAAAGGAATTGACAAGAGTGAAGAAGGCTTCACTCTTGTCTCTATTTATACTATCTACCTAAGAGCTAAGTGGCGACGTTCTATAGGACCTCCAACATGTGTCCAATTTACAAGACACGTGTCCAAGTTGCAAGACACGTGTCGAACTTGCAGGGCAAGTTTCCTATATGTTCGCCACGTATTTAGCTTGGTCTTCAAGCTACCAACATGTGCAACATGTGGCTAACTTATTGACCAAGTTTCTAATCCAAAAGTCTACTATGGACACTTATAAAGTCAAAGCAGCGTCTATGAAGTTTCTAGGAAGTTTCTCTAAAGATATTATGGAATTAACCTGCTTTTACCTTCTTTTATCTAGTTCTATCTGATCATATAGGTAACTATGTATATGTCCGTGACATTACCCCCCCTTTAAAGGACGAGTTCCACGAGGAGCGGTGATTACATGTGTAGAAAGTCTAAGATGCGGCGAATAGTATTTGCCACATATTCTGATCTTTGTTCTCTTCGAAGGTAATTGATGGGTCCTCTCAGCCATCGATAGTGTCCCATTCCAGGGCGAGAAGACCACCCTGTTATTTGATCATTGTTGTGACCTTCATAACTTCCTTCAAATGTCACATCTGGAACACCGTCAGGAGTTGTTCCTATCTCTAATAAAATCACCAAACATCGAGAATCTCTTCCAAGGTCGTGATACCAAACACGTTGTATCTCGCCATCTATTTGAGGAAGAATATGTCGTTCTTGAAGATCTTCATCTCGGTTGCGTCGTCTTGAGGATTGTAACAATCGCAATGTCTCGTCCGATATGTTAGCAAATGAAGGCTCTTGAGTCAAATCCGCTGGCTGTTGATTCTCCATCTCCTTAGCGTCACAAAATACAAAGAAGCTACAAACAAGGATAGAAAGTTGAATGTTATCTTGCCTACATCTTGTTTCTTTTATAGGGAAAGTCTTCATCTTGGTTTCGATGGATGTTGTTGATGAAAGGTCTCCACCTTCCTCATTGCATTCGCCAGATTTTTTGCTGGTTTCTATGTGCGCTCACTAATATTGTATCCGTGCCAGTGAACAAGATATTCCAACCTATTTTGGCGCCGCCTTGAATCTAAGACTTCTTCCACTTCAAATTCATCATTATTGTTCACTTCTATAGGAGGAGGTGGCACTTGTCTTCTTCTTGGTATGTTCACTGTCTTATATGGTTCAAGAAGAGACACGTGGAATACAGGGTGGATCTTCATAGACTCTGGTAGGTGTAATCGATATGCAACTGGATTAATTTGTTCAGAAATACGAAAAGGTCCAAGCTTATGATAGTCCAACTTGTCACAAGGTTGCGTAGTCTTGATATTGCGACGAAGTAGCCATACCTTGTCACCTACGTTGAGTTGTGGTTGTTCCTTTTGATACGCATTAGCGTTTATCTTTTGTCGTTCTTGAGCTTCCTTTAATTGTGCCTTCATTGTTGTATGTAGTTCTGACAAATGATTTACCAAGTCTTCCGCCGTAGGATTGTCAACTTTCGAATAGTCAAAAGTATCAAGTCGTGGATGGTAACCATAATTGGCAAAGAAGGGTGTTTGTTG